>JAMJFZ010003145.1:3917500-4307500 GCA_026225945.1 Cricetomys ansorgei | reverse complement strand
CTATTGATGTGGGTGTCCCTGGAAGACACTGTGGGAAGACCGTCCTGCCTACGGGGCTGGAGAGCCAGCTCAGTGAGGAAGAGCACTTACTGTTCTTCTGGAAGACCTGGGTTTAGTTCACAGCACTCACAAGGCAGCGCATTACTTCAACTGTATTTCTTGGGTATCTGATGCCCTCTTCTGGCCTCTGAGGACACTGCATGCACATTTGTTGTGCAACAGTTTCTTCTGAGATTGAAACATCCCATCCTACAGGGAAGCTCCTTAAACTGGAAGGTAAACAATTCAAAACACATTCAGGGAGTCCCTGAAGCTGAACAGATTCTCTAGGCCTTGCCAGAGTAAAAAATAAAGGCTGAGAGTCCTCCTCAGAGGATCAGAGCTGAGCTGCAAAGAAGATTCTCAGACAAAACAGCTGTGAAGAAAACTCTGAGATAGGCCAGCTGCCTGGGAAAAGCAGAAACCATCCGAGCTGCCTGGAAGAGTTTTAGACCAGAGTCACTAGGAAATTTCCTAGGAAACTCTCCAACCTGCTGGGCTGCCTACAGGTTGTGCAGTGTGCTCCAGGTTCCCAGCTTTTGAGAGCTGTCACCCATGCTGGGGTGGGCCTTGGTAATGCAGCTTTCCTTGAGTTGTCCCCATTAAGTCACCCCAATAATACCCGTCTGTGGGATTGTCTCGGAGCTAAGGTAAGGTAGAAGGCATGTTTAAAGTCCTGTAACTCTCATTCTGAGAGTGGCAGGAGTTTTGGCTTCTCCCTTTCGCAACCCCGGCAGGCTACAAGCTATGCTTGCAGTAGACACCGTCTCTTTAACGGTACGTGGCCTGGTAGAATTTATTTGGAGTTGTAACTAGTTTTTTTCTTTATAATCATATAAAGTCTCTCTCTCTCTGGTCCCCAAAAAATACCTAGGTCTAAGCTGCAATGCCTCATATGTAAATGGGACTGCTGTACCTATTCTGTCTTAACCAATGAGCTTTCAATGATGTCCCTGGATAACAGAGATCTTTTTTCTGGCTATATATGTAACCTGTCCCCCCAGTAAAGATGAGTCTCACCCCCGTTGTGGTCTCCTGAGAATTTTGTATATTTCTGTTGGCTCGCTGTTTTCCGATCTGAGATTGCATGGGTCTGCCGTAGACTCATGCTTTTGTGCGGCTTCCCATCCGGGAGCTCCACCATGGGCCAGCAGACTCATTGGTTCACCGAATTGGATTTGGTGGTATCTGCACTTTGATCTGTTGTGGGTCCCCTATCTGGGGTGAGTAGGTGTGTGTGTTGTCTTGTCACACAACAACATAGTATACATACAAACATTCAGACAAAACAATGGTACATACAAAATACAAATAAATACAACTTTTTAAAAAATCGTTTTTAAAGAGGCCCTCCTGCCTGTTGCTCGGACAAGCTCTTCAATATTGGGGCTCTTCCCATATCTGCACCCATCTGAGGAAGCCGACCCACCTGTCCTGAGACAGTGGTAGAGGCCGAGAACAGGAACAGGCTGCCACAGGATTAACATGGGCCAGGCTTGGGTATGTAAGCACCTCAGGCCTAGGACAGGAAGGGACAGGCAGGTCAGTTCAGCCCCACAGAGCCAAATCTAGGGCCAGACAAAGTCAGAAAAGATGAAACTCCAGGTAGCTATGGGGTCTCTGAGTCTTCTAGAGTAGCCACTTGTCTTGAACAGCTTGGGGCTGTTAGTACATCTCCCAGATATCCCCAAGATGGTGACAGGTCACAAAAAGACAGCCACGTAAGTGCCAGCCTCATATACACAGAACCAACTCCCAGAAACCCCTCCACAGAGCCCCACCTCTTCCCAAAAAGTTTACATCTCCTCTTCATTCTTCTCCTCCCAGCCAATCAGAGACAGTTACCCCAACCCTTCTCCAACTGTACCTCCCTTTTCCCCTTCCTTCCCAGGACTCTATATCACTCACCATTTGCCTTAGGGCCATGTCTGCCTCTACAGTCTCCAGAGGCAGGCCTACGTCCCTCCTCCCTCCTCCCTCATCTCCCCCTATTCCCTTAGTCCCTTCTCCTTTGCCCCTCTTTTTGTCCCTCTGGGGTAAATACATCTCCTTTGTGCTAAGAATCTGGTATCTGGGTGTGCTCTATGCCCACGCTGCGGTCCTTTCAGGGGCTGCCCACTGTCTCCAGGCTACCAGGCGGCTCGGTGTCCACCCTTCCCAGAGCAGCCAACTGCTAGAAGCACCAACCTTTTAGAGCCGAGAGGAACCAGAGCCTGGTAAGTTTGAGATGAACCTGGTCTCATCCTCAAGTGGGGTCTAGAATGGAGCATCAGGTTTTGCAGGGAGATCCAAATCTCTTTCTGTTGGCTAGCCACTCAGTGAGGAACAGGTACAGGTTCGAAAGAGAGGAGATCTGTGCAGGCTGCAAACTTACTAGAGCCCTACATGAGGGTGCATGTACCCAGCCTGCTGTGAATGAACCAAGAGCTGAGTGTGAAGCAGTGGACGGGAATAATTGTAGGATAGGGATGAGCCTTCTGACATTCTATGTGTAGTAGGCGAGAGAGAGAGAGAGAGAGAGAGAGAGAAAGAGAAGAGAGAGAGAAGAGAGAGAGGAGAGATTTTTGTGTCTTCCTCTTTAAAACACATTTTGCCCCAAAGATGGTAGTATGCCTAGCCCCAGGGAAAAGTACAGAATTTGTTTTTAAACACTTTGACTCATAAAATAATAATCCAGGAAGTTTGGGGCAGAGGGAGATCCATGGACTGAATCCCCAGAATAGCCCAAGGTGGAGGACGCTCAGCTGGGTCAGGTGCTCCCAGAGGTTCAGAGGAAGTGTCAGGCCCTAGACTGGAGAGGGCATGAATGGATTCATAGGGTCTCTGAGGGGATGACTCTACAGGACAGGCAGAGGTGGGGGCTTTTGGTACCCACATGTGAAGGGGAGGGAATCTGTGTCCTAAAGAGGCAAGACCAGTACCTGGAAGCTGCATTCGAATTGAGTGGGAGAAACGAAAACAGGGTGGATGCCCCAAGAATGAGTGGCGTCTTTCAGGACACAGGTAAGTCCTGGGATGCTTATAGAACTCCCTGAGCAGAGGCAGCCAGAAAGATGGAGTCCCAGTGAAGCTGTGGCTCACCCTCGTAAGAACTGAATGAACGTGGCTTGTCTATCAAACAGACAAGAATATCGCGATAAGAAAGGAAGGTGATAGAATTCAAATAACAAAGAGTTAATCTCCAAAGCTGCTGCCTAAGGTGAGGGGTTGTGTTTAAAAGAAAGTAAGCCAGACATCAGGGAGGGTGTCCCCAGGCTGGCTTTTGAAGCAGTGGATCCCTTAGCTCTCACCTGGAAGCTAGGCAGATGGACATCTGTGCACTAGAGCAAAGGACCGTTCACACAGATTGGGAGGGACTCAGCATGGCCACTCCTCTCTGTGCAAGAAGCTTCCTAAAAGAAAGAACCAAGGTTAGGTTGGGAAATAAGACAGGTGAGGCGCTAGGAGGCTCACCAAGAGCCCAGGAGAGTAGAAAGCTGCATGATCCAGTCGAATGGGTTTTCACACTGACTAAAGGGTCCAGCAATCCAGCTCCATGTGGGGTGAGGTAAGGATAGCCAGGAGCCATTAGGGGAAAGACAATGGTGAGCCAGATTTCAGAGGAGGACCAGGGACTTCAGACTTCAGATGGGAAGAGGGGCCTAGAATCTGGGCTGAAGGCAGGGAGGCCGAGCAGCCTGGCATGTGGGGCTAGATGGGGAAGGACTTGCACACCCCTGCTGAAGGGCCCAGGGACTCCCCGGCTGCCGCCTACTCATGTTGCCGCAGGGTCTTGGCAGCAAGTGGCCTGCAGCAGGCAAGGGTGCCCTGCGTCTGAGGGAACTGGATAAGCTGTTGTAGCTCCATCTCGGCTGGTACTGGAGAAGCCTGTACTTAAGAGACCTTGCCATACCCCACCGTTCCCCTCCCATCGCCAACACTATTTCTTGATTTTCCTCCGGAATCTGTGGTTGCTCTCCTTTCTCTTGAACCACAACTGTCTGGGTGTCAACATATTTGACTAGATGGTTGTTTTCTACCGTTGTCATGACTTCCTGGTGACACACTCTGCGCCCTTCTATGAGACCTTTGCAACATGATCTGAGGTGGGGAAGTCCCTCTGCCTAAAGACTCCCAGCTGGCCAATCCCCCCCTCACCCCCAACCCCCGTGGCTGATATATTTGACGAGGACTACGTATATCCCCATCTATTGTAGGATGCTCCCCTGTCACGTTGCTCCGGATACATTGTCTCCTCCCTCAGACTATGGCACTCCGTACCCAGTCAACCTGTCAGGAAGAGTCTCCTATAACCCATGATGTGAGGAGGGGGCTGCTCTCCTGCCTCATGGTGCCCTGGTCTGACTGTACCCCTTTGTTCCCCTCAGTCTTTTAGACCTGCATGGCCCATCTAGACCTTTCTAAGCACTGACCCTCAGGCCCAGAGAGATGAGCTGTGGCTGGGGACATTAGTCTACGGTACAGGGAAGTTTGCCACAACTACTACAGAGCCAGTGTTGTCCTTTCTCAGCTATCAGTGATGTCCCTGCCTCCCAGGAGACTGGGGATCCTAGAGGGTTGCTGAGTCAGCCTTATGACACTATTGACAAAATACCTGAGGTGCTAAATAAATAAATAAATGAAAATTAATTTAAAGATATTAAGGTTAAACCAAGAGCTGGAGACCATGGAAAAGATAAGAGGAGAATGAAGGCTTCTCGCTGGGGCATGAGATAATTAAGCCAGGCAGGATGAAAGGAAGGAGAGGAGTCTGAGAAAAAGCAACACAGCCAGTCTTGGCAGGCTCTCGTGGGCTCCCACAAAGCCACTAAAGGTACTGTTGCTCTTTCGCCTAATGAATCTCTTTACTTAACTTCCACTGGGTCTAAGAAAGGGACCCCCCCCCCGGGGCAGTGGGGACCAAAGGAGGGGAACGGACGGACCAAGAGTTGTAGGAGCTGTTAGAGAGGTGCCTGGCAGCGAGCTTGCTCACAGGCTGAAAACAAACCTGAGTTACCCCACCTGTGCCCTGCAGAGCACAAGAACCGCAGTGCACAGAATCAGAAGGAATTTGGGAGGAGGGATCTCCGCCCTCACAGCGGAGGACAATGCTACAGTTCCTCGTTTCTGTTCAAGACAGGCTGGGTCTCTGGCTTTAGGCATGAGACAAGGCAGAATATCATGGTGACTGAAGGCTGCGGTCGAAGATACTGCTTACCTCATGGCGACTTGGGGGGAGGGGGTGTCACACAGTACCCTTCAAAGGGCAGTTCCCACTAACCTGTTTCCCCCAGCCAGGCCCATCTCCTCAGAGCCCATTCAACTAGGAACTCATCAATGGATTAACCCACTGATAAAGTTAGCACTATAGGGATACAGTCACCATTCAATAGCACCTGAAATAGCACCAGGCCTGTAATGCATGAACCTCGTCAGAGGCCACTTCATATCCCAACCATAATAAGGGTGGGGCTTCCTACATGAGCGATGCATGTTCCAACATGCGGATGACTCACAGGGTGTTTCCCCTGCATGTGGCTCTTCTGGTGTTGCAGCAAGCTTCAATGCTTGCAGTGGGAATGCTTTTCCAAGCCCACAGCTGCCTCATACACAGCCCCTGATGGGAAGCCACCTTTTGGACTTCTACCAGGGACTCATCTGTCTCCACAAGGCCCAGCCCAGCTACAGGCGGGTCCTTTACTAAATGAGAACTGCCTTAAAACTCCCGATTGAGAACAAACACCCCTGAGAGTTGCAGGAGGTAAGCAGAGGAGGTATGTGCCTGAAGAAACTTGAAAGTGAAGCCTGATCTGCCGAGGAACTGGCCAAGACCTTCCCTCCACACCAGCCCAGGACCTGCAGAAACCAGCTCAGCAAGCCCGGGAATCAAGGGGACCCGGTGCTGGCATTTGCTTGGCATCTGGTGGGAGCCTCTGCTGAGTCATGATACAGTGGAGAGTATCCCATGGTAAGGAAGGAACCATGTCAGAGATAGTTTGATCTCTATAACAAAGTCACTCCCAGGAGAAGCCATTAATCCATGAGCGAATTTAAATTTTAAAAAATTTAGATTTATTTTATTCTTTTACATGTATGCATGTTTTTAAGTGTTCCATGTATATACCCGGTCCCTAAGGAGGGCAGAAGAGAATGTCAGAGCCCCTGGTACTGCAGTTACAGATGGTTATGAGCCACCATGTGGACGCTGGGGATCAAACCTGAATCCTCTGCAAGAGCAACAAGTGTTCTTAACCCCTGAGCCATCTCTCCAGCCCCGGTGAGTGGATTTAGCCATTCTGAGGACTCATGGCCTGATCACCTCCCCAAATAGCATGAAATTGGAACCTGAGGATTATGTTTCCCACAATATGAATGCAGGAGTCAAACCGTTAGAAGGAACTTCCTGAGTTATCGAAAAGAGTAAACGGACCCAATGGCTGGATGGAGTGTGCTCCTCAAAGGAGCATGGCCTCTAGTGTGGTGGCATTGTTTGCTCTGAGAGAAGGATGGTGCTGTACTCACAGGAAAGTGTGTGCTGATGCTTTGAAAGACGAAGCTTCGGGGATTGCTCTCCCCATCAAGGACTCAATAACAGAAACTTGTTTGCATGGAAATTGATGAACAAGCAGGTGTTATGAAATTCCAGCTGCGGGATCTAGGTGGGAGGTGTATTTTGGGTGTGTATATTAGTTACTGACAAAATACTTACTAAAGCAATGGAAGGACAGGGAGGGAGGGAGGAGAGAGGGGAGGAGGAAGGGTTGACTTTGGCTAATGGTGTGAGGGTACCGTCCCTCTCGGTGGAGAATGAACCACGGCAGCAGGAGCCGGAGGCAGCTGGTTATATTCATAGTGAGGAAACAGCGCTAAAAGCTGGCACTCAGCTCCCTTTCTCCTTTTATTCAATCCAGGACCCTAGTCCATGGAATGATGCTACCTCATTTAGGGTAGGTCTTCCCCAAAAGTTAAACGTCACTGGAAAAGCCAGGGGGGCGTTTCCATGGCGATCCTAAATCCAGGCAAGCTGACAGTGAAGATTAATTACAACATTTGTATCCTTTCCACTTTCCTTAATGTTTAAGCTTTGTCAACTAAAACTAGGAGAGAAAGAGAACAAATGAGACACGGTATGTTAAGCCCTCCCCAAGGCCTGTCCAGCATTATTTATTTAGCAAGTATTCACTAAGCCACTAGGTGACATCATCCCAGATCCAGAACGGGCACGCCAGACCTTTATCTCAGTGTTTCTAGAGAGCCAGCTGTGAAGAAGCCACCCACTCATCCTCATGTGTTCCCATGGCCCTAGAAAGGCCTAGAACACCCCAGGGAGGTAACACAGCCACAGATTCAAGTGGCCATGCTTGTTCCTCTCTGGAGACTCAAGCCATGGTACACTGGCACAGCCCTTCTGTCCAATCAGACAAGCCAGATACCATCAGGCTTCCTTGATCAGTGAACTCCACGGTGTGACCAGGGTTCCTGCCGGGCCACTTTCTGGAACCAACCAGTGATCTGGGAGGACAGGAGAGAATCTCAGTGCCCTTTTAGTTAGGTCATGAGGCTGGCTCAGACAACTCTCAGGGACACTATCAACAAATGAAAAGACACTCAACCTCACACTCATGCATAATTAAAGAAACGCAAGTTGAAATTCAATATTTTCACCCATCTGCTGTTTAAAAGCTAAGGAGATTGATAACGCTGGGCCCTGGTGAGGCTGAAGGGAACAGCCCTTCCAGACGGGCTGCCCAGCCTCTACTGGGTCATTCGGCTCGACCCGTCACATTTGAAATCGTGACTGCCCTTCAGCTCAGCCCTTTTACTTCACTGAATCTATTCTGAGATATTCAGAGATAATGCTCTTTAAAAAACAGAACAAAACATGGTGCAGCACTGAGGTATTTAACCACAGTAACAGTCCCAAAGTCCTCCAGCAGGGGCAGAGTTGAAAAAAAAGATGTGTGCAGCTACAACAGCAGGAGGGGTTAGAGGGAAACGTTTGTAAAACACCCAGGAGACTACAGTCGTGATGAGAATAAGAGATAGAAACTGGACAGGCAGTCAGGGCAGAGTCCTGAAGGCAGCATCTCCAGTGTCCTTGGTTCTCTGGCCAGCAAAGGAAGAGGGAGCTCCGATTTCTTGCCTAAATGAGCACCCCTGCCTTGAAGCTATACACAAGGGTACGACCAGTCCAGACACTGATCCCCAACAATATTGGAACTTAATCTCTGGAGTTTCTCGATGAAAATTGTTTCTATCTACTCCCCAATTTCAGCCTATCTCCTAAAGCAGTGGTTCCCAGCCTTCCTAATGTTGCTTCCCTTTAATACAGTTCCTCATGCTGTGGTCACCCCCAACCATAACATTATTTTCATTGCTACTTCATAACGGTAATCTTACTACTACTACTACGTTATAGATCATAATGTAAATATTTGATATGCAGATGGTCTTACGTGACCCCTGTGAAAGGGTCATTCAAGCCCCCCAAGGGGTTGTGACCCACAGCTTTAGAACCTCTGTCCTAAATGATGTTAGAGTAACCTCTTCAGAATGCAGAATGTTACAGTTGCCTTCCTTGATCAGGACTCTATTGAAACTAATTAAGGGAAAGCTATTTCTTTCTTTCAAAACAAAGGACTTCACCTCTGGCTTTGGGTAGAGACCCAACATTCCAAGCTACTCAAAACATTTGGCCAGATGATCAATGGACCACCCCTCGGAAAGGCTCTTTAGGCCATGCTAAAGAGATGGGGGAAATAATCGTTCCCTTCCATGAGATAATGTGCTTTTCCTTCCCAGAATTCCAGCCCTCTGACCAGTTGGCACAGAACCAGAGGCTCTGTTAGATCTGACCCCTAAGTGAATCCTCCCCTTGTCTTCCTTCTGTCTCTGAGGAGGACTAGAGCCTAAGTACCCTTCCTATCCCCCACCCAGAAATCACAGTTCTAAGCCTTTTGAGATGCATTTTCATTGGGCTAGTTAGAAAATAACTCAATTGGTAAGGTGCCTGCTGTGCAGGCTTGAGTTTGACCTCCAGAATGAAAATGTCCTGCTCACCAGAAATCAGATTTAACTGAACCACCTTTTATCTGCTAACCCTACCCTGGAGCACTGATTTAAAATAGCAGTGATCTAGGGGGGCTGGAGACATGGCTCAGCCGTTAAGAGCACCAGCTGATCTTCCAGAAGACCAGGGTATTATTCCCAGCACCCACATGGCAGCTCACACCTACCTGTGACTCCAATTCCAGGGCATCTGACACCTTCACACCAATGCACATAAAGTAAAATTAAATAAATAATTTTTAAAAATGTAGGAGTGGCCTCATGCCTTTTCAGACTCAGGAGTGGAAGGAACCTAGCTAAGAAATCTGTATTTTAAACAGCTATGCAGGAGCTAGGAGCTAGTTCAGCAATAAGAACTTGCTGCCTAAGCCAGGCGGTGGCGCACAAATTTAATCCCAGCACTCTGGAGGCAGAGGCAGGCGGATCTATGTGAGTTTGAGGCCAGCCTGGTCTAGAGTGAGTAGTTCCAGGATAGCCAGGGCCACACAGAGAAACCCTGTCTTGAAAAATAAACAAAAAACAAAACAAACAAAAACCCTTGCTGCCATCACACGAGGGATACAGTGACTCCAGGTTCAAGATACCTGAGCTACAAGAGAAGTAAAACAGAACAAACAAAAAACCCTCACAACCAGAAAAGAAAAACCTCACAAAACTGTGTTCAGACCATGCCACCTCACTAGGCTGGTGGAGTACCCGACTCTCCGTGGGAATGTGAGCATTCATTCCACACTTTAAAAAATTGCTTTGTTTTGGTGAGACAGGGTTTCACTATATAAATCCTGGCTGTCCTGGAACTCGCTATGTAGAGAAGGCTGTCCTCAAACTCACAAGAGAAGCCTCCGTGAGCCTCTGGGTCACGAGCCTCTGTGAGAGATGGGTTTAAAGGCGTGCACCAAGGTGCCCGGCTCATCCCTCATTCTTCAACTGTGTTAGTTTACTAGTAGTCAGGACTCTAGAACTGGAATCAAGACTTCAATCTCTCACCCTCTTCCAAGTCGTGTAGTGACCCTCTGCCACTTTTTAGAAGAGCATCCCTTTACCTCTGAAGTCCTTGTATTCACGCGGATTTAGCTAATCGCTTCCCGCTCAGTCTACAACCGAACCCACACGCGGCAGAGAGCCAGAGGGGAAGAGCAGGGATGGGTGGGGCCCGGAGGAGAGAGATGTGCCAGTCCCAGCGCTGCCTGTAGAGCCGCCGCCCACCCCGTGACCCGCTGGGCAGGGCCCTCCTAGCAACCTGTGGGCCACGGAAAGGCGGGACCGGGGCTCCGAGAGGCGTGGCCAGTCCATAGCCACAGCCAATCACAGAGGGGTCCTGCAGTGAAGGGCGCGGTTGACAACGGTACCGACGCGAAGCTTCAGGGGACCCGGCCTGGGACGCGGCGCTCGGAATGGAGTGGACGCGGGGAGCCTCTGGAGGAGCCCACGCCGAGGCCAGGTCCCCAGAGGAGCCGTTGGAAAGCCCGGAGACGGAGCAGCCGGAGCTTCCCGCGGAGGTGCCGCAACCCAGGCTCCCCGACGGCAGCCCGAGCCCGGGGCGGACACGGAGGGAGGCGGCGGACATGGAGCTCCAGGAGCTCTCGGAGGAGAAGCCGCAGCCTCCGGGCCTGCCGGGGTCCCCACGCGCGCCGCCGCTCAGCCTGGGCTACGGCGCCTTCCGCCGCCTGGGCTCGTGCAGCCGCGAGCCGCCGTCGCCGAGCCCCGCGGGGGCCGAGCACCCCCGGGACGGCGAGGCCGAGCTGCAGCCCCGGACCGCGGCGGGAGAGGAGGCGCCCGGCTCCTGGGCGCCCGTGGAGCTGCAGGTGGACGTGCGCGTGAAGCCCGTGGGCGCGGCGGGGGCTAGCCGCGCGCCCTCGCCCGCGCCGTCCACGCGCTTTCTCACGGTGCCGGTGCCGGAGTCGCCCGCCTTCGCCCGCCGCTCCGCGCCCACGCTCCCGCGGCTGCCGCGCGCCCCGTCGCCGGGCTCCACGTGGGGCCGAGGGTCGCCGCTGGCCGCCGAGCGGGTCCCCCCGGGCTCGCCCGCCTGCCGCTGCCGCCGCCAGGACCCCGGGCTGACCGAAGAAGACGCCGCGCTGCTGGAGCGCGCAGGCGTGGACGGCGCGACGCTGCCGCGGGCCATCAGGCTCATAGGTGAGTGCCCGGCCCGGGCCTAGACTGCGCAGGGGCGCGTCCGGGGCACCGAGTCCGCCCTGCTTCTGTGTCTCAGAGTAGGACCCGAATCAGGTCCTGCCCCTCCCCGGGGCACTCAGTCCTTCTCGCTGTGCCAGCAGTGTCTTGGAGAAGAGGAGGTGGAAGGAGCTCTGGGCGAGGGGAAGCGATTCGGAATCACGTGATTGGTGCTCTGGGTACACCTCGAAGGACCAGGCTTCCTCCTTTCCGCCTTGAGGAGGGTCACCCATCAGCACACACTGAGCTGGCACCGTGCCAGACTGCTGGGGCGCGTGTGCGTTTTCCTTTGCTTGTGGAGGAGAGGAGAGTCTAGCACTGAAGGAAGGAAGAGCCCCTGCGTTCGTTTGCTTTCTTTTACTATGATAAAACACTGCCCAGGTCGGGCGATGGTGGCGCACGCCTTTAATCCCAGCACTTGGGAGGCAGAAGCAGGAGGATCTCTTGTGAGTTCGAGGCCAGCCTCGTCTACAGAGTGAGTTCCAGGACAGTCAGAGTTAGAACAGAGAAATCCTGTCTTGAAAATACCATTAATTAATTAATTAATTGATTAATTAATTTAAAAAACACCAACCAAAACCAACGTGGGAAGGAAGGATTTAGTTGTCTTACAGGTTACAGCCCATCATCAAGGGAAGCCAGAGCAAGAACCTGGAGGCAGAAACTGAAGCAAAACTATGGAGGAAGGCTGCTTATTGGCTCAGCTTGCTTTCTCATACCCCCTCCCTCCACGGTGCCCTCCGTGGGCTGGGCCCTCACACGTCAATCACCAATTAAGAAACTCCTACAGACTTGCCTACAGGCCAGTCTGATGAAGGCATTTTTCTCAAGGGATGTTCCCCTTTTCCAGATGACCCTAGCTTGAGTCAGGTTGTCAGAACCCTCCCAGCCTCCTAACGGTTCTAAATAGCCCTGACCGGCTCTGCTGTGGTTGGTTTACCGGGCCATCCTAGTTAGGGGTGGTTGAGATTCATTAGGGACCGATGCCTTGCCAGGCAGGCAGACTGTCCAAACTGGGGCAATGGAAAGGCAAGACAATAGCCAGTACCCTAGGGGGTCCTCAGATAGGGGAGGCTCTAAGACTCAGGTCACTAAAAACTAGATACGAGTTCGCCATTGCCATCCCGAAGTTCCCACACACTCGGAGCCTCGAGCTAATGCAGATTTAATATCTCGTGACTATCAGGCTCAGCAGGGCAGAGATACTCAGGGGCTTCAGGGGCAGATTCCCTTAACTTGCCTCAGTGCCTGACCCTGTGCTGTCGGGGTGCACTTGTGTGAGGAACTTCACTGAGGTCATCTCAGCAGGCGGGACCTTAGATGGCAAATGGGACAGGCCGGCTGCTTCTCAGTCCCGTGTGAGCCTGGAAGGGGCAAAGCACTGTGGAGAGGCTTGGGAGTGTCCCTGCTTGGTTCTCTGGGCAAGCACCCTGAAGGAGCTGTGTAGCCGTTAGTGAAGGTACTAACAGACCAGGAGATACGCTGTAAGAAAAGGTCTCAGGTATATAGCTGAAGAATGACCTTGAACTTCCGATTCTCTTGCCCATGCCTCCAAAGTGCTAGGATTACAAGGATAGGCCACCTGGTTTGTGTGGTGCTGGGTATCAAACCTGGGGCTTCATGCATGCTCAGCAAGTACTCTACCAACTGTCCAGGCAGCTGGCAGGAGGGCCAGGCGTTTGTAAAGATGAGGAAGGGGATGGGCCCTAGCCTCAGATGGCGAGTGCTTCTCCCTTGGATCTTGGCTTGGACTTACTTTCTCTCACCCCCAAGGGCAACTTAGGGGTCTCTGTCTCATGCTCTCTTTGGATTGTGCTTCATTATCCCAGGATTCTTCGCACAGGCTATGCTTGCCTCCTTCCAAGCATCTCCCTGTGGGAAAGGAAGGTAGAGGCACAGACTTGCCCACATTGCCAGCACCTGGCACATCCACGGCTTCTCAGACAGTCTGTCTATCTGTACAAGTCAGAACTTATTATTTCCTGGATCCCTCTGGGGTGAAGACAGGGTGTTTGATCTCAGTGGTTGTCTTGCAATTAGCAAAATGGAGAAGGATCTGAAGACACACCCCCACCTGGTCCCTGGCTCCAGGAATCCATACTACCAGGTGGCTGCCTGTCCTCCCTATTGTCCAGGCAGTGGGGGACATTCACAAGGTGAAAACACAAGTCCATCTGGGTGGAGTGTAGAGAGGGCCAGGGAGGCTGTTGGGCAGTGAGGCTGGGGGAGGAGGGCTCTTTGGAGAAGGCAAGACAGCATTGGAATTCCAAAGATGGTCCAGGTTTTGATGGGGCCTTATGCCTGAGGCGGTTAGGATTTTGAAGCAAGAATGTTCTTGGTGCTCCGTGTGGACGAAGACACTGATGTCACCACCTGGGGAGGAGCAGAGGCCCTGAGCAGGAGGTGAACCTGCTAAGCTTCACACTCACATAATCACCCCTATGTTTGTTCTTTTGGGGGCACCGTGTCCCTTAGCAGTAACTGCAGAATTACATGTAACAGCGAGAAGTTCGAGGGTTGGGGAAGGGGGCCCAGATGTGTCTGTGTTTTGACAAGCCGAGTGTGTGTAGACTATTTGTTTTACTTGTGTGACTAAGAATTCCTTTGTAAGCCCGGCATGGTGACTCACACCGGCAGTCCCAGCACCCAGGAAGCTGAAGCAGAGGACTTAAGACTTTTTGGCCACCCTGGGCTACATGTTGACGCTCCATCTTTTAAAAAAACAAACAGAAGTGGAAGGTGTGGTGAATGGATGCCAGTAACCCAGCGTGGCAGAAGTTTGCTCCAAGAGCAAGGTGGCTCCAAGTTTGAAGCTAGCCTGGGCCAGAAAGCTCCAGGCCAGCAGGGCTATCGTGACCCTTGTTTTCAAAAAAGAAAACGGTGGTGTGGGGACTTCCTCTTTGGCTCTGCAGGTGCCTCACCAAACTCAGCAGCTTGGAATTAGGTGGGTGCCCCTGCCTGGTGTGGGAGAACTTACCCACTGGGTTTCTTTCATGCTTGGCTTCCTGAAGGTCAGAGCTAAATGCAGGTTTAGCCACAAGAATAGCATCGACTATAGTGGCTGGTGGGTTTATTTTCCTTGTCTTGGCCAAGCTTTCCAGTTCCACATTTATTACTTGTAAGCCTTAATTTAGGACTGGGGCATAGCTCAGTGGTGGAGCATAGTCTAGCTTGAATGAGACCCTGGTGGGAAAAAAAATCGTGAATTTCAGTTTATACATATTTCCGTTGCTGTTGTCACTTTGTTTTAAAATATGTGTATGAGTGTTTTGCCTGCACCTGTATGTCTGTGCATCACGTTCCTGGTGCCTGCAGAGGCCAGAAGAGGGTGTCTGATCCCTTGGAACTGAAGTTACAGAAAGTTGTGAGTCACAATGTGGGTGCTGGAAATTGAACTCAGGTCCTCTGGAAGAGGACCCAGTGCTCTAACCACTGAGAATCCCCCCGCGTGTGTGTGTGTGTTCGGGTCCTGCTATGTAGCTCTGGCTGAACCTGCTACATTACACGAAACATAAGTACCTCCTTTCTGTAACAGGTGTATTGAGATGCAGTTCATATACCATACAAGGCACCATCTTAGAGTATACAATTAAGGGTTTTGTATATTCAGAACAATCACCAGTTTATTTTGATCATTTTATCATGCTAAAAACAAACCTTCCAGCCACCGGCCCCACCAATCTCTGTCTCTAAACACTTTGCTTGCTCTAGATATTCATGTCACGGGTTTCATATAACATGGACCCTTTCATCTGGCTTCTTTCTGTTTTGGGGGGTTTTGTTTTGTTTTGTTTTGTTTGACAGGGTTTTGCCATGTAGTTCAGGTTGGCCTGAGCTCTTTTTTCTAATTAGTTAATTTATTTCTATGTGAATGTTGGCCAGGTATGTGCCTAGTGCCCAGAAGAGTCTGCTCCTTTGAAACTGTAGTTGTGAGCTGCCATGTGGGTGCTGGGAATTGAGGGCCCTCAAGAAAGGCAGCTATCTTAACCCCTGAGCCATCTCTCCAGCCCCTGGCCTGAAACTCTTTTAATGTCCCTGCCCTAGCCTCCTGAGTGCTTGGGAGTACAGGACTGTGCCACCACACTTGGCTGGCTGACTTCTTTGGCTTTACATGTTTTCAAGGTTTGTTTATGACGTAACATGAACTTAGTACTTCATTCCTTTTTGTTGCTGGGTAGTATTCCATGATATGACCATATCCACTTATCAATTGATAGAAATCTTCCCCCCTCCCGCCCCCAGACAGGGTTTCTCTGTTTTCTCTGTTGTAACTCTGACTGTCCTGGAACTCACTCTGTAGACCAGGCTGGCCACGAACTCACAAAGATTGGCCTGCTTCTGCCTCCCAAGTGCTGGGATTAAAGGCGTGTGCCACCACCGCTGGGCTTTGATAGAAATCTTGGGAAATACCTTTAAAAACAAATTGTATATTTAAAAATTCCACTGGGTCTAGAGTGACTGCTTCAGCAGTTAAGAGCACTTGCCGGTTCCACCGCCCACATTGGTATGCTCACAGCTATCTATAACTCCAGCTCTGTGGGCGCCAACATAGTCTGAGGGCACACAGGGCATATACAAACACACATGGACTTAGTTAAAAGTAAATCTTAGCCAGGCAGTGGTGGCGCACACCTTTAATCCCAGCGCTGGGGAAGCAGAGGCAGGAGGACTCTGTGAGTTCAAGGCCAGCCTGTTCCTCAGAATAAGTGAGTTCCAGGATAGCCAGAGTTACAACAGAGAAACCTTGTCTCGAAAAAGCCAAAAAAAAAAAAAAAAAAAGAATATTCCAGGGCTGAATTTAGGACTCAATGGGTCAAGACATGCGTCAGCATGCTTACAGGCCTGGGTTAGTTCCTCAGCACAAAACTTAAAAAAAATCTGAACAGGTTACAGTGTTTCACGTGTCTCTTTAACACACTTCTGATCACTGAAGCAAATGTTTTCTCTAATGCAAATGAAAAAATGGTGTTTGAAAGGTTCCTGGGACTTTGAAGTTGGGTGACAACAGTAAATGTGTTTTATTAAAACCTTGAAAACGGTCATCTCTTTGTGTAGACACTTAGCATTCATGTGAGTGCGTAACACACTGGTACACATGTCCTTTTCCTTAGTCAATATTCTTTTTGGTTTTTTGTTTTTTTTTTTAAGACAGTGTTTTTCTACATAGCTCTGGCTGACCCGGAACTCTCAGAGATCTGCCTGCCTCTGACTCCTGAGTGCTGGCACCAAAGGCGTGCGCCATCATGCCTGGCACAATCATTTTCTTCAAATAAAATCCTGCGTAGAACAACCTTTTGTTTTCCTTGTGGTTTGAGGAATATGGTAACTGCTTCCTGACCTCCCTTGCCCTCATGTGATTGCACACTGTGCCGCCCCTCATCCCTGGTAAATGAGCAACCCCAGGGCACCTGCAGCCGGGTTCTGGGAGGGAGCATTCCTCCTTGCTGTAGTTCTTCAAGCTTCTGGGTCCAAAGAGATCAGAAGGCGTGGCTTCAGAGGGGTGAACACTGGCGCTGTTGAGCCTCTGATGCAGCACTGACATTGTTACAACTGTCAGCCTAACAGGATCTAGAATCAGGCAGAGAGATGGAACGCTGGGCAGCCTGGGGGGTTCCCTTGATTGGGAAATCCTTTCTGAATTGTGGGCAGAACCATTCCCTGTGCTGGACATCTGGGTCTGTGTAAAATGGGGATGGTAAACTTCACTGTTTTCCTTGTTGTGGATGCAGGGTGACCGACCGCTTCAGGCTCCTTCTGTCTTGATGGGCCACACACTTGAACTGTGAGCCAGAATAAACCTTTCCTTCCCTAAGCTGTTTTTGTCAGGGAAAGAAACTAAGACAGCTGAGTACTTACTAACAGGGTGACCAGAGCATTTCATGTGTGTCTTGGGCCAGGCATGATAGCAACTTCTAAAAAAAAGAAATCACACTTATTTAATTATTGGTGGCATGCATGCACTGCTTCGTGTGTTTCGGAGGTCAGGGGACAACTTAATATGAGTTGGTTTTCTCCTCCTACCGTGGGGGTCCCAGAGATCAAACGTCAGGCTTGGTGGCAAGCACCTTCCCGTCGAGCCAGCTGCAGCCTTGGTTGCTGACTGTGATCCCAGCTTCTCGGGAGGGTGAAGTGGGAGGACCACATGTTCTAGGCCAGTTTAGGAAACGTAGTGAGACCCTCTTTCAAAAGCGAAAGATAGCTACAGATACGGTGGCAGCACACGCCTTCAAACCCAGCGCTCTGGAGGCAGAGACAGGTGGATCTTTGTGAGTTTAAGGCCAGGTTGGTCTTAGCGAGTTCCAGGACAGTCAGGACTACATAGAGAGACCCTGTCTCAAACAAAGCAAAAAACCCCGTAAGGATGGGATAGCAGAAAACAGGTGGGCGTGCCTGTCTCCTGTCACTCATACTGGTTCCCTGCCTGCAGCCTCCTACCTGGTGTCCTCGGCCCTTGAACCACAGACAAAGCCCAGTACCCACACTGCCGACTACTCACGGCTGTGGAGAACTGTGTCTGCACCTGTCTTCATTCATGGCCTCAAAGACCTGGAGAGACTAGAGAGGCAGCTGGGATTTTGACTAAAAACTTAAATGACCTATAGAGTCAGGACTTGCCCTTGATTGACCTTGACCCCGTGGAGCTACTGCCTAGCTCCTGCTCTTTCTTCTGTGGCCTGTTTTCCATGGTGTTTCGGCTTCTCTGTCACCTGCTGCCTGTAGGCATCTTGCCCACATCTGTGGCAGCTACATGACTGTCTGGCACACGGGTGCGCCACATGAGGTGTGCGGCACATCCCGTGTTCTGTTTGGACCCTTCATCTTCTAGACGTGTGAGAAGGAGAGTGGATTCTCGCACGTCTCTCCTAAACACAAAGTTCTGATCTAACCTGGGTGCTTGTCTGGGCATATTGAGCCAAGGTGACCATGGAGCTGGTGCGGGAGTGGGGGTGGGGAGCTGGGTGGAGGCCCGTGTGGTTCTGGGTCGGATGTGGTTGGGGTGGTCACTTATAACTTGGCTCTCTGTTCCCTCTCCAGGGCTTCCCCTGTACATGAAGTCCCTGCGCTGTGCTCTGGTGGTCATGGCTGTGTTCCTGGCAGTCTGCACTGTAGCCATTGTGGCGCTGGCCTCTAGAGGCGGTACGGTATCCCATCCTTATTCTGGGTGCTCATAGCACCTTTGAGACTAGGGTGAGATCAAAGGTGCAGCAAAGAGGCACAGGCAAAAGAGAAGAAAACTTGACCCTTTCCTCCCTTCAGTCACAGCTTGTGACCTGACTAGGAATGAGGGTACCATCTCCCATCCAGGGAACTTTACAGAGCATGTAGGCTGTACAACTTTCCTAGGGCTCTCTGCCCACCATCCTTCCCACATGGAGGCTTGCCAGTTCCCTACTAGTGGATTTATCCCCCCAACAAACCCCAGCCAAGGTCATGGCCAGGTTCTTTTTTTTTTTCTTCTGTGTGTTGTGTATTCATGCATTACTCCTTAGGATCTTCCTTTGACTCACAGGCCTTTGCTTTCAGGAGCCAGGTGCCAGCCATGCCCTTCAGGTTGGATGTGGTCTCAGGAACACTGTTACTACCTCTCTGAAGAAGCCCAAGACTGGGAGGGCAGCCAGGCATTCTGCTCGGCCCACCATGCCACACTGCCCCTGCTGAGCCACACCCAGGTGAGAAAGGCTGGCTAAGAGATAGTTCGGGCTATCCCAGATCTCCGAAACTTAGCCCTGGAAGGAACTTCTAGATAAAGTCCCTTGTACTATGGGGATCACCAAGAGCTACAGGAATAAAGTGACATGCACAGAGACCAGGTATCAGGTGTCCAAGGGTTTCATTCTAAGAAGAAGGCAGAGCTAGGATGGTCCCATTCAACCTGGCAGTTACCCAGTTAACAGTGAGCTCAGGAGCCAGGCCTGCTGGAGAGACCCACGAGCCCTCCAGGGAGGTGGTATGGAAAATGTGGTGTGTTTAGTGGTGGGCAGGTGTTGGTACTGTAATGCTGGGAGCATCTCAAGAATTACTTAATCTTTTTTTTTTTTTGATAGCCTCATTATGTAGCCCTGGCTGGCCTGAAACTCTCTAAGTAGACTAGAATGCCTCAGACTCAGACAGAGACCCAGCTGCCTCTGCCTCTGCCTCTGCCTCCTATGTGCTAAGATTCAAGGCATGCACCGCTACACTCAGCTTAAAAGATTTATTTTTGTTTATGTGTGCATGTGTCTGTGCATATGAGCACAGGTGCCCATGCAGGCCAAACAGGTAAAATCCCCTGGAGGTGGAATCACAAGTGGTTGTGAGCTACCTGATGCGGGGAACCAAATTCAGGTCCTCTGAGAGAGCAGCAAGAACTGAGCCAGCCATCTGGCCAACCTTGTGGGGTGTGTGTGTGTGTGTGTGTGTGTGTGTGTGTGTGTGTGTGTGTGTGTATGTCTGGTCTTAGGATTTTGATTGTTGTGATAAAACACCATAACCAAAGGCAACTTGGGGAGGAAAGAAATGGTTTATTTCATCTTACAGCTTGTAATCCATCATCCAGGGAAGTCAGGGCATGAACTTTGGGGCAGGAACTGATAAAAAAGCCATGGAGGAGTGCTGCTTACTGGCTTGTTCCCCATGACTTGCTCAGGCTGTTTTATGCCATCCAGGGCCACCTGTGTGGAGTAGCACCACCTACAATGGGCAGGGTCCTTCTACATCAATCAACCATCAAGAGAATACCCAATAGACTTGCCTACAGGCCAGTCTTATAGAAGCTTTTTTTCAATAAATATCCCCTCTTCCTCTAGATGTGGTTTTGCACAACTTTGATTCCAGCACTCTGGAGGCAGAGGCCAGTGGATCTCTGTGAGTTCAAAACCAGTAAGCTCTACATAGTAAGTTTCTGGCCAGCTAGGACTACGTAGCAAGACCCTGTCCTAAAAACAAAACAACAAAAAAGATACCTTCTTCCCATATATGCCTAGGTTTGTTTCAAGTTGACAAAAACAACTTTTGACCCCTGCCAACTTGATACACAAATATATCACTTTTTAATCCATAACCTTTCCTTTCTTCTTCATTCCCAAGAGCTCATATTAATACAAATATCACAGCCCAAAGCTTAAAAGTCCCACAGTCTTTAAAAATTCAAATACTTTAAAGTTCAGTCTCTTTAAAACTTCCAAAGTCTCTTTAAAAGTTCAAACCTCATTAAAATTTGCCATAGTTTCTCTAAAACTCCAAAGTCTCTTTAAAGTTCTGAGTCTCCCAACTTTAGGATCCTGTATAATTAGAAGTAAGTTAAATACTTTCTTATGCCAAGAAGGAAGAACCAGGGCAAAGTCACAATTTGAACTAAGCAAAATCCACCCCCAATAGTGTAAATATCTCAGTGTCCAATGTCTAGGATTCACTCACCATCTGGGATCCAAAGGGCTTGAGAGCTCTACCTCTCTGGCTCTGCCATCCACTGCACACACAGCTTGTCTCATAAGCTCAGACCAGGTCCTCTCCACAGCTGCTGCTGTCCTTGCTGCTCATCCCATGGTCCTGGCATCTCCAAAATGTTGGGGTGTTCTCTGCTACAGGGCTGCACCTTCACCTTTCACCTAGCCTCTCCTAGGCTTTCTCCAGTGACTCTTGACTCCGCCACACATGTCAGGCCTCAACTTCTCTCTGTGGCCCTTTTATTTCTTTGGCTTCTGCTTCAGCTGAGGCTGCACATTCACCAACAGCCTCTCCTCTCATGATGCCAAGCCTCAGCCGCTCTCCATGGCCTCTTCATGACTTCAAAGCCGGCACCACCTGGGTGACTCTTACATATTACCAAGATTAGCTGCCAGCACAAGGCAAAGCCTTGGCCCCCTCTGGACCACAGCCTCTGTGTGCTGACCCTGAGGAAACACTTCCTAGAAGATTTTGCCTCAATGTTGCTTGTCTCTTCCTAATCACAGCCCTAGCTGGCCAGTATTGTCCCAGCAAAGCAAAGGTTTCACTTTAGTGGTTCTTAATTCAAACTTAGTATCAGATGGCCCTGATCAAGTCTTCAAGGGACTCTCAAACATCCCAGTAAATCTCCCAACAGACCTCCATCCTCTGCCTGCCCTCAACATTATCTTCTGAGACAATGTTCCCACAGCAGCGCATGGAGCTCTGAGCACTCAGTGGCTTTTCCAGCCCAGAGTTCACCACCATCCTCCCAAAACCACATGGTTAGGTAATTTAATGGTGGATATGATGGATACTTGTAATTCCTAGCCCTCAGGAGGTAGAGGTTCAAGGCCAGCCTGGATGTGGTGACACATACCTTTAGTCTCAGTACTCTGGAGGCAGACACAGGAAAATCTTAGAGTTCAGGCCAGGCCAGGCTGCCTTGTGAGACACTGTTTCAAAAGCAAACGAGAATAATCAAGGACAAGTATTTTGAAGAAAATTCCTCTTCCTTAGCTCTATTGTAACTCCTTTTGGTCCACTACTCTTTGTGTTAACATTCATGCACACATTTTGTTCATTGCAAGGTCATGCCAAAGTTTTAGTGCAGTTTATTACTGGGGGAAGGGAGGCACCTGCCCGAGATATTAATATCTCCTTCAACACACCACAATATGCGTGTGGAGGTCAGAGGATAGTTTTGAGAAGTTGGCGTGTGCTCTCTTTCCACCATTTGTGTCCCAGGGACCGACTCAGCTCATCAGGCTTGGCAGCAAGCCTTTTTAACCACTGAGCCACTTCCCCAGCCACAAACTCACTCCAGAACCAGTGCAAGGTAATTTTGCTCCTGTAGGGAACTGTACCCATGCCTCCTCCACACCTTAATCAATCCCTGGCCCCCATGTCCGAGCCCTTCTGGCTACTTGCTGCCAACTGGCAAGCTTGGGAGCCTCCCGATTTGGTCCAGGTCTCTTTCTCTCCTCTGAGCTGCTGTATTCTCATTGTGTGGCGACTGCCACATCCTCTTGTTTCTGGTCTCCAAGACTAATCATAATGTCAGGCCCCCAGTGAGCATCCAATATAATGTCCATACTCCCAGGTGTTTTGCAAGACCTTTGAGCTGATCCCTTCCTGGAGAGGCATGCTGGAATCCTGCAGAAACAGATGTCTTAGTGAGCCTTGATATGCAAAGAGAAACTACCTGTTTTTCTCCCTCAGGACTTCCTAAGAAAATACCAGGTCACCAAGGGCTACTGGGTGGGGGCCCGACGAGGCCCTGAAGGCTGGCGCTGGACTGATGGGGTCCCCTTGTCATCCCAACTGTGAGTAACTAGGTTCCCATCCCTCTGCAATGCTATAGTCTCCTTTTGCCCCACCCTGACCTTCAGTACCAATAGGAGACCCATTCCACACCCAGCCAAGGGGGGTTGGGGTGGGCTAGCATTGGCTTATCCTATCACTCCAACCCTGGTGTGGGTCCCCAACACATTCACCCAGGCAGAACTGTCATGGCTGCTTTCCAGATACAAGATCTGTGGCTTAGGAATTCAGTGGTTCCACCATGTAGCTGAGAAGTGGGAGACATTGCCAGAGTTCTTTCCAGATTCTCCCTGCCTGTGTGCAGTGGCTGACATAGTACCGAGCCTGTACCAGAGAGGAGGCCAACAGCCTGAGTGTCTTCTCTCTCTCCTCCCCTACCTCACCCCACTGCAGGCTCCCAGAGGACAGTGAGGACCACCCAGATTTCAGCTGTGGAGGGGTGGAAGAAGGCCGGTTTGTGGCTCTGGACTGCAACTCTCCCAGACCCTGGGTCTGTACCAGGGGGACCAAGTGACTTAGTCTCCCTTTGCTTTGGTGTGACCGGACAGAAACAACTTCAAGGAGGCAGGAGTTACTGGCTCTGCACCAGGCGGAGCTGCCCAGTCCGCAGCAACAGGAACATGTGACAGCACATCGTGTCACTGGGGACCAGATGCAGAGGGAACACTGGAGCCGGGTGGGAACAACCTGTAAAGGCCTGTCACTGTTGACATACCTCCAAAAACAGGCTGTCCCTCCTACAGCTCCCACAGTCCTCAAATCTAGCTCCACCAGTTGGGAACAAACCTGTGAGGGACACTTCAGATTCAAGCCAGAGCATTCCTGTAACAAGTCCCTAAAGGCTTGTGGCTGCATTGTTTTTGAGGCAGGCTCTTGTACCCAGAGTCCAAAATCCCCCTCCTCAAGTACCACAGGAACCCAGTTCTGATGCAAAAGCAAGGAGCCTTTATTCTACAGAGCAAACCAGCATGCTGGGGTCAGGCACCAGGCGGAATGACCAACACTGAACAAAGGCTTGCTGGCCTTTTTATAGACAGTAAGGGGGAGTTTCAGCATAGGTGAGGTTTCAGCCTGGTTTCTAACTGGGGGACAGAAATGCAGTTTACAAATGTTTAGTTTTGATTGGCTCATGATTAAGGGGCTAACTGTCCACATTCTCAAGCTATATATGGTTAGCCATCAAGGTCAAGACATTTGGCTTATGGCCCTTAGGCCGTCTGGCCAGATAAGATAGGAGCCACTCCTGCCCTGCTGCTTCTCTCTGATTGGTTGCCCTCAGAGTGGGGGGTCCTTTCTCAGGTTATCTAAGCCCTATTTGTTGGATACATCCATCATCCTGGCCCGTGTCAGTCAGCCATTTGGTTCAGGGAAGGGACTCCTGCTGTCTTTCCCAGGAACCAGGGTGGGGGTGCAGCCCTTTCGAGTCCTAAGGGCCCGGGGCTCTTCCGTAGTGGAAGCCCTTTCCCTCAGAAAGAATCGTCCAGGTCTAACAGCTCTCACTGTGTAGCCCTGGCTGGCCTAGAACTCACTATGTGGTCCAGGGTGGCTGTAGGTTCTTGGACAACCCTCCCCCGAGGACAGGGACACAGATGTGTGCCACTACACCTAGCCTGTAGCTAACTCATGATGCAGAATGTATCCAGTCCAATCTCAAGAGTCTCCACAGTCTTGACAGTTCCAACACCGTTCAGAAGTCCAAAGACTCTTCCGAGATCCCAAGCAAACTTTCCACTGTGAGTCCCTGTAAAATTAAATGCAGGTGACATGCTTCCAACGTGAAATGACACAGTAAAATTCTCACCCAAGAGGGTAGAATAGGAAATGAATTGTTGGAATGATTAGGCCAACGCAAGATTGAAATCCATCAGAGCAAACCTTAAATTCTCCAGCTCCTTGCCCATCGTCGGGGGCACCTGGCAGTGTGGGCTCCAGCTGGCTCAAGCAGGTCCACCTCTGTGGCTGTTGCCTGCAGCATACATGGATCTGCTCTCGTTCTTGCAGCTTTCCTTAGCAGATGCCCATATGCATGACATCTCCAACATGCTGGGGTCTCTGGTGCAACTTAGGCTTCACTTTTGTGGCTTCATACATTGGCTTCCCAGGGCTCCCCACAGGGAGTCTGCCCCTGCCATATGTTGTCTGGCTTTATGGGTTTTCCTTAAGACAAATCTTGGTGCAAAGCTGAGGAGACAGCTCAGTGGATAAAAACAGGTGTGCCAGGCTGACACCCACATAAAAAGCTGGGTGAAGTAGGTCAGCTAGCCAGGGGTTAGCAGAAACAGACAGACCCCAACAAGTTGGAAGGTTGGGAAGAGCTCTTGAAATCGTTCAGAGTGCTGCACACACACATAGAAACACAGACACAATTATTAAAAGTCTTGGTGCGAGCCTCCATGGCACCTAGCATACCCGCAAAGCAAGCACGATGGTGGACAGCGCCAAGTTCTGCTCTCAGTTTGAGAAGTGTCCAGGCTCCTGGAGATCAGAGTCACAGCAGCCTCAGTATGCACATGGCTGCGCCCGAGACAGCAGTCCCTCGGTACCTGTACGCATGCAGAACTCTCATACACATAAGCAAAAGGGTGGGGGCGAGGGGCTGGGATCTGGAAACAGAGGTTTCGAGTACAATCCAGTTCTAGCTGACTCAGAGGAAGCAAGACCATGGCTGGAAAGTCACCAGGCCGAGCAACAGGAGGGCGCAGGCTGTTCATACTTGTGATCACCTACAGCTTTTGATCTATTGATCTGCAATAAAATGACCCAGCCTGAACCAGTATTTGTCCAAAACATTTCTTATCCCCCTGTGAGTGGATCAAACAGTCTTCTGTGAGACTGGCTGCAACCCTGGGGTGGCCCACAAGCCCAAAATGGCCTCCCTCCACTAAGCCGTTTGGCACTGTCTCCTGGCCGGGATGGGGCATCTCGGTGCTCTGTCATGTCACTCTCCAGGGTGCTGCCTGAGCCTCAGGGCATGTCAGCTCCAAGGAGGATCCCCAAGGAAGTGAGCCTGAGCTAGATCTCTCCAGGATTTGCCCTCAGAAGTTACCCAGCATCCTGTGTGCCACATGTTGACAAACATGTCGGGGTAAGGGGAAAGTTTCAAGTGGAAGAGAAACTTATTTTTTATTTTATGTGCATTGTTGTATTGCCTGAATGTATGTCTGTGTGAGGGTGTCAGATCACCTGGATGGAACTGGAATTACAGTTGTGAGCTGCCATGTGGGCGCTGGGAACTGAACCCGGGTCCTCTGGAAGAGCAGCCAGTGCTCTCAACTGCTGAGCCATGTCTACTCACTGTTAAAAAGTGGAATGGACTTGCTGGCCTCGCTTTTGTGTGGTGGAGGGGATGGGGCCTGGGCTTCATGTACTTTGGACAACTGACTTGTTTTTTATCTGGTTTCCTCAAAGTGTGCAGTATTCTGAGTGTTGTGTCTGTTTTTTCTGATCTAGCTCTGGCTCTCACTACTCCCTTTCCAAGGCCGTTGGTTAAGGAGAAATATTTATTGAGTTAAAAACAAAAAGCACCACAGTTGTTGCATTTTTTAAAATTGATTTGGTTTACAATAAAAATGTCTTTAAGACCATTTATCTTTGTTTTATGTGCATTGGTGTTTCGCCTGCATGTATGTCTGTGTGAGGGTGTCAGATCCTCTGGGACTGGAGCTACAGACAGTTATAAGCTGCCATGTGGGTGCTGGGAATTAAACCCGGGTCCTTTTCAACCGCTGGTCCACCTCTCCAGCCCCATAAAAAAACACTTAAAAACTTCTGAATCCAGCAAGATAATTATCATCATATAGCTCTGCTCATGGGAAGGGAAGTCTCTAAAATAGAAATCTGTGTACAGGCCCCTCAGCCCAAAGACAAGCTTCAGACTTTACCAGGAGACAGAATAGTCAGGGCCTGGGGAGATGCAGTGGGTAAGGGTGTTTGCTGCAAAGGACTTGAGTTTGGACCCTCAGCACCCGCAAAAAGCCTGGTGTGACTACCTGCTCCTACAACCCTAATTCTAGGGAATTAGGAAGAGCTTGGGAACTCTGACCAGCCGGACAAAAACTGGCAAGCTCCAGGTTCAGTGAGAGACCCTGTTCAAGGGAATAAAATGCAGAGCAATCGAGGAGGACATTTGATGCATTCCTTGGGCCAGTGTGTTTGCACATACATGCACACAACACAGGATATCGTGACCATGATTAGTTACACTGTGAAAGATAAAAGCTAATGGCTAGAACTTCGTGGAGCATTTGGAAAGCGAGAATAGTTGTTATTGGTAGGTGATGATCTGGAAGATCTATGAGTAAATGTGTGTGTACAAGTGACAGTCAGGTGACAGTCCTACAGTAATAAACGGGAACCTCGGAGCTTCATCCCGCCTGCCGTAGCACGTGCTTGTGTGGTGGTGTGCCTGAATGTAGCCTCATATATTGTGACAGAGCAAATCAGCTTTTTGGGTAGGAGCAGGGTGACCAGCTGGGAAAGGGGCCCAAGAATTTGGGATTGGAGCAGTTACATAGGCAGTTCAGTTATTATCATCAGACTGAAGCTGTGAAATGCATACACTGTTACGTCATTTGTACTTCAAATAGGTTGCCTTTTTAAGGGTAATTGATAACAGTTCTTCAGGATGATTGCTTTTATAATATTTTTGAGACAAAGTTTTACTATGTAGCCCTGGCTGGACTGAAACTTGCTTCATAGACCAGATTGGCCTTGAACTCACAGAGACCCACCTACTTCTACCTCCCAAGTGCTAGGTTCAAATTCATGTGAAACCATGGCCTGCACACATTTTTGAAAGCATAAAATAAAGAAAATTATAAGAAACAGTCTGGGTGTGACATATATGCCATTAGCCCCAGAATTCTGGAGGCCGGAGGTGGATCTCCATGAGTCCAAGGAAGGAAAGGAAAGAAAGAGGGAAAAAAGATTCTGAAAAGGAATTTAGGGAGCAAAACATACAAAAATTCCCATGATAGGTACTGAGGTAGACCTTCGGCCTGAGTATACCTCACATGTCTTTTACCTTCTCATTTGTGCTCCCATCTCTTTGAGCTGTCTAATGAATTCTGGGTGCCTTCCTTAGATTTGTTTTCTAGTTCACTTTATTCTTTCTGTTTTTCATTCATTTAGCTCATCTGCTCAGCTTCGAAACATTTTAGTAAGATTTACGTTTTGTGATGGGGTGCTTTGCTTGCACCTGTGTAAGCGTACCGTGTGCATGCCTGGAGCCCAAGGAGGTCAGGACACCAGGTCCTCGGGAACTGGAGTTACAGACCGTGGTCAGCTCCATGGGGTCTGGGAACACCTCTGTGACGTCTCCCCATTAGGCATTTTATTTATAATTTACTTCTCTAGGAAAAGAACCCCAGGATTTATCTTCTTTCTTTCCTCTTTCCTCTCTTCCTTCCTTCCTTGCTTGTCAGTCAGTTGGTTTGGACTGTCTCTCACTCCCTTTGTCCCCGTCCTGCCTGATGCAACCCCCTCACCTACTGGACAAAGGGCAGCACTTCTCGAGTGGCGAGCAGGAACGCAGGAGGGGCGTGAGTCTGGATCGGACACGGGGATCTGGTGGGGGTTCTGAGAGGGGGACAGGATAATTAATTTACCCGGGGACTTCCCGTTCAGAGGTGGTCAAAAGTCACTTTATTTCAAGAGCTTAGGTGAATATATGGGGAGAGGGTGCAGGCGCAGGAGAAAAGGTAGCCAATCTGCCAATCGCCTGTTGAGAGCGGGCTAGGGTGTGGACAAAGTGACGTGGGGGTGAGGGAGGGAGCTTTCTTCTGCTTTGATAGCAGAAGCTGCTAGCGCCCTCAACCAGCCATGCGAGCTTTTGACCTGTTTCCATGGTGCCACACTTTCTTTCTTTCTTCCTTCTTTTGTTTTTGGTTTTTCAAGACAAGGTTTCTCTGTGTAGCCCTGGCTCTCTCCTGGAACTCTCTGTAGACCAGGCTGGCCTTGAACTCAGAGATCCACCTGCCTCTGCCTCCCAAGTGCTGGGATTAAAGGTGTTTGGCTTTACCTTGTTTCTTTATGGTCCATGATGCCAGCTTAGGTCAGTACAATGAAAACAGGAGCTGTGAATCAAATCTGGGACTGGAAGGTCATGCTATTCCTGTTCAACCTACCGGTGAGGTTAAAAATATTTCTCCAGCTCTGTAATAATAATTTCTGCAGGGGGCAAGGATGAAGAAATAGAAGGGTAAGAATTATGAGAAAGAAGAGAGGTGAGATTCGCTGTTGGCCATCACTAGGGGACTGCTGCTCGGCTTTATTTTTCAGCTCCTCTTATATAGTACAAAAGCTACTTCTTACAAGTTAACAAAGAAGCTTAGTATGACCTTCTAAGCTAGACAGTACATAGTTCTAGGCTAGACACGCAGGTGCAAAAACTACAGATAAGGTTCGGCCTTAGCTCTCAGGCAGATGGAGTACAAGTAACAATATCTGCTAGTGCTTGGGTTCAATGAACTCAGTCTGTCTCTACACACAGCATGTTTTGACTGGAGAAATAATTTATTGCTGCAAAACAGGCTCACTGTAAGCTGCAGAGTCTTCTCCAAGATGGCTTCAGAGGACAAGATGGAGTTTATGAAGCCAACAGCTTCCCACAAATTTCAAGTTCACTAACCTAACCATGCTCCACCATCACAGCCAGGGACCTGGCAACGACTGGAGTAGACTGATAAGACACCTGCCTCTTTTAGTATTACTGACGCCCTTGAAAGCCTCAGCCAGGACATTCGTGCGCACCATGATGGCAGTGCAGAAGAAAGATGGACAGCTTATGTCAGTACAATGAAACCATGATGGGGCAGATCATTCTGCTATTTCTCTACATCTTTGAGCTGCATACCAAATCTGGGACCGGCTGGTCACTCCACGCCTATTCAACCTACCAGTGCAGAAGAGTAAAGTGCAATTTGCTTTGTTTCACAGAACCCGAGGCTAGAGTCACCTCAAAATAGTGGCAGGAGAGTTCCCAAAGGGAGGCATCAAACCTAACCTGAGATGGGCTGAAGGCACCCAGGGGAGAGGAATCAAAGCAGGCCTGCCTGCCTCGTGTGTCCTCAGGTGGGGAGGCGATAGTCTATGGGGGGTGGAGGAACCGGGCAGAGGGCTGGGGCCAGGCTTTTCTCTTGGTATTTCAAGCAACAACCTAAGAACGCCCTTGTATCAGAGGCTGGGAATTCTCGAGGCACCAGCTTGGGTTCTAAGGCACTCCGCTCTGTTGTTTGTTTATGTGCGAGAGCAGAACAGGGACAAAACAGAAAGTGGGGTCCTAGAGACCCGCCCACTCTGATGACCAGTTCTGACACGCTCACAAGCTTGTTTCATCTATCGTGTTTGTGGGCCTGCCAGGAAGGTGACTTTTCTGAAAGGCCTTGTGCCCCACGAATGCATTTGCTCAACAGAAAATCCGAACTGCGGCTTCCTGTTGAGGCTGAGCTTGTGCCCTAGATTTAACCCTAGCAAATGAAACAAGCCAAGCCTAAAAATAAAAAAAAAGCACAGTTCGTTCGTGGAGGGCTTATCTACCGGGAGCTTTCCATCAAGGACCGTCCCTACACTATAATGCCACTGTAGACAAGAGTCATGCCCCTGTCGTCAGTGAGTCTTGACTGCTGTGACTGTAGCGTCTCTCAGAAATAGATACTCAAAACTGAGTTTGCAAAGGAGCCCAGATATTTCCTCCTTCCCCACGGGCCAACACGTCCTGGCCCTGGGTCCTGGGTGCGCACTGCCCTCGTGATTGTGTCAGCCTTAGAGCCTCCAGACTTTGCTCCATGCTGGTCAGAGCTGAGCAGACAAAGCCTTGACAGGTTTCCACCTTCTGCCCGATACCAAGAGCCTGCTGGAGGGGCTGGAGAGATGGCTCGTTCTGTAAGGGAATGGGCTGCTCTTGCAGAGGACGTGAGTTCAGTTCCCAGTGTTGGCATTAGGCAGCTCACAACCACCTGTAACTCTAGCTCCAAAGGATCTGACACCCTCTCCTAGCCCCCATGGGTATCTCCACACACATCATCATCATGTTATTATTACTTTCTTGTTTTTTTTTTTTTGTTTTTTTTTTTTAAGGCTGGGCCCTCACAAGATGGCCCAGTGGGTAAAAGCACTGGTTGCTCTTCCAGAGAACCCAGGTTTGAGTCCCCAAACTCTAATGGTGGCTCAAAACTGTAACTCTAGCCCCAGGGATCTGACGCTGAGGCTTCCTCAGGCACTGCATGCACATGGTGCAGAGCGTCATACAGAAAACAAACAACAACAAAAAAAACCCAGCCACACGCATAAAATGGGTCGGGGAGAGCAAGAGCACGCACAAGGGGCCTCTGGGCATGTCCGTGGGTTGATGTGGAAAGACCCACAGTAAACATGAGTGGCACCCTTCCATGGGGCCGGCGTCCTAGGATGAACAAGGAGAAATGAACTGAGCACAAACGCCCATCTCTCCCCGCTTCCTGACTGCAGATGCAACGTGGCCAGAAGCTTCACCTCTTACCATGCTTCCCCACCATGTTGGACTGCACTCTCGAACTGGGAGCCAAAACAAACTCTTCCTCCTTGTCAGGTATCTCACTGCAGCAATGAACGAGAAAAGTTTATATATCAATAAACACACCACGGACCGAGGGAGCCCCACTGGAGCATCCTGTCCTGCCTTGCCCCCTGTTGTGACACTGACTCTGCAGTCCCGAATGCCACCAGCCTCCTCCAGTCTTCCACAAGCTTCAAGTGTTCCTGTCACTAGGGACCTTTCTCTGATGCTTCTCTGGTTAAGGGTTTGAGCTGTGTTCATTCTGAACTCTCTGAGAATGAGTCTGTTTCAGCCTCCTGTCCTTGTTGCTCATGGGTATGTCTGGAAACCAGACACAGCTGTATTAGCCTGGCACCCATACACTAGAAGTCTCCTGTGTTACGTCAGTCTGTCCAACCAGCCAACATCCACTTAGAGAGCAGCAGCCAAGGGAACGTACTGAGCAAGAGAAAAGTCTAGACAATCCATATCCTTACAGGCAATCAGCACAGCTTTTTGAGTGTTTCCGCTTTACAAGCCGTTGGATGAGCAGCCTGAGCATTGCAATCAGGCTTGTGCCTCTGCATTGAACTGGGTCCCTTTCCAAACTAGGGAAGTCCTAATTCCCAGTACCTGTAATGGGACCTTTTGGGAAACTGTGTGCTTGTGCACAATCAGGTAAAGATGAGGCTACTCGTGCGGCTAAGCAAACATGACCGGTGTCTTTATGAGAAAGAAGCAGGATGGCAAGATGGCTCAGTGGATAAAAGCACTTGCTGCACAGCCTGGCAACCTGAATTTGTTTTCCATAACTCTCATAGAGCTGGGAGTAGAGCACCGCTCCACAGTCATCTTCATACCGCCCCGTGTGCACAAGCCCTGCCCCCCACACAGACGCACAGGTAATAATTTTTTAAATGCAGTGCAGGCAGGATAGCTTAGCGGATGAAGGCATTTACCACCAAGTTCGACAACCTGAGTTCAATCCCCAGGCCCTGCACGGGGGAATAAGAGAACCAACTCCCATGTGGCCCCCTGATCGCTGACTGCTGTGACACTGCCACCACAATAAATGTAATACAATTATTCTGTTTATGTTTAAAGAAATGTGGAATATCCACAGGGAGTAGAGGCATCAAGCAGCCTTGCTTCTCAGAGATGGCAGTTCCCACTTCTCAGGGTCTTAAAGGTATACCTTAGTCCCTGTCAAACAGTGGGGGCTCCAAACAGCAATGCTAGGAAATTCCAGACAGCAAAAACCATCTTCTGACATTAACAGCTGGGTGCTATCTAGCAAACTTCCCTATAGTAGCACATCTGATTCCCACCATGACCTAGTAAACCAGTAGTTAAGTTGGACTCTAGGTTATAAATAACAACATCAAAAATTCTAAATAGCCCAAGCAAAAAAAGGGAACTGAAGTGGTTTCTCTTCACATGTCCATCTTTCTCCTTTTGGTCCACATCCTCACTACTGTATGCTTAACTTACCCGTCCTCAAGTCAAGAGATAGCCAATCTAAGCTGGAAGCTTCTAGTCACAAGAAAGGACTCTGACCATCTTAGGCAGGCTCAAATACCACCTCTGGATCCCTGAACTGCTGCCAGGAGTGAAGTCACACTGCGATCAAAGTGGAAACTTCCACACCGCACGGAAATATGACTGCAACAGGAGGGGGGGGGGGTGTTCCTGAACAGGACAGTTGGTACATGGTACACTGAACAGTAGGAATATTCCAGTCTTGTGTTACTCAGCTATTCCAAAGCTGAGACTAGAAGAGGGTAAAGCATCCACAAGGCAACAGAGAGAAGTGAAGACCCTGGAGATGTGAATTAACATTTACAAAAGCTAAGTAACACATACAGACACAGCAAGAGGGCCAAGGGTGGTACAGCCTCACAGTGGATTATACTCAGACATAAAGACAAACAGCCCTGGGGCTGGCCCCGGGCTTAAGAGCACTTGTCGCTCTTGCAGAAGACTTGGTTTGGTTCCCAGAACCCAGATGGTGACTTACCATCTGTAACTGCAGTTCCAGGAGACCTGATGACCCCTTATGACTTCTACAGGCACTAAGAATGCACACTGTGCACATGACGTACATGACATGTAGGCAAGGCACGCATACACATTTTAAAAAATGTTTTTGTTTGTTTGAGACCAAGTCTATGTATTCTTGACTGTCAAAAACCTGTGTAGACCAGGCTGGCCTCGAACTCATGGAGATCCACCTGCCTCTGCCTCTTGAGTGCTGACATTAAAGACATGCACCACCACATCCAGCCACAGCTTTTTTAAAAAAGCATATTTTAGCTGGGTGGTGGTGGCAGACACCTTTAATCCTAGCACTCACAGCAGAGGCAGAGGCAGGTGGATCTCTGAGAGTCTGCGGCCAGCCCGGCCTAGGAAACGAGTATCAAGACAGCCAGGACTATTACATAGAAAAATCCTGTCTCAAAAAAAACAAAAACAAAGTTTGCTATAAAAGTACTTTTTGTATGTGGGTGCACACACATACGATGTATGTTTGCACACACACGTGAATGTAGGTGGGGGTGTGCCACAGTGTGCACGTGGGGCTAAGAGGGCAATCCTGGGCCTCTCCTGTCACCTTGATTGACACGGGGCCAGCTGTTCACTGCCGCATATGCCAAGTTAGCTGGCTGGCAAACTTTTGGGATTTCTCGTCTCTGCCTCCCATCTCACTTTAGGAGCCCCCAACACCAGGCTTTATGTAAGTTCTGGGGATTTAAACTAAGGTCTCTGCATCTGTATGGCAAGCACTGTACCGCTGAGTTACTTACTGTATCACTGCGTTCGTTCTCTTTCTAATCTGTAAATATCTACTTGACACACGATACAGATGAATCTCCCGGAAGGCAGCCAGACTTGAAAGTGCCTACTGATAATTCCACCTGTGATACCCAAGAGGAACAGAGCTGGTTTCAGAAACAGAGAAGGCAGGCCTTTCAATGTGGGATAGACTCGCCAAGTTTAGTGGGTATACAGAACTGCTGAGTGTCACTGAGTGCCAAGTTTTGTTGAACCTTTTAAGCAACTTGGTCATCTTGCCATGAGGTAAGCTTGTAAAAACAACAACAACAAAGAGTTGCAGGCTCAGTCAGTCTGAACTGAATTCAAATCATCTAGTTTGGTCATCGATTCCCTGAGCAGCTTTTTGGCTTCCTTAAACCTAAATAGCTTATCCTGAGTAACTGCATGCAACCCATCAGCTCACAAGCAGGTGTGCTGGACGGGTAAAAGGGACAGGGACAGTTCCTTAGTGCTGGGGCTGTTGCTTAGTCTGGCTCTGGCATGTGGTCACATTGCTAGTATGTGGCAGAACTGGGGTACCCCATGCTGCTGCCCTGCTGGCATTCCATTTACTACTTCTAAGCCCCAACCTGCTTTTGATGGTGCTCTGCAGCTTTCCTTGCAAGAGAACATATTCATCAGCAGGCAGGAACATCTACTATAACCGGTACTAGGAGAAAATAAATGTTCTGCTTTAACACATTAAGAACAAAGAGGGAAGCAGGATGCTCCAGAGCTTCAGGTCTATTTTGACAGGCAAGACAGATGATGGGCTGAGAAGTCTTCAAGGAGTTCAGATGGCTCAGTGCAGGAGGGCAGGTGTAGACCCAGGCTGTCCAGCAAAGGGCCATGGGTGTGGGGCTGTTTGCTTGTCTGCCCTCCAAGAATAGTGGCAGGGCCTCCTTATACACAGGACCACAGACATCACTACTTGGGATGGAGAACAGAAACTGAGAACAAACTGTGATGAGAAATTCTATCAGAGTAGGCAAAGGGTTAAGAGAACAGAAGCCACAGCCAAACTAACAAAAGCAAAGCTTAACCCTGGATATTCAGATACTGAATTCCAAGAGCACACTTGACTGTCAGTGCACTCCTTAGAAACACCTTGGAGTTTCTCATGACTCCTTCCTTTTACCTGCCTTCTTTTTTTTTTTTTTTTTTCCCCTCCCAATACAGGTTCTCACTGTGTAGCTCTGGCTGTCCTGGAACTCACTATGTAGAACAGGTTGGCCTCAAACTCAAGAGATCTGCCTGCTTCTGCCTCCCAAGTTGTAGGATTAAAGATGTGCACCACTACACCAGGCTTCTTGTTTCTTATCCTAAGTAAAAATTAACCCAGAAATTTGTGACCATGGTGGATTCTGACTCACTTCTAAGCCCTTTCAGCATCTTTTGTTGGCTGAAAACTATGTGGGAGGATGACCTTGAACTCCTGATCCTCCTAAGTGCTCCACTATGCCCTCAGCTCTTGATAGTCTTGAATTCAGGAGCTAGGCCTCAGCTTCTCAGTCAAGAACTACCAGCTTTGAGCTCCTCTGCCTGGGCAGCCCCATAATCACATGTGGACATTGACAACCAATACTGGGTGTCAGGCTTAGAGTCTTAGAGGGAAAAAGTGACCAAGTGGATATGGCTAGGGCTGTAAACAAAATGTTTTAGCTCTGCTTGGAGAGAAAGTAGGACAACATGGGGAGCTTCCGGCCCATCATTTTGAGTAGCTGCTGCTATCCAAAGTTGGCAAACCAAGAAATAATAGCAGGAGCATCATTTAACAATATGAAGACAAGTACCTTTAGACAGAAATTAGAATGGCCTTCTTGGGGATGAGGGGAGTTTTTTAGAGGACACTAGGATATTTTATCTTAGTGTGAGTAGTAAGTATATACACATGCAAAACCCATCAAGCTGCACTCTTATTAGACACTAGACTGCTTATAAAAATAGCTTTCAGAAACAAACTGCTGCCTCTTAGAAACAAGGTTACAGAACACTGGTCTTCAAGTAAATTGTTCTTGTGGGGTCTGTGCGCCATGGATGTGAGGAGACCAGAATATAACTTCTAGGTGTGGTTTCTCTCCTCCACGTGGGTTGTGGGCATTGAATTCGGGTTGTTAGGCTTGCCCAGCAAGTGCTTTTACTTGCTGAACCATCTTGCCAACTCTAGGACTAATTTTTTTTTTAATTATAAGGTTGAAATCATACATTTTAAAAAGATGGTACTGTTCTCAATCATGTGTGTATGTGTGTGTTAGGGCAGTGCAGAAGACACCAGAGTTACAGCTGGCATCACTTGGCATGGGTGTTGGAAACCCAACCCCTGCCCTGTGCGAGAGCTGTACCTGTTCTTAACTTGAGCCCTACTCCAGCCCTGATATTCACATTTTTTAAGGTACTCATATTCGTGGACTACTTTTAAAGAAATAGAAACATCTAAAAAAAAAAGGCCCTCAAGACTAAATTCAGAAACTAGATTCAGCTGCAGAAACTACATTTACTCAAGACTAGAGTCTGAGAGTCAGTGAGATGACTCAGTGGGTATTGCCACTAGCCATGGACCTGTTCGATCCCTCACATAGTGAGGATCGACTCCCTCAGGTTGTCCTGACCTTCACATACGACACACATGCACGCAAACTGAGTCATAAGTGTAATAATCTTATGGGGAAAGGGAAACCAGGACCAAAACATACTGCAAAAAAAATTTATTTAACAAGTTTACAAAATTAAGCCTGTGTTTTAAATCTACTGAGAAATCAAGACTTACACAAAATGGTGTATTTTGGGAGCCATTTTTGACAAGGTCTCATTATGTAGCCTAGACTGGCCTTACAGGTATGTACAACCATGCCCAGGAGTACCTTCTGACAATGAAGGAAGCACATAAAACATATACCAGCCAAGGTATGGGAAATTCCTAACACCCTCAAGAGCTCACTGCTCAGCAGCCAGACTGAAGCAAAGCCTACAGGCTACTTCTGCTTGTTTTGGTTCACATGAAGAGAACTGTATAATATCCTCTTCTGGGTCTCGCTCCTTAAGCTGGGCATATTCTTAAGTGATTCATTGCTATGCATACTAGCATTATCTCCCTTGTGTGGATGTATCACAATCTGTCTGATTTCTAATTGATAGATATTTCAAATTATTTGTAGTTTGTCTGGGGCTACTGTGAACACAACTTCTGCAAGCATCCAAATACAAACCTGTGTCGACTCAAGCTTTCAATTCCCTGGGTACCGAGGTGACTGAACTGTGGTAAAGACATGCCTAATTTACAAGCTGCTGCTACGTGGGCCTCCTTTGCTGAAGCAGCTGTTGGCAAGTCCAGCTGCTCATCGCCTCCACAAGCACTTGATGTTGCTGTGCCTTCCCCGTGAGCCATTCCAGTGGCTGTGTGGTGGTGCCTCATGACACATGGCTTTCAGCACTTTTTGTGTGTGTGTGGACTAGTGATTATTTCCCTTGTGTGGTTCTGATAAAGAATGGTCAGAGATCAAATCTTGAGAAATCGTGCTTAAAACACCCATGTGTGCATTTTCCAGGATAGAGCATTTCACTTGTATTGTGTGGAGATAGACTGGGTAGAGGCTAATGTCAGAACCAGTCCATCTTCGGTTTTTTTGAGACGGGGTTTGTCACTGGCCTGAGGCTAACCAGTCTGGTTAGTCAGTGAGCCCCAGGAACCACCTGTGGTTCTCAGAGCCAGGATCACAAGTACATACCACCATGCCTGGGGCATTTAGTTGGACCAAGATCCAACTTAGGTCCTTAGGTATGTACTGAATAAGCCATCTTCTTAGCCCATGACAGAATATTTTAAAGTGTTTAACTTAGTTGAAAAATCCATGAGTTCCTCTCAATAAAAAGATCAAGTTGAAAAATCCATGAGTTCCTCTCAATAAAAAGCTCAAGTTGAAAAAACAAAACTTGAAACATTCATAAAACCCTTCTAACAGTTAACAGCTGACACATGTGTATGTCCAATTACAACTGAGTCATTTGAAAACAATTTTCAGACATCAAGTCTCACATAAATACTAAAAATGTTTTTATGTAATGCAAGTTTACCATTACACAAGTTACCAAGTTATTTCCAGTCCATTTTATCTCCCCAGTTTCTCTTTCTCCCTACTTTTGGGGCGGAGTCTGGCCTCAAAATCATGGCAGTTCTCCTGCCTCCCATGTGTCTGGATTACAGGCATACACCACTATGCCCAGCTAGTGAACAATCTCTTTAGATCTAATTAGACTATAAACATGATTATTGATTATTTCTTTAGTGTTCTTTAACCTAAAACTTTTGACGTTTAAGAAATTGGGCCAGATCTTTTGTAAAATGACATACATTCTGAATTTATCTTATTTTCTGTAAGTTGGGATTTGGGCTTCATTAAAGGCCTATTATTGAAACGGGATCCTTTATGAGATTTTTGATAACGAATGTTCAAAGACCACATTTTTACAAACACTGCCTAAGGTTCAAAAGCTTCCCAGCTGATGTTGAACTTGAAATCCTCACTCACTTCAGCTTCCTAATTAGCCTGGATTATGAGAGTGGGCCACTAGTCATACCTAGCTCAGAACTTTTGATAGAAAATTTGATACTGGGTAGTTCCTGTTAATTTCATGTTGCTTTTACAGTGCTGGGAACCATATAGGGCATCACATAGGATAGGCAAGTGCTTAATCACTGAGTTTCACCCCAACCCTCAAGTAATTTATATTATACTTTCGGGGGGGAGGGGGATACAGGGACTGAATATAACTCATATCCTAATGTTACTAATTGTACTATTTTCATGTTATTCTTGGTCCAAAAGGAAAAATTAATATGCCTAATCACCTGCCATCTTTCCCATATCCTGGACCTTTGCATACTTGATCCAAATCTGCCTCAATGTCAGGTTTTCAGCCTAAGCCCTACTATGCTGGCTACAGAATTTAGGCTGACCCTCAGATATGGTTGCAGTTGCTGAGCAACCAGCTCATAGCTTCTATACCTTAAGAACATGCAGGCATGTGGCTTAAGTCCCCCAAGGACATGCTCACCTGTTAACACTGGCACTGCTCACTGGTAGAGCCCTACCTCTACCAAAATGCTGTTCTCTTAGGCCTCACCGCCTGTCTCAAATTCCAATGGAAGACCTACTCTCTCAACAATAGGTAAAAGAAAAAAATATTGGAAAGGGACTTTAAATTATCTTACTAGTACCCTAAGAAATATGCCAGGTACATGGCTGTAATCCTTAATTTAAGAGGTAGAAATTGGAGATTCAGGAGTTCAAGGTCATCTTCGACTATACAGTGTCTTGGAGGTCAGCCTGGCTCCAAAAGGTGGGGAGGGGAATTGGATTAGATAAGAAGGCATTTGCTTTGTAAGCATAAGAACCCAAGTTCAACTTCCAGCACCCATGTAAAAAGTCAGGCATTGTAGTTCATGCTTATGATTCCAGTGCTGTGATGTGGAAGCCTCACTGGCCAGACAACCTAACCCAATTTGTGAGCTCCAGGTCAACGAGACTGTCTCAAAGGAGATGGCAGCAGTCCTATAAATAATATCCTTAATAAAAACAAAAACAAACAGGCAGAATCAAATCATGACATAAACTACTTGGTATCTCAAGCTGACCTTGAACCTGTGACAACCCTCCTGCCTAAGCTTCCCAATTCAAGGACTGAAAAACAAGTGTGAGCCTTCACAAACTTGGGCTTTTTTTTTTGAAAAACATTAAGGCAATTTAGCAATGTTGTAGCAAAAAAGACTCTGATGGAGGGATGGTATTTAATAAAGTCAGAAGAGCAGCTGGCTATCAGATGGACAGATGTGTTTCAATAGTTTACAAGTTTATCCACAACACCTGAATGTCTATCTCAGAAAGCTGTGTTTTTGTTTTTTCAAGACAGGATTTCTTCTGTGTAGACCTAGCTGTCTTGAAGCTGATCTGGCATCTAATCCAGAAATCCACCTTCCTCTGCCTCCTGAGTGCTGGGATTAAAGGCATGCACCACCATGCCTAGCTTCTTATAATTTTCAAAAAATCCATTTTCTATTCTCATTCTCATTTACATTCCCGGATACTAAACCTAAAAGCACTTGTAAAGACTTAGGAAAACAGTATAGACACCACTGGGATGCAAGGCAGATAAAAAAGCATTCTTGGGCTACAGTGAGGTCAGGTCTTAGATTCAAACTGTACAAATAAGTGTTAAGAAAAACAGCCAAAAGAGTTCATTTGGTAAACTGGAAACCTTAGTGCCCCTAACCTGACCTGCCTCAGCCTCACAAGTGCTACAGCACTGGGATCATGCACGTTCCACATCTGTTACTCCCTTCTGCTGTAAAAAAGTTTAAACTATACCTGGTGGACAGTGCCTGTAGTCCCAACACTTAGGAGGCTGAGACAGGATGTTTGCAAGCCAAGGACACCTAACAAGATCTCATCTCTAAATCTCAAAACAATCTATATCACTTAGAGGGGCATCATTAGTTTCCCTCTTTTTCACAAAGGGCCAGATTACAGTAATCAAATTTTGGGACACTCCCCCCCCCCCCCCAAATTCTTGGAAAATGATCTAAAACTGGATTTGATTGTATACTCCTGTATCTTAGCACTGAGAAGGCAAAAGCACATCCTCAGCCACACAGTAATTTTTAGGTCAGCTTGGACTGCATCAGACCTCCCCCCCCTAAATGATCTTAATATACACTAATTTTACAAGTTAATATATTATGACTTCTATATTCTGGAAGGACAAGAAGTATTTGTTAACTACTAGGTAGTCATTAGTAGGTAAGTAGCTCTTTAATGCAGAAACTGCTGGTTTCACTATGTTGGTTACATATTGTTTTTATTCAGGCTTGTCAATTAAGAAATACAAACAAGAGACTCAAGTTGTTTCTACAGGTCCAATCCTTCCTTACAGAAGCTGTTCAACACAGCTCTGAAGTAGTGGAGTATAATCAACAAGAAATTTGGATGGAGCAACAGTTCATCTGGAATCCACAATTATATATTTACTCCCTTTGGTGCCTTGTACAGTAAGGCACAGTTAAGGATGTTACAGAATAGAGGAAAATACCCACAGCAATATTTCTAGTGACAACTTACTAAACAAGTTACAGTGTAATGATGGTGGTGTTGATTGTTTCTTTCATTTTATTTTTTTTACAATAAGGGTATAGCCTTTATACTACACATACACACACGCACGCACGCACACAATAAAACAAGTGCTTATTATTAAACAGTTCCTTGCCCCATCCCCCCAATATATTGAACATAGCAATTTAATAGAACAGAAAAATCAAGACAAGTCTGATTTCAAAATTTCAATTAAAAAGCAAAAGTATGTAATGCAACAGCTGTTCAACTTCCAACTCTAAATAGGCCCCAAACAAAACAGACCTGTATTTAAGTTTCTCCAGCACATAATCCAGAAGAAATGCTCAACAGTAATCAGCTAGTAATTGATGTGAACAGAACCTTAGAACAGAAGTTATATTGCTTCCCTGCCCCCTTTTCTCTTACAGTTGGAGGCATAGGTATTAGGAGATACAAAAGTCAAAGGAAGAATTATAAAGAAATCCCCAAAGCAGCTGCTGTTTGGAATAGAGGAAGACAGTATTTTACAAATGTTCAAAAATTGCAAGGCGTTAACACAATTCATTCACTATCACTCCTACTTGAAAGAATAGAGATCAGCGTCATATTGTATAAAATTGTATGTTCAGGACTGCATTACAACAGGTTCACCAGATAGTATGGATGTAGTTTATCAAGGAAAACAGATTCAGTTCAGAGACTGTTAGATACTATACATCTAGCCTGACTGGATTGTTTTCTAGAACTGTTCATTATCACCCTGAACAGCTGTAAACTAAATAATAGCATGTAACTCCATAGGAAGCTTAAAGATTGAAGATATATACACAGCTAATTAGATCTCCCCTGCTTCACGCTCTTCAGAGCTCCTCCTGTCTTCTGATCTGCCATTAGCACTCTCATAGGACCGCTTCTTATCTTTTCGATCTCGGTCACGAGGTGATCTGTCTCTTGAACTCCTGTCTCTGTCACGTGATGCTAAGTCTTGGTCTCTGAATCTTTCTTTTGAGGATCTGAAAAATATTAATTTGAGGAGCAAAATATGTTGGGACACCCAAAATCCAATGAAAGAATAGGATCAATATTAACTTTCTGATAGCTGAGGAAATAGATTAGACTACATCTGAGAAGGGTTTCTGACAGAAAAGAGCACTACTATAGCTGACAGGGAAACCAAAACAAGATTGGTGGCAACAAATAGCTAAGGGTAAAAAAGCCTAAACAATGAGTCTTATTCTTAGTATTTTGGAGATTAACTATGAAGTTTCTCCAATTAATAAAAAGGTATTTAATATAAAAATAATATTTAGGTAACAGCTTTTAAAAGTGGAAAGTATCAGATTCCAAATTGGATGGAAATCAATGAATTAGTACAGAGGTCATCTCTTTAGTGCTAAGTGGGTTGACAATAAGGATTGAGGTGCTGTGAATCACACACAACCTCTGGGTGTAGGAGTTTTCTTTCCACCAACTTGTAAAATGTAAAAATGCAGAACCATCCATAGCTTGCTGGCTGTACAAAAACAGGCTTCAGCCACATGTGTTCTATAGGCAGCACTTTGCAAACCTAGGTAAGAGAACTTCTCAATAATATTGCTTTAAATAACTATTTGCTAATGTAAAAATCTATCTTACTTCTGGAGTGAATTCATTAAATCAAAATGGAAGGTATCAAAAAATTATACTATAAAATCCTATAAATCCCAACTGCTCCTTAATATTACTGTCTCCATCCTCAAACCTATCTCCAATAAGAAAGGTACATAAACAAAAAACTCGTATCAGAAATGCAACCAGAAAAACACAAAATGCAAAGACATTACATAGAATCTAACTATATTGGTTAGCAGAGAATATATACTTTCAACACCTAAAATGAATTAACAACAAATATTACATTTATTTAATTCTTTACAGGTGATACAGAATGCTTACACATAATTTATCTTAACCAAGGTTTAAAATTTTGATCGGAGGCACTATCGAGTTCTGTGTAATACCTTTAAGAGTTGGAGTTTAAACCTAGGATCTCAATATACTAAGTTTGCAAGCTACTAGCCCTGAAAAAACAATACTTTCAGAAAAGAACATAAGGCAAGATAAAAATACTACTATAACCAGTTTCTTAAAATACAGATAAGGAGACCACTGTAGTTTAGATATAAAACAGTCCAAAGGCTTATGTACTTTTGAAGACTTGAAACTGGTGGGTGGTGCTACAAACAAGGTGGTTAGGTCATGAAGACAGTACAACCAATAAATTAACCCACAGCTAAACAGCCATTAGCAGGTGGATTCTGGCTGGAGGAAACCAGTAAGAGGGATGAATCTTATTATATCTTGTGTCTGGCCCCTAGTTCTCTATTTCTTCTGCCATAAGGTTAAGCCACTTTACTCCATAACAGGCTCCCTGCCGTGGTGCTCTAGTTCACCAGGCACGGGCCCAGAAGCAATCTAAAAGTTGTCATGAATTGAAATCTCTGAAAGTATGAGCTAAAAAAAAAAATTTAAAAAAATCCTTCCTCTCAATTGTTTTCAAGTACTTTATCATAATACAAAAATATGGTAACACAGATAACTTAAAATAAGAAAAGCTTGAAAAATTAACACCAATTTTGAATATCCTACTTGAGGTTTTATAAGCTTTTCTTCTTTTTTGTTTTCAGAGTCAAGGTCTCTCTCCCTAGTTTAGGATGCCCTCAATCTGTGGCAGCCTCCTGCCTCAGCCTCTGGAGTGTTAGCATTACAGGAGCTCCTGCTTATTAAGAATTCAAAAAAGAATATGCTTGAAAGACAAAAGTCATAGTCCAAGTCTACAGGAGCCATCTCTAAAACCAATATTAAGTGAAATGATCACTGAGAACAATGACATTAGATGCTGGCAAGTCCCTGAGGTCAGTGACAACTGAAAAAAAAAAACCAAAACAAAGATATGAACTAATTTTTGTAAAAAATTTCAAATACCCTACATGCAGACAGTTTCTTTCTTCTTCCTTTTTTTTTTTTTTTTTTCCCAAGACAGGGTTTTTGTGTTGTAATTCTGGCTCTCCTGGAACTCACAGAGATCTGCCTGTCTCTGCCTTCCAAGTGCTGGGATTAAAGGCCTGCGCCACTACTGCCCTGCCAGACAGTTTCTTATGTATTACTAATGAAAGCCTAATAAGCCAAATATTCCTATTATCTCTATTTAATGAAATAAGGAAAAACAAACGGGATGTAATTAAATTACTTGGCAAAGAATTCTGAACCCAAGTAGTCTAGTGTTGAAATCTGCGCTGTATGACAGAATGCCCCAAGAAGCACAAAGAAGCTGAAGGTCCTCACTGACCTGTGGGAACTGTTGCCAAGACAAGGTTCATATAGACAACTCATTTGTAGCAGAGACCAGTATTTCACAGCAAGAGCAAGAAAACAGCAAAATATCAAAGACTTTTAATGAACTCTTTACCATCAAAAACTAAACTCACATATATACCAATAATTTGATGTTATATATATATGAATTAACAAGTAGCAATTATTTGTTTTTGTTAAAAACAATGATGTTTTAAAAGTAATTTGAATTCAAAGATATGAAATACTCTTGAGAAAAGCAATTTTTTAATAGTTTTACAAAAATAATCCTCTTGAACATGCTGAGTATGGTGGGAAGTTTCCCTATGTAAATGAACCTCACAAGTGCAGGAAGCATCAGAATGACACAATAATAGGGCAAGACTCCCCACCCATCCCTCCCATCTCCACCACCAATGAAGACATTCAGATAAACATCAGAAAAATGACATCTGGGTAGGTCAACACAAGAATCACCTAGAGCCTTTATCACCTAGCTGCATGATTCTCAAATTTAGGGTGCAGATTTAAGAAACATAAAGAACATGAAGAAAAATGTTTGTTTCTAGATACTGCACTGAGATAGCCTCCAAAATCCAGTTTCAAAATGTGAGAAAGAGGCCTACAGATATTTTCATACTTGTTTAATTACAGCCATTTATTCAAGCCTGATCCATTATCTGAAACCATTTTTAAAAATCATTCTGAAATTTTCCTCATCTAAATTTATATCATTTGTCCTATGATGCCCAGTTTAGCTCTTTATAATCTGTGGTCAACTATATGTTCCCACACAGGAAACAACTTAGGGCAACATGTTTATGGTTGTTTACATACACTATTATTTCTTTGAAAGCCAGGCAGGGTGTCACATGCCTATAAGCTCAGCACTCAAAAGAAAGCTGAGGCAAAATCTGAGGCCAGTCTGGGCTATATTAAGACCTACCCCACCCCTACTCCCCTCAGTCCACCTTCACAAAAATACTAGTTAAAATCACTTTAAGGGCTACTTAGAACAAAGAAATATAAGAAATAAACTGTTGACTGAAATCCTGTAAAGAAACTTAGGTTGTGATTTCAGGGAATGGGTAATTCAATCCAAACCAAAGACTTTGCCAGCTTTCCGTGGGTTCAACTATGAACTTTATGTAAACTACAGAAAGTATAAGACTGATAACTAGGCACTCCCAAATGTTTCTCTTGTTTATAGGTAAGAACAGTTGTCAAGGGGGAAAGAGTGATTTTAAGTATAATTTATGTTCCATAAGATTATCATGTGACCCGAATTTTGGGAACTTCATTGGTCCACCTCATTTTAACACTTTGTCTGCTCTCACTAGATAATCAAAGTCCAGTGTCTCTCTCTCATTGCATCTTTAGAGGTTTCCTGCTATACTAAGAAATACTGTAGCCGCCTCAGAACTCATCTTCCCATTACACTAAAGGTGATAAGTGAACACAAAAATGTATGATTTACACTGCAGATTACACAATGTAATACAATGTATGTTTTTGAGAAGTGCACCAGCTCAAAAGTTTGGAAAACAGGCAAACAATGCTAAACATATTTTTTTAATGAAAGGATTTCTCAGACTTCCTAATTTGTTAATACACATTGGAAAACAAACAAAAAACCCCACAACCCTCAAGAGTATTAGTACCTGAAATTATTTGACTGAAAAATAGTTTTTATCAGTGCCCTTCCTGCCCCTTTCACCCCTACATCCCAAGTAAAGAAAAGCAATAACCTCTGCACATACTGGCTTCAATTTCTTACTCTGGCTCACATGTAACTCTGCATGAACTACCCATACAATCAGAGAAAAATGTATACACCCACAATTGAGTACATTATCAATACCAGGTGCAAGTTTCAAATCGATCATCTAAGCATAAGTAACATAAGTAAACAAAAAACTAAAACATAAAGAAAGGTAGCTCTGCATCCTCTGATCGGCACTTCAGTACCTCCTCTTGGATCGCTCTCTGCTCCTATCTCTAGAACTGTGCCGACTTCTCTGGTGGCTGCGGCTGCGGCTTCGGCTACTGGAACGGGACCTGTGGCGATGGCGTTTCTCCCGAGACTTGGATCGAGTCCTCCTCTTGCGTTCTCGTGACATGGAGCGAGATCGGTGTCTGCGATGCTCCCTGGATCTAGATCTATAAGAAAACAATTTATTTCCTTGTTAGTGCTACAACTCTCATTGACTAAAATCTTTAAAACAGAGCTAATTTTTTACTTTTTAAAAAACTGATGTGTTTGTGCACACATATCACAGGATGTAAGTGGAGGTCAGAGGACAAACTTTTAAGAGCCTCCTTCTACAATTTGGGTCTCCTTGGAATTGAACTCAGGTTATCAGGTAGATGGCAGGTACCTTAACTAGCTGAGTCATCTTGCCAGTACTGAGAAGTTATTTTTCAGTAGCTGTACTTGATGGCAATTCTATTCTAAATAAACAATATATGCAATGGAAATAAATTACAATTACTAGTATGTTAATGACTAACTACTAGGATTTCAAAATAAAAACCAGAGCACTAATTCTCAAAAGTCAACCAATACTCATATAAATTTAGGTCAGTAAACTAGAGATGTAGCTCAGTGGTACAGAACTTGATTAACACCAAGTTAACATCATTCCCACTATTAAACAGAAAAAAACAATGCTCTGTGGATAAAGGTGACTGTTCCACAACCATGAGGACTAGAATCTCAGCACACACTTCTAACCCCAATTCTGAGATGGACAGAGGACAGGAGGATTGCTGGGACTTGTTGGTTCACATGCTAGCTGAGAAAACAAACACTAGATTCAGACAGAAGCCATACAAGACAATACCAAACCCTCTTCTGACCTTCACATCACACATACATAACACTCAATACACGTATACAAACACAAAAAAAGATAATTAATAAAAAGTACTTATCACACAAGGCAGTGGTAGTGCAAACCTTTAGTCCCAATACTTGGGAGGCAGAAGCAGGTGGATCTCTGTGAGCTCAAGGCCAACCTGCTCTACAAAGAGAGAGAGTTCTAGGACAGCCAGGGACACACAGAGAAACCCTGTCTCAAACAACAAAAACAACAAAGACTAATCAGGGCAAGCTATAGTGCCACATTGAGTTTGAGGCCAGCCAGTGTTAAATAAAAAGCTGTATCAGGAATATGAAAAAAATGAAGGCAACAATCAGTATCACCGCTTCATGTCATTTTTCAAAAATTTCTTTTTTTCTTTTTTTCAAGCATACTTGAGAAATTCAGGAGGCTGGAGAAATGGCTCAACAAGAGTGCTTGTTCCTCTTCTACAACATGAGTTCGGTTCCCAACATGCATGTAAGGTGGCTTACAACCACATATAATTCCAGTTCTAGGGAACCTAACATGTTCTTCTAGATTCCAAGAATGCCTGCGCACGTGCGCACACAGACACACACACACACACACAGCATATACTCACAAATAAAAAACATTAAAAAACAACAAAATAAAAAAATAAAAATACCTGGTATATATGAAATAAGAAAGATAAACCACCCTCTGAATTATGTATTTTGATCACTGAAATTGTGAATGCTCATAGTAAGTCAAAATTTACAATATAACCAAACAAATATCATTTGGGTCTTTTATCAAAACACCTGTGTGTGGTGGGAGTTTGTGTGATGAGGATACAGATAGCATGGAGAGAACAAAAATATGTGAGGGAAAACAAGAAGATAAAAAAGTGTATTGTTTTGTTTAAAGTCACCTCAAGAGTAAAAGAAGTGATAATGTGGGTGATGCATGTTTGTAAGATCATGTTTATAAGATCAGCATTTAGGAGGCAGAGGTAAGGAGATAAGTCCATGGGCAGCCTGGGCTACTACACCTAGAACATATGGGGTGGGGAAGGGGGAAGAGAAACATGGAAATGTTAAGTTGGATTGTGTCGATAGTTGTGCAAACAGTTCCTCACACACTTAAAATGAATAAATCTTACTGCATATAAATTGTACTTAATAATACGTTTAAAACATTTCAAGTTACTATAAAAATGTGACATTTTCTTATAACTCCAAAAGCACAGCTATTGGGCAATACAACTTGTTTTTAAATGAATATTTTGTTTGTTTGTTTGTTTGTATGGACAGGGTTATTCTAAAACTCAACTCTTTTTTGTAGACCAGGCTGGCCTCGAACCCAGCTATAACTTTTATTTTTTTCAATTTTGAGACAGTCTCATCTTGTAGACTAGGCTACCCTTGAACTCAGAGATCTGCCTGGCTCTGTCTCCCAAGTGCTGGAATTTAAGGCCACAGAACTTTCATTAAAAAAAAAAAAAGTTTATTTCATTTTTATGTGCACAAGTGCTTAACTTGAATATATGTCTGTGCACTCTGTGCATGCCTGGTGACTGAGGTCAGAAGAGAGAGCTGGGTCCCCAAAAGCTGGAATTATGGACTGTTATGAGCTACAATGTAGTTGATGGGAATTAAAACTGGTTCCTCTGCCAAGAACAGATGACCCTGAGTCATCTCTCTAGTTCCTATAGAATTTAAAAGCTCCAGTCTATAATATAGTCAAAGAAAGGTATTATTGTAGACTTCATGTCTAACCACAATTGAATAGTTTCTTCAACTTAACAGAGTACTTCTCATGTAGCCAAATGTGGCCTCAAACTTGCTGTGTAGCTGTGGATGACCCTGAACTCCTGGATCTCCTGCCTCTGCCTCTTGAGCAAATACTGGAGTTAAGGAAATGTGCTATGACACCTGGCTCTGAATATTTCTAAAAAGGGACAGAGGAAGGCTGTTAGCCGGTTTATCCGTTCATCTGTCCATCCCTCCCTCCCTTCATCTGTCTATCATCTACCATGAGGAAAAAAAAAGATCTATCACTTACCTACTTACCTACCTACCTACCTACCTACCTACCTATGTATCTATCTGATCAATCAAGAAAGAAAGAGCACCAGAAATGATTCATGGTACAGACCTTAAACTCTGGCACTTGGGAGGCACAGGTAGGCAGATTGCTGAGTCTAAGATCAGTCTGGTCTTAGTGAACATGATAAAACCAGTCCAGACAGGGCTACATGGTGATACCTTGTCTCAAAAGTAAAACGGGCTGGAGAGATGGCTTAGTGATCAAAAGCAATGCCTGCTCTTAAAGAAAACCCAGGTTCAATTCACAGTACCAACTTGGTGGTTCACAACTGTTAACTCTAGTTAAGGGGAATCTGACACCCTTATCTAAACTCCATGGACACTAGGCATGCACAGAGTGCACATGTAGACATATGTAAGCAAAACTGCCATACACTCATAAAATAATCTAAAAGAAAAATTAAAATATATAAAATGCACTGAAAATAAGTTTTATCTAATGGGTGTTTTGTTTACCTATTCATTTTGACCTAGTTAACCTATTTCTCCTAATACATAACTTGAAACTGTTTAAAATGCCTAATAATTAATAATGCAAAATATATTTACTAGGTCCCTAACCCATTGCACCTATTTAATTACAAAAAGATAGAACATTAAAATAAAATCAAGTCCCTGGACTGTCAGTGTTTATATTCTAGGAACAAGTCTCTAGAGAGCTAAGTCTAGTAAAGAATTAAGTAAAAGGATAACTGGGTAGTAGTAGTTTATGCAGATCAGACAGAAAAGGATTTCCTGACAGGATTCCATTTGAGCAAAGACTGAAAAAGAGGAGAAGCCAATCAGTCAGCACAGCACGGTGCACCCAGGTATAAAGTCCTGGGATGAGAGCAAGTTCAACATGATGAAGGAATGGAAGAAGCCTGTTGGCTACAATGAAGTGAGTAAGCAGGAGCAACATTAGGGTCTGACAAGCATGATCATCAAGTACTTTATCAGTCAAACCAGGGAACTCTAAATGGCGTATTACACAGAGTGAGTTAAGTATCGCTGTGCAACAAATTGTTCATTATTATTGTGAAACAACAATTATCTCACAGCACACTGGATCACAATGTCACCCCACTAAAGGCTATGGTGCCGTATGTGGTAGTGCACAGCTGTAATCTCAGCATTAAAGAATAAAGGCAAGAGGATAATGAATTTCTACAAGAACCTGCCTGAAAAAAACAATTAACTAGGTATGATAACACATGCCTATAATGCTTCCTAACAGCCTAGAGAGAGAACAGATGCAGGAGTTCCAGAAGACAAACTGGAGCCAACCAGGGCTATACAGTCAAAACCAAAACCATACAGTAACCACATACCCAGCCAGCTAGCTAAACTATTTGTACTTTTAGCAGGTATGCTACAACACTTGTGTTTTGTTTTGTTACTTTTTTTGGTTTTTTGAGATAGGGTTTCACTGTGTAGCCCTGGCTGTCCTGGAACTTTGCTCTGTAGACCAGGCGATCCCTCTGACTCCTGAGTGCTACCCAGTGAGGACACAGTTTCTTAAATGGACCATTCAAAAAAATTTTTTTTTAATTTTCTTTAAAAAAAAAAAAAAAAACCCTGTCACATATTTACCGAATTTCTAAAAGTCTTTAAAAGAAATACTTAGAAAAAATTTTTTTGCTTCCTCAGTTGATACCATAGTCCTATGTACAATTTTATTCTGATAAAACTTAGTAGTTCTGAGTATGTTCTGAGCAGTTTTTCTTCAATTGCAATGCTCAAATCTGAACTACCAAAGAGCCAGTAATAATTTACTAATTCTCATTGGAGTTTAAAAGATATATTAATCTAAAAACATACATTTGAAAAACACAGCTTCACTATGTTTTACCCATTTTCTATAGTACCTACCTTTTAGGGTTCTTGCTATGTGAGCGGGACCTAAAAAAAGAATATCTACTTTTAGAAAAGTGACTATATTTTTTAAACTGGCACAATGTGCTGCTAAATGACATTCTTCTTGAGTTCTGATTTTTATGTTACTTCTATAAACACAAAGAATGTACTTATGCACAGCAGTCTTCCCTTAAAAACAACAAAAAGTCTATTGAATTCCCTACCTTGTCATAGAAGCTCCTTCAACTAGACAACTGGCTCTTAGAAAAGAATATACTTCTAGAGACTAAAATTGTGTACTTATTACAAAAATTTAATTCTACAGAACCCCTTCCTAGACTAAAACAACAACAAAAACAATTATTTTTTTCTATAGCTTGTCCATTGTGCCTTTCTCTTCTGGGAACAAAGAGAAATATATTAAGATCTAAAATGCCCCCATTTTGAACCTACAACCTCATACTATAATCCTAGAAAAATGAACTCAACCTTTTATCTTTGTCCTTTTAACATGAATTATATTCTTTTTGCTTTTGTTTTTCGAGATAAGGTTTCTCTGTGTAGCCCTGGCTGTCCTGGAACTTGCTCTGTACATCAGGCTGGCCTCAAACTCACAGATCCACCTGCCTCTGCCCGGGATTAAAGACATGCTTCACCTCCGACAGGGTTTCTCTGTGGTAACTCTGGGTGTCCTGGGACTCACTCTGGAGACCAGGCTGGCCTCAAACTCACAGAGATCCGCCTGCTTCTGCCTCCCAAGTGCTGGGATTAAAAGTGTACACCACCACCGTACTCAAACTATACTCTTTTAAAAAAATTATTATTTTTAATTGTGTTTGCATACATGTGAACTTGAGTGTGCATGATTCAGGAGGGTAAAAGCATTGGAGCCCCTCGAACTGGAGTCATACAAAATTGTTACCTGCCCAACATGAATGCTGGCAACTAGACTTGATTCCTCTGGAAGAGCAGTACTTTTAACCACTAAGACATCTCTCTGGCCCCAAAATGATAGCATTTCTTCATTTTTAAAAGATGTGTGTTTGTATGTTCATCATGGGCATGCCTAATGAGATGAGAAGAGGCTGGATCCTAGAATTGAAGTTATGGATGGTTGTGAGCCACCATGTGGGTATTGCTCTTAAACTGCTGACCACCTTCCCAACTTTCAAATGATCCAGGCACTATTATACTCTTACATAACACACTCTTTACATTTCCCAGTACTATTTAGTACTCGGTAATAATCCCAATTCCATGGTCAGTGTATCAATGCAGAGGTCCACTTTTTGGCATGAGTGTATACATAATAGCAAGCATGTTTTAAAGTATGCTTTGGGCTGTATTAACCATGGTTCTAGCCATTCACTGACTGTATAACCAGGGGAAAGTTATATATCCTCAGTTTAACTTACCATTTGTAAGAGAATAGCAATATAAATGTCACTAGGTACGAAATATCCCTCAAAAGTTCCTGTGCTGAAGATTTGGTCACCAACTGGTATATCTAATCATTCACAGTTAAGTGGACCATAAGGTCTCTTATCTAAATAATGGATAAATAATCCTCTGACATTTTTTTATGTGTACATGTATACCAAATACATGTTGATACTAGCAGAGGCCAGAAGATGAGGGGGCCATGGAGTTGGGAGTTACAGGCAGTTGTAAATTGCTCACTGTGGCTGCTGGAAACTAAATTCAGGTCTCCTGGAAGAGCAGTAAGTACTCGTGGTCATTTCTCCAGCACCTCCTGACAGATCTGTAATTTGACGGTACTGTTGTCAGGTTATAAAAACCAGTAGACAGAACCTATTAAAGAAGCAGGCCTTTGAAGGGTATATCTTATTCCTGAATCTGTCCTATCAACTCTCTCTGTGTGCTTGCCTTGCCTAGCTTGAAGTAAGCAGCTTTTCTCTACCATGGCCACTGTACTCTTCAGTCACCATGACGTTCTGCCTCAACCACAGGCCAAAGCAATGGAGCCAGCAAACCAGGTGCTGAAACTTGAGTCCAAGATACAAAATAAATCATTCTTCTTTTAAGCAGTTTTCTCAAATATTTTCTAACAGCTATGAAAACCTAACTAACACAGATCTGATAAATTAAGGCAAATTTCTTAACACAGAGCCTGCCATATAGCTAATAAGTGACATTCCTTCAGGAGCAGTTTGAAACCCAGCTTGTATAATTTTATACTATTTTATAGTTTTATCTTATCAACAGTTACAGCACTTCCTCAATTTCACAGAATTTAAAGGAGAAAATTGTTTTAACTTTTGCTTTCATTTTAGGCGGTCTTACACTGTAGGCCAGGTTGGCTTTGAACTAGGTACTCTCCTGAGTACTAAGATTACAGATGTGAACCATGCCTGATTTGTTTGTTTTCTGGGTTGAGAATTCACTATGTAACTTAGGTTGGTAATCAACTCTACACAGCCTAAACTAATCTCAAAGCTACAGGTACTTCTATTTCAGCTCTCGACGTATGCTGGGATTACAGGAGTATGCACGACCACACCTAAACATTTCTTCAAACATTTCTCTAATTTTCCTTTTGCAATCAAAAGGAGTAAGAGATGATTGTCTTTCTCACAATTTACAAATATTTACAGCTCTTACAAATATTTACAGCTCACTTTGACTATCATCTCAGTCAAATCTCAAATGAAGAATTCCAGTATTACATAAAATGCTATCTACCTATTCTAAATACTGCAATACTGAACAATAAACCTGGAAAAAGCACCCTGGGATCAAGCATAGTGACAAGTGCTTGAAATTTCTGCACTCAGGCAGCTGACCTGGGTTACACAACAAAACCTGGGCTTAACAAGCAAGTAAGTTAAACGTGGTGCACATGCTTTTAATTCTCAAATTCTAGATGCAGAGACAGGCAGATCTCTGTGAGTTCAAGGCCAGTTTAGATAGCCAGGGGTACAAAGAGACCTTGTTTCAATAATACTAATATTAAAAACAGAAACAAGAGACCTTGACTAAGGTGAAAGACAAGAACCGATTCCAGAAAACAGACCTCTGACTTAAAACATACCGACATGCACAAAGAGACACACACACACACACACACACACACACACACACAACTGGGGGTGGGAGGGAAACTCAGAACACACCAAGACAAAAAGATAAGTTCTAAAGTCAAATTTGTTAAATGAAAACCACAGGGAATGAGAGAGATGGAGGGAGGGGATGAGACAGTGAGAGAAAGAGAGGCAAGACAGCATTTCTCAAAACAGATGACTACATAGCATTGTACTGTTTTGAACTTAAAAGTGAAAAATGAGATTGCCAGTTAAAAGCCATTAACACATGGGACAGGGAAATGGATCATAAAAGCCTGGTGGCCTGAGTTCAGCTTCCATGGTGAAAGTCCTAACCTCCACTTGGGCAGTGTGACACCCGTACACACACACAGAGCCATGCAACACAAAATAAATTTCACCTAAACCGAGAATAACATGCGCAGGGCTTTTAAGTTAGTATGACCAGTACAGGGCTTTAATTATCTTAGGGACATATGTAATTCTGAGGAAAGGCATTTAAATTTCAAAGATGTAACACAATCAGGGAATACTATAAATCAGAACAGGTAAATCCCTTTGTGACATGACTATTCATTTAAAGTGCTTAAAGTTTTGAACATGTGTTATAAAATGATGTTGCCACATCTGTGTCATGTAATTTTAGTTGCCAACAGGCAAAAATGACTTAGAGAACAATGTTTAAACACTCTAAATATGAAGAAGACTACCTTTACCAATTAGCAAATGTTAACATAAGCAGACTTGTATAAGATTAAACTGTATTAAATTAATGGATTTTTGTAATTTATAGTTCTTACAAATAAGAAAATAACAGTAATTTAATATAAAAACAAAAACTCCTAAATCTTTCCTCAAAAAGTATAAAATAACCAGAGAGGATATAGTTCTGGGCACCAGTAGGAGGTATACTGGAGTGCTTGCCTAGCATGCACCAAGCCCTGGGCTCAAGGCCCAAGGCTACCACCATATCAATCAATCAATCAATCAATCAATAGATAGATATAGATAGATAGATAGATAAATACATAAATAAATAAATAAATGGAAAAAAGAAAACAGAAAAGGCCAGAGTTTATGCTAAGAAGGTACAAATCTACCCCAGTATGAAAAATTAATGGGCAGCAAAAGGTTTTGCTGTAACTCCTATAAACCTAAAGACACAAAACATCCTTCATTCACTTTTCCACAAATTTTGAAAGAAATTACACCAGTTCAGTTTACTGACTGAGTTCCTAAAAGTTTAATAGCTCTAGCATGAAAATGTGAAATCTAGACATGATACTCAAAAACTAGGATTTCTGGATCATTTCAGGTTTTAAATTAGAGATGCTAAACAGGTAAGGCTTATTTACTCATAGATTCCTAACTCCAAAACCTTCCAATTTTGAAACATTCCTGCTTTAAAGCATTTTAGAAAAATAAAGGCGATTTAATTTGTATTATTTCTATTAAATTTTTCTTGCATGGTAACATTTTTTTAAAAGCAAAGACTTCAAAATTTCCATGCCCAGAACCAATTTAATAGCATCTACAAGTCATATTTTTCCTTCAGGCTGGAGACTGAGCTTCAAACACATCCATTGTTTCTGCGTCTGTACATACCTCCTCAGTTTTTCCCGTTCTTCTCTCTCCCTCTCTTCTCTTCGTTTCAGACGCTCCTGGTTTCTCTTCTCCTGCTTCTCAGCTACAACTCTCTTTATTATAATAATGACAAAAAAAAATCAGTTGTAAATTTACTGGTCAAATCTTGAATCATCATAATTTAAAATTTTGTCAGGTGTAATTATTTGACTTCTAAGTTAGCTTTCCAGAATTGTGGGAAAACATGCAAAACCTCATGTTTAACCATGATTTTCTTTTGTTTCTTTCAAGCATGAAAGGCAATCATGCTACCACTGAGCTCCAGTCCCATACCCATCATTCCTTAATGGCATTTAAAAGTCAATCTACAAGTCTTTTCCCTCTATTTTACAGCATTATGCTTTACTGAAAAAATTATCAACATTATAAATTACAAGTTTTTACGTGGTTTTTCCCATGGAAATGTCTGTGGCATCCTGATACTGCTATTTTAAAAGACAGAAATGAGAAAGAGTTCTTTTGCTATGTATGGTTTGAGTTTTGACTAAGAGCATAACCAACCACCGTCTATCTCTTTGTGGTAATTTTCAGAAACTTAACTGAGATCATCATCTTAGCTACTCAAAAAAGTTGAGAAAGGTTTGCTGTTAGCTACAAATATGGACATATACTTAGGTGTTTGCAGGGTTTATATTATTTATTTTTACACACACACACCCACACACCCCACATGTCCCACATGTATGTGGGAGAGCTGCTTTTAGATAGGGTTTCTTTACTCTGTAGCTCAGGACGGCCTGGAACTCACAAGCCTCCTGTTTTCCCAATGTTATAATTATAGATATGCTCCCTCTCACCAAGCTGATTCCTCATCATTTAAAATGAAGCTATCTATCTTCTGTTAATTCTATTTAAAAAATTGCACTGAAATTAATTATCCAGTGTTGCCAATTATGAGCCAGACCGTAATTCATGAGAGAAAAATCTTATGATGACACAATTATTAAAAGCCAACCTTATCAGGCTGTTTAAAGATAAAACTAACTCTGCCTCACCATTATTTCAAACACCCCAGTTTTTGTTGGGTATGTTTACTTATTCCATCAGCAGAACTAATGAGTAAGATAAGTAAGAACTATACTGCTCCTTCCACAACGGCATATCCATTCTCTAGTAATTATCATTTTGACTTAAGTTTCATCCTAAACCCTTTCTAAAATAGGTAGAGCAAGAGCAAAAAAATTAGGTTTCACAACTCTGTTTAGTAAAAAATTGATAAATATTCCAAATAATAATGGGCTCATTTTCTCAATCTCTCTGTAAATTCAGAATCGACTTTCCTGATAGGTTACCATGAACATTTTAGGGAATTTTGTACAAAAGGATTAGTTTAGAAACCAGTCTGAATGATTCTCACTCTAGCAAGATAACCAACAGAAAATGGTATCTCAGAGAAATCTAGTTCTCAGGCACAATACATTCAACCAGCCTGAATCTTCACATGTAATCCTATGCTACAAAGCATGGTCTCTTAACTGAGTCTCAATACTGCTGAGTAAGAGCAAACAGTACTATTCAAAAACTAATTATAGTACTAGGGAGGTTGAGACAAGAGGACTGCCAGGAATTCAAGACCAGCCAGAAATACACAGCAAGACCCTGTCAATGAAACTAAAAGAAAACTAACACAGAGCAAAAGAACCAGGTTAACCAGGATAAAGTCAGGCATATCAATTTAAGAAATGTACCTTTAATTCTTCGAGCTTCTCTCTTATTTCAATAAATCCCAGGTGCAGTTTACCCCCAAAATGATCAGCAAGTCGCCTGTCATTATCATGAAGACCTAAATATGCAGAACAGACTTCACAGACTCGAAGTTTCTGCTGCTGAAAACTGGAAGCTGGCATAGAATTCCGATAAACTTCCTAAACAAAAGTGAGAAAAACAACGATCACATAAATGCCTTCAAAGCTCTCCAAGAAAATATAGTACATTCACAAAAAATGTTTTCTAAGAAATCCTTCGAGAGAGAGCTCTGTTGAAGGTCAAAGCTTCACCTACCCTTTCTCCCTGACTCCCCTGGTGCCCCCAATACAATAGATGAAAAGGTTGGCTATCAGGATTCAGATGACTTGTACTTATGTATTTCATCTACATGGCGTTTGTTAATAAACAATACACACTGGTGAATTTGCCAATCCACTACCTACCTTCTTTTCCTTTACTAATATTTTGTGTTTTTGTATATAATATTTTGCAATATTCTGTATTTTTGAGGCAGTTAAAAATATATTTCCAAGCCTCTATGTAGCTTTGATTGGGGTGACGCTGATAAAAATAGCTAGACAGTATTTATAGAGAAGTTCTTTAAGAGAATTAAGAGATTCAAGCAAAAATCACCAATGAAGGGGCTGAAGAATTAAATTGGAAGTGCTTGTCTTACTAACAAAACAAAAAATAGCCCAGGCAAAGCTGGCAAAATGGCTTAGTGTATAAAGGCACTTGCTGCCATGCCCGATGACCCAAGTACAATTTCCAAGACCCAAATTGTATAAGAAAACCCAAGTTGAAAGAAGAGAACTGAAAAATTGTCTGATGACCTACAAAACCAGTGCCATGGATATGTGCCCTCTTCGTAAAAGCTGGGCATGGTGGTGGGTGCTTGTAATCCCAACCAACAGGATGAAGACAAGAGGATGGATCTCTGGGGCTCACTGGTTAGCCAGGCTGTCTAGCTGTTATCAGGTCACTGGGAGACTATGTTTCAGACTATGTCGGAAGAATGAGACCCAAGGTTGTCCTCTGTTTTCCTCATATTTATATACACATGCATGTGGACCCACACATTAGAACAATGCATTCACGTGTACATGTACACATACCCACAAACCCACACCACCATCACCACCTAATATAACTTAGGAATCTAAAAAAATTATAAGGACATTGGAGAAATTATAAAAAATTATAAGGACATTAGCTTAGCGGTTAATAGCACTAGTTCTTGTCCAGAGGATCTGGGCTCTATATCTAGTAGCAAAATAGCAGCTTACAGCCATCGGTAACTCCAGTCCCATGGTATACACTGTCTTCTTCCAATCTCTGGGTACCAGGTATGCACAAAGTACAGACATATACATAGCAGGATAAACACCCATACACATAAGAAAAATAATTTTTAAAAAGAGGGGGATAAGAAATAATATTTAATCCCAGAAGTATAAATAATAAAGCATGTAACTAATCAGAAAAGAAGAGCACTTCACGGTGGAAAAATTGCTATCAGCATCAGAACTTACACAAAGTACTAACAGGTGTCTCTTAATAGCACTATGACAGTTTCCTAACAGAAATTTAACCATGAAAGTAGGGATAAGTAGCTCACTGGTAGAATATTTATCTTATCCAAAGCTCAGGGTTCAACAGCATATCACCCCATCCCTTGAGAACTGTAATCCTAGGAAATATCAGAAAACTCAAAGTGAATGACATTTTACAAGATATCTGACCAACGCTGCTATAGTAGAAGCAGGATGACAAGTTTGAGGCAAGCATGGGTTACAAAGAAAGACACTATTATAAAGAAACAAAACATATAACCAATATAATTATTAAAATGGCCATGTAGGTGCTGGAGAGATGGCTCAGTGGTTAAGAGCATTGACTGCTCTTCCAGAGGTCGTGAGCTCAATTCCCAGCAACCAAATGGTGGCTCACAACCGTCTGTAATGGGATCAGATACCATCTTCTGGCATGCAAATTATACACACAGATAGAACACTCATATAAATAAAATAAATAATTTTTTAAAAAAAGGTCACATTGAAATCTCCAGATTAAACACTATAAAAAGGCATAAATGTTTTGTTTTGCTTGGGGTGGTGGTCTTTATATATATATATATATATCTATAGATATATATCTATACATATATATCTATATATATATATATATATATATATCCCAGGTTTGCAGAGAACTCCTGGAATCAACCTTTTCTTCCTTAGCTATTCCAGTAGCTGAGACAACAGGCAAAGACTGTTTTTAAATTTGTAAAAATTACTGTAAATGCAATGAAAATAATAAAATTCTTAATTTGAATTCAGGAAGAAACTGATAAGGCAGACAAGTAACAACTTAAACTTTGTTCATAAAGGTATACTTCATTATATTGCTATAAACTATGAATAAAGAGGAAAAAGTTCCCTTAGTCTCAATGTTAATTTTTGGGAGATTATTTATTTTTATTTATGTGTAGGTATGTGCATATATGTGAGTATATGCCAAATGTATGCAGGTGCCCTTTGAGGAGGCCAGAAGGTGTCAGATCCTATGGAAATGGAGTTACTGACGATTATCAGTCATGTTGTGTATAACTGAACACAATCTATGTGTGGCATGGGATAAAGAGGGGAGATCTCTAAGTATACATGACACTATTTGTGCCTGTGTACACATGGCACGTGTGTATACATGTGCTGGGGTTGAAGGTGTCTTCCTCTATTGCTCCCCATTTATCTTTAAAAATGTGGATGTGTGTGCACTACATGCACGCAGGAAGCCATGGAAGTCAGGAGACACTGGATCCCTTGAAAATAAAGTTACAGACAACTCTGAGCTGACACATGGGTGCTGGGAACCAAGCCTGAGTCCTCTGTAAGAGTAGTAAATGCTTTCAACTGCTGAGCTGTTTCTCTAACCCTCCACTTTTATGAGACAGATCTCTCACTGAAGCTGGAACTCAACCTAGAGCTCAAGAATTGGCTAGACTGGCTAGCCAGTAAGCTCTTGGGATCCACTGGGATTGCAGGTACATTTTGCTGTATCCATTTTTGCTTGCTTATATGTTTGGTTTTAAGATGGGTACCTGGTACTGAACTCAGGTCCTCATGCTTGTATAGCAAGAATTTTACCAAAGGTAGAATACAACTGAACCATCTCCCATTCAATTTTTTCGAATCAAAGAAATTTTAATATATACTTTAAGCGTGAGTAAAAAGAGAAAAAGGTGCTTAGAAAGACACAACACAGGAGCATGGGTATAGGGTAATTAGAGAAGAGTTGCAATTTATTAGGAGATATTTCTTAAAATTTGATTGTAAACATGAGAATTAAGTTAATGACACTCAGGGAAGAAAAAGGACATAACTAAGGGTGGGTATTTGGCTTCTCCAGAAAGTCATATATCACTGTCTATATCACACATAGGACTTTGATAAGTTTTGAAACTTTTATCTTTAAAGGGTAAAAAAACCTAAGTGTCCCTCTGGTGGTTCCTAAGGGATAATACCAGGATTACAACTAGTAACATCACAGGAACAACAGAAAGTTAGATGTCTTTATAGACAAGTAAACTTTAAAATGTACGATCCTCGGTGCAAATTGACTAACAGTAACACAACAAAGTTAAGGTGTTAAGCCACTTTTTAAGTCTGAGTTCAGGTATAGTCTCATTTCTAACTGTCCCCCTTTTTTCTTTAGACGGTCTCCTATGTTTGTGTGTATATCATGGAACTAGAAAGGGAATCACAAGAGAGGAAGAATAAATCTTTGGAGAGGGCACACACACCGTGCAACAGATACAATAAAAATTTTTAAAAATAGGTCTAAAATAAAATCAATCCAAGCAGCTACTTCACAAAGGCAGAATACGAATAAATTATAGAACACAAAAAGAAGAACAATGTGAACAGAAACTAATAATGGCAAAGGAAAAAAAGTCAAAAGATCAATTATCTGAAGAGGAGACTAAAGCTGGTAAGTATCTAGCTAGTCGGATAAGCAGAAAGGGCAACAAGTGCAGCTCAAGAGGTAGATCATGTAACATTGTGGCCTAACACTCTGAAAGGAAAGGTGAGAGGTAGGGAAGGAAAGGTGCCAAGTAAGAGCAAATGTTAAACAGCAGTTTATAAGAACTTTATGCCAATACATAAAAGAAATTCCATAGAAATTCTATAAGTTAAAACTTCCAAAGTTATTTTAAAATGAAAAATATTTTAATACCTCCAAAATCACTTAAGAACGTAAAGTTTTTGTTTGTCAGGCTACTTGTTTTTAGGCATTATTTTACTCTGTAGCCCAGGCTGGCCTTGAACTAACAGTGGATATCCGCTTTAGCTTACTGAGTGCTGGGACTCCAGGAATGAGCAACCATGCCTGGCCAGAATTTACCTTTTAACTAAAGTTCCCCACAAAGAAAACTCGATTCTTGGATGGTTTCTGGTAAAGTCTATCAAGCAATTCCAGGAATAAAATAATACTGTGTATATGTATCATGTCACTTTCAGAAAAGACAGAACACTTTCCAACTCATTTTATAAATTGACACTATACTGATACCAAGCCAAAACCAATGCTATTACATGGACAAGTTATAAAAACGGCTGGGAGAAAAGAATACTGGTGTTTGGGAGGCTGAGCAACTTCAAAGGCCCCATTCTTTTTCAAAAGGAAATTTTAAAAGATGGGGATATAGCTCAGTGGTCAAGTGCTTTCTTTGCTTGCTTACATGAAATCCCAAGATTTAATCTCAAGGGAGAGGAGCTCTGTGAAAAGTAACTAACATGTATTATTAGGCCATTCACTTCTTCAAGCTAATATTTTCTTGATGACATAAGGTCATCACTGTAATATGGTCATTCTATAGGTGCTCTAAGGAGTAATGACGAGTTTTTCCTTTTATTCTCCCTTCCCCTCAATGTCTGCCTACTTCCTGTAGTAAATACCAACATTAAGACATCCAAAAAAGAAGATACTAAAATTGCTTCCTTCTATTATGCTTTTCCACATCAGTATGAAGAACAGTAGCATTAGAACAGATTAGAAGAGAAAACAGCAAGTACCCCACAGCAGTTTAAATGATAGGGTGGCTTGTTACAAATCTATGATTCTTTTGCTGAGCTTTCCAAATGCTGGGATTATAGATGTGAGCTAACTCATCTGCAACTCTGTACTTCTAAGAACCAAAATATTTCAAATGCAAGGTTTAAGATTTAAAAAAAAAAAAAAAAAAAAAAAAAAGGTGGGGGGAATTGCCCAAAGTTGAAAAGACGGAGGAGCTCATGAAGCAGTTAGGGCCAATGGAGACTATAGCAAAAGACTACATCATAATCTTGATCAAATACATTTGAGTTTCAAAGTATCAGGTGGTTTACCAATCAAAACAGAATTTGTTTACACGTCAGATTTTTGATCTGAGCCATAGAGTTAGAATGAGGGCCCCCAAGGTGAATAGCAGATTGCACTGCTATGGCAAGTGAAATCACTGGGTAAAAGGATAGGTAGCACAGTGTGTATAGATGTGTTTGTTTTATGTGGCTAATGAGTTAATTACATTTGAAATTTCAAGATAGAAATGATTCCAATTTTCCAAAAATCATTTTGAAGCAGAACCAAACAGTGGAACGTTTGCTTTAATATTTTTAAATTACATTTCCTTTAATAAAATTGTTAGCAATTTTTAGTTAGATATTCTATATGGAGTACAGATACTAATATTTTATCACTATTAAGAACTTACCTCTTTCCAGGATAGTTGGGCCTCACAATAAAACCTTGATTCAAAACAAAACAAAAAAAGGAATTTTACCTCTGCTTCTCTTTTCTTTGCCCGTGCTTTCTCTACTTCATCCATGACTTTCTGAGATTCTTCCACATTTCCTTCAGCTCCTAATTGTTCCACTTTGGCCAACAATTTACCTATTTCTTCATTTAACTCATGAACACGCTCTGCCTAGGAAAACAGAAATGATGATCATGAATAAGAAGCAGAATGAAGGGCTGGAGAGATAACTCAGTGGTTAAGGTCACTGGCTGCTCTTCTAGAGAATCTGTGTTCAGTTCTCAGCTCCATATTACCACTACCAACCATATGTAAAATCACAATTCTAAGAGAGCCAATGCCCTTCACAGGCTCTAGGACCGCGTGTGATGTACAGATACATGCAGGCAAAACATGCATACACATAAAATAATAAAATTTAAAAAGAAAAAGGAACATAAACAAGGTATTTCAAAAACTCATAAAAGACCATTTATGTAGTAAGACAGAGTCTTGCTAACAGCCCAGCCTGAACTCCATTCCCAATTCTCCTTCCTGTGTCTCTCAAGTACAGGTATACATCACACAACTCACTAAGTTTGTTAATACAAACATCCAATCTTATCAAAGTAGTGTGCCAATATTTACTTCTGAAACTGTCTACAATCCAATACATTCCTTTCCTCAAAAAAAGTCTCAACTCCTTAATTACTATTCTTTTATCAAAGTAGTGTTTTCCTTAAATTATTTATCAATGAAAGACTGTATTAATGGCCAAAGACCTTCAATCTTCCTTGTATCCATATCCTCACAACTGTCCTCTAATAATAAACCTCATTTGCTTTGATTACTGCAATGGAGGAAAGCAAGTACGTACTAAGAAAAGGCTTGAATAACACCGCACAACCGGTATGATGCTTCTGTCTCTTAATCACTGAAAGAAGATGGTTAGCCTAGCCCTCTAAGCATGGCTCAGTAGCCTCTGGCTGACTGTAAAGCATGTCCCAGAACATCCCTTCTGAGGTAAGAGTACTATCTAGTCCAGTTCACTCTAACCGATCTACAATATGCAGTTTGAGTCACTGAATCAAAGTCAGCTGTATGCAGTTCTTCTGTCATGATAGATGACCAATGCAATATATGCAACCAATACATGTTCACAGAAGCTAATCCCTGGTAGATTTCTAAGCTATGAAATATAAGATCCCTTATATAGTTCAAAAAGTTCATCTTAATACTCCTTTTGCAAAAAAGTTTTTTAAGGACAGGGAAGAATACCCACTTCAAATTATAATATATATCTAATTACCTCATTTTAATGCTGTTATGTGAAAGATAAGTACAGATGTCTGTGCCTCCCATTCAACATTTTTGTAATTGTCCTAGATTACAGTGAATATAACAAAATCATAAGGTTGTAAGATCTCAGATCAACCAAATGCAATACAAGATGTCTTTCAATTATTATCACAATAAACTAACCTCTAATGCAAAAAATGAATATTTTGACATTAAATAATGTTAAAAAAATACTGTTAAAACTTCAACTGTTTAAAAAAAATTTTTTTTTCTATGTGGGTGCATGTGTTAGTTGTCATGTGTCTGGTGAAGGATGATGAGTGTCTTCCTATCACTCTACTTATTTTATAACTTTTATAGAGACAGGGTCTCTTGATGAACTTGAAGCATGCCATTTTGGCTAGGCTAGCTCGGCATTGAGGCTCCCAGGATCTATCTGGCTCCACCCTTCAACACAGGGGTTGTAGGCATGCATAGCCATTCTAGGCTTTTAAGTAGCTGTGAGGGATTCAAACTCAGATCCTAACTATAAAGCAATTTCTCTAAGCTGTTAGAGCCATTTCCCCTACTCACTGTGATACTGTGGTTGTTTTACAAACAAAAATAATATGCCATCTAGAATTTGCTTTCTAAAGTAAATAGAGGGGCAGGAGAAATGACTCAGCAGTGAAAAGAGTACTGACTGCTCTTCCAGAGGAACTGGGTTCAATTCCCAGCACCCATACAACAGCTGTAACTCCAGTTTCCAGGAAATCTGATGTCCTCTTCTGGACTCTGTGGGCATCTGGGATGAACACAAACATACATGCAAAAGCAAAATGCATACATAGAAAATAAAAATAATTTTTTAGAAAAGTAAATAAGCTGGGCAGTGGCGCTGCACACCTTTAATTCCAGCACTCGAGAGGCAGAGGCATGTGGATCTCTGAGTTCTTGACCAGCCTGGTCTACAGAGTGAATTCCAGGACAGCCAGAATTAAAACATGAGAAATCCTGCTTCAAAAAAATAAAACAAAACAACACACACACACACACACAAAGGAAATATAGCAAAGAGACAATAGAAAACTAAAGACATTGAAACTGATGAATGATCTGAGATTCACTGCACTTTCCTCTGTGGGCAAGCTCACAACAGAAAAGAAGGAAGAAAGGAAGGGAGAGAGGGAAAATCAATCTAAGTAAAACATTGACAAACACCCTAAACTCAGCATCTATAAATTTAGCAATCTAAGGGCTAGAGAGATGGCCCCTCAGTTAAGAATATTGACTGATCTTCTTTAAGAGCCAGGCTCGATTCTCAGTACCCACATGTCAGCTTACAATCACCTGTAATTCAAATTATAGGGTATCAGCACCCTCTTCTGGCCTCCTTAGGGACTAGGCACACAAGTGGTACACAGACAAACAGGCAAAATACTATACATAAAGTTTAAAATCTTAAACAAATGAACAAACAAACAAAACTAACAATCTGTCAAGCAGGGTAGCACAAAGCCCTGTAACGTTAGCATTCAGGAGACTGAAGCAGCCTAGACTATGCAGTGAAAACCAAAACAAGGAAACACTGAAGTGTGGTAGTGCTTGTATATAATCCAGTACTTGGGAAACTTGAGGCAAGAGGATTGTTGTGATCTGAGGCTATCCTGGGCTACATAGTGACATCTTAGGCCCTGAAAAAAATGATAGGGAAAAATTACCCACCTCAGCAATCCAGGTAGAAAATAATCAACAATACAAGGCATTTCGCTAAAGAAGATACACAAATACTAAAAAGTTCAACATCAGGGGTCTGGAGAAGTGGCTCAGCAGTTAAGAGTACTTGTTCTTGTGGAGGAGTCAGATATATTTTCAGCACCCACATGGCGATTAAACAACTGGCCATAACTCCAGTTACAGGATGCATATGAAACATATATAATCATCCACATAAATATATCTAAAAACAAAAACAACAACAACAACAAAAAAATCCTCAACATCACTAGTTATAAGGGAAATTTAAACTAAAATCTCAAGAAGGTATCACAATACCAACATCAGAACAGTAAACATGGTAACTCCATCAAATGATGACAAAGATGTGGAGAAACTGGATCGTTCACACATTATCAGTAGGCATATAGGCATTGTAGAAAAGACTGGCAGAGTTTTCAAAACTAAAAATCCATTCTATCGTGATTCAACACCAATACTCGGGGTATTTATCTAAGAGAAAAATGAAAACACATGAGCTAAGGATAAGGAGATGGTTTAATTAGATGAAATGGTTGCTTTGCAAGTATAAGGAATGGATTTAGGATCTGCAAAACTGAGGAGGGAACATCGAAACACTCGGGCATGTCAGCACACCTGTAATTCCAGCATGCAAGGAGATGAAGATGAAACTTGGAGAAGCTATAAGCTCTGTGTTCAGCAAGACCCTGACTCAATAGAACAATCTTAGAAGACACTCAAAGTCAATCTTGGGCCTTTACATAACATACCACACACATAAAAGTAGTTTAAATATATACCTACACACAAAAACCTGCATAAAAATGATTACTTAAGCTTTGCTGGTATTTAAACAATAGAAACACAAATGCCCTTCAACATATGAATGCACCACAGATTACCACTCAGAAATAAAAAGAATCACTGATACATGAAAGCGATGAACCTTAAGGAAGCTGTGACAAAAGAAAATCTCAAAGTAAATGAGTAGTCTTTAAAAGGGGTAATTTCAAAATACAAATAATCCAATTCTAACATTCACGAAATAACATCATTATAGTGAAAAATTTATTTACTGTTAGTTGCTATGGAGACAGGAATGGAGGGCGATGGGTGTTGCTATAAAAAGGAGTTAACATAAAGGTATCTTTGGTGACTGGTACAGTTAAGTAACTTAAAACTGTAGTGGGACACAAGCTTACATGTGTTAAAAATGAAAGAATCCAGGCTGGAGAGAGATTCAGTGGTTAAGAGCACTTGCTACACTTACAGAGGACCCAGGTTCAGTGCCCAGCATCTCTTATCAGGTGGTTCAAAACTGTAACTCAAGTTTCAGGGGTTCTGATGCACCCATTTAATCTCCATAGGTACCAGGCATGCACATGGTATATACATATACATGAAAACAAAACACTCATGTACATAGAAGTAAGTCTAAAAAAATGAAGTAACTGTATGTATTATATGCATGACTGGCAAATTCTGAAAAAAAGTAATTATCAAAGTTACTCTTGTCATATAGTTGTTAATATTTGGGCAGGTAAAAACAATTCCATGTAATTCCCTACTTAGGACTGCAATCTAATTATTGAAAAATTATAAAGTTGGAATGGTCCTGGCATAGTGGCACATGCCTTTATTAATCCTAACACTCAGAGGCAGATGCAGGTAGATTTCTGTGAGTTCAAGACCAGCCTAGTCTACATAGTAAATTCCAATCCAGACAGGGGCTAAGGCTACACAGTGAGACCAAAGGGGGGGGGAGTTAATAAAATGGGTTAAATCTATACTTTAAATCCCAGCACTCCAGACAGAGGCAGAGGAAGAGACAGACAGATCTCTCTGAGTTCACGGTGAGCTCCAGAGTGCTCAGTGCTATAGAGTGTGCTCCCAAACATCCAGGGCTACAAAGACCCCACTTCAAACAATAACAACAAAAACAAAATAAAACACAAAAAACCAGATACTTTGAACAAATGAAATGCTGAAATTCTTACCTTTGCTGCTACTTCAGCACTTATCTCTTCTTGAGTTTCTGCTAATCTTTTCTTAGACACTTCGGTTCTTCGATCACAATCTGCAATGAATGACTGCAGATGATCCATGGCCTAGAAAATTTAATATAAAACAATTACTGCCACAAAGTCAATGTCACTAAGAAGTATCTCTACTAAATACTAGATTTTGGGTAGGGGTAAAACCCTAACACATAAATATTTTTTCCCCTAGTATGTAGGAAGCCCTGGGTTGATTAACACTTCTCTCTGTGGCCCACGCCTAAAACAAGAGAAACACAAGGCTGAGGGCATGGGTTAGTGATAGCATGTGTGAGGCCCTGGGTCCAATGTCCAGTAATCCTAAAAAAATAAATTAAAAGGTGGTCAAGAGGAAAGGAGCCATTAAAAAAAAGCCCTCAAAACAGTAATGATAAAATACTATCATTACTAAAAATAATATCTGAAATAAAAAAAAAAACCAACAAAACAACAATACAGTGATGCACCCCTCATCTCAGCACTCAGGAAGCTGAAGCAAGAGTAACAAGCTGAAAACCAGCTTGAGTGACAGGTCAAAGCACGTGTCAAGTCAAAGTAATACGGCAAGATTATGCCTCAAAAATACAACCATCCAAAGAAAAATGGTTTTGGGTTGATCATTATGTCTTATGTACATGTATTTCATAAAAATGAAAAAAAGTTTAAGAATTTAATATGGGGGCTAGAAGGATGACTCAATGGTTAAGAGCACTGGCTGTTCTTCCAGGACTCAGGTTCAATCCCCAGAACCCACATGGCAATGTACAACCGTCTGTGACTCCAGTTCCAAGAGATCTACATGGAAAGGAACACTAATGCACAGAAAATAAAACTAAATATAACTTTGAAGCTGGATAGTTGTGGCACACAACTTTAATCCCAGCACTCGGGAGGCAGAGGCAGGTGGGTCTCTGTGAATTTGAGGCCACCTTGGTCTAGAGATCAAGTTCCAGGACAGTCAGGGCTACACATAGAAACCCTGTCTCAAAGACAAAAACAAAACAAACAAAAACAAATAATATGGTTCTGAGGCTGTAGAGGTAGTATAGTGATACAGTACTTGCCTACTACAAATAAGGTCCTGAATTTCATCCTAAAACTGGGGAGCTCTATCTATTATTGATCTTTCAATACAATAAAAGTATAATTAACACAAAAACTCAGTAATTACTTTTTTACAAAGACTTAAATACAACAAAAATGAGTGACCTACATTTGTTAAAACTGCTAATTCCTTAATCATTTTAATTTTGCTGGGGAAAATGGGCTGACTTTTTTTCCCAACAGGGTATCTTTTAGCTGGGTGTAGTGGCACATGTCTTTAATCTCAGCACTTGAGAGGCAGAGGCTGATGTGTCTCTTTGCCTCTGAGGCCAGTCTGGTGTACACAGTGAGTTCCAGAACAACTAGAGCTAAATCACAGAAAGACTCTGTCTCAAAAAACAAAAAGAAAAACAAATGTTTTAACAACAACAAAGAATCTCTTATACATTTTCAAAAATGTATCTCTTATTTATTGAAAACTGTGCTTGTCTACCACGTATGACTCAGGTTCCACCGCAGCACTATACACTGGGGGAAAGTATATTGTCTTATCCTTATTAAACTTCATAACCACAAAGATAGCTTCCAAAATCTTTCTTACTAAGAGACTAATTCATGTTCAAAATATTTTACTGCAAGATACAATGTAATATGAAAGCAAAATCACATACATCAAGTTCAAAGAAAAAGTCTTGTTCTTTGGATGCAATTTCATAATCTGCTCTTAAAGCCAGGTCATGGACCTTCAGGCACTCTCCAAGATCCATTCTCTAGGAAAGAAAATAAAAACACATTACATTGAAAACATGTATACAAAAATTCCTATATACCACAGCTCTCTTCATAATATATATTAATTCACTCAGTATATGAATTCATTTAATGGACCTTCGAATTACAAAATTTCAGACAATTAGGGCTGAGGATGTAGCTTGGTGATTGTCTGTCCTGCACAAAGTCCTGGGTTCAATCCCTAGCTCTCAATAAACTGGATGTGGTGATACAGATCTGTAATATCAACACTAGATAGGTAGAGGCAGGAGTATTGGCAGTTCAAGGGCAGACATATGTACATATCAAGTTCAAGATCAGCCTGAGTTCATATATGAGGGGAAAAAACATCTCAGAGGGGAAAAAACAAAGAAACATACAAAAGCTATAAAAAAAAAAAAAAAAGAAAAACGAACAAACAAAAAACCTCTGAGTCTTAAAAAATTAGTAATACTACCCAACACACTATGGGAGGTTGTATGGAATGAGGTGTCCAGAAAATACCTTTCTTGTTTTATTACATTTTATTCTGTTTGTGCATGTGCGGTCAGATAACAACATGCGGGTATTACTTCTCTCCTCCCGCCAATCCTGGGGACAGAACTCAGGTTGTCACCGTGCCAACTCACCAGCCCAGAAAAATGTTTCTCATGAGGATGCATTTAAACCGGACCTAAAGCTGGGCAGCAGTGGTCCAAGCCTTTCGTCCCAGCATTTGGGACGCAGAGGCAGGTGGATCTCTCTGAGGTTGAGGCCAGCCTGAGTTCCAGGACAGCCAGTTACAACAGAGAAACTCTATCCTGAAAAAATCATAAACAAACAAACAAACTGGACCTAGAGAGGACCTAGGAAACAATTGCTAGGTATGGCAGCAAATATATATAATCCTAGTGTCTCAAGAGTTTCAGGCTGGGGCTGGAGAGACAGCTCAGTGCAGCTAAGAAACCTGGCTGCTCTTCTAGGGTTTGTTTTTAAAGCCACCTTTCTGGAATTGGGGATTTAGCTCAATGGTAGAACATTTAGCAAATGTAAGGTCCTGAGTTTGATGTTCAGTCAAAAATAAAACCCCAAAACAACAAAAACCCAAGGTAATTAAAACTAGTCGTAAGAGATTTTCACTTTGCTACTGCTGGCATTTCTCTTTATTAACAAAGTTAAATGAAGCAAAATAAAATGGTTTACTCTGATTTCAAATGACTATGAGGAAGAGTTTTTTTAAAAATGAATGAATAATTTACTTCATTAAATTTCCACAAGCTTATCCCAGGTACGTAATTAACAGACATTCAGATTTTAAGTAGCAAAAATTCAGCTCACATTTTCTACATTTCAAACTCGTTTCTCCAAGTCTTGACCAAATATCTCTGATACTAATAACTCTTCTTTAACAATGTCATTTTCTATTTTAAGAGCCTCTCTACAGGAGTTTGACACAAACATGTAACTATTAAAAGCCATGACCTGGGGCTAGAGAGGTAGCTCAGTGGTTAAGAGAACTGTTATCTTTTCCAGGACTCAGGCTTAATTTCCAGCCCCCACATGGTGGCTAACAGCAGTCTGTAACTCCAGTTCCATGGGACTCCATGCCCTCTTCTGGCCTCCAGGAGCACAAGATGTGCATGCGGTACATTTAAGTACATGTGAGCAAAATAGACATGTATGTAAAATAAAAATTTAGAAATTATAATAAATTAAAAGAAATCAAAACCCATGCTCTTTCTACTGGTCCAAGCCTATAAAATTAACATCAGGGAAACTAAGGCAGGAAGATAAAGGTTATCCTGGGTGATACGGAGATACTGGCTCTAAAAAATTACACTCTTGCTAGGCATGGTGGTGCACACCTTTAATCCCAAGACCATGAAGGCAGAGGCAAGAGGATCCCTGGGAGTTTGAAGTTGGCCTGGTCTACATAGTGAGTTCCAAGACAGCCAAGACTAAAAAAATTAATTAAATACATATTATATATGGTTTTCATAAACAAAATACAACATGGAAACCTCTCTAAATATGTAAAAACAATATACACAATAAAAGGCTGTTTCCCAAAATACATACTTGCAAGTGTAGAAAAAACTTGGGTATCATATTAAAATATATTAGGCAGAACTAAATAAAAAAATCTCCATTTATCTCTTACCAATTACCTTATCCTGAAAAACTCATTTAATATTTTTGAATTTCTTTTCCTAAATACTTCCAGATTGTTATGTAGATCAAATAGGATGTTTACGAAAATATTTTGAAGATATTAATGTAGTTACTTCTGTATATTGACCAAAGGGAGATGATAAATTCAATGGAGACAGCTTTAAGGCCTGTAACCGGGGCCACCACTTAACGGTTGTTGAGTATCTTGTTATGCATTATTATCATTCAACAAGATGTGACAAAGAAAGTATTTTCTTGGCTCATAACTTTCTAGTGCTTTCTATTTTCCAGCAAATCATAAAAGAAAGTTATTTCTATTAAGTATCAGTTATGGGATATGAATATAAAGATTTGCACAGGCAAAGAAAAATACCAGACAATTGTTTGAACATGTTTTCAAAGAATATATTACATCCTATTTGAAAACAAAGTGAAACCAACTAAAATCAAATGATTTCTAGAATAGAATTGTAGGAAATGGTGAAATGGGTTGTACAACCACTCCCTCACCCCAACCCCACAAAGGGGTGGCAAGTCACAGATTCAGAGCCATTGCTATAGAGAAAGAAGAATGCATGACTACTTAGACAGAAATAAGATACAATAAAAAATGTTTTAAAAACATAAACATTAACACAGTAGGATGACCTGAAAACCAATGGCAGAAGAGGACACAACCCAGAATGATACATTACAAAGGACAAAAGGAAAAGGAGTAAAATGAAATAAAAAATGGAGGCACCCAAGGTGCTAAAGTAAATGCAGATGGAGGCACTCATATATAATATAATATAATATAATATAATATAATATAATATAATATAATATAATATAATATATATATATAATACAATATATTATAATACAATATAATAATATAATATATATCTTAGTCCTTTACACTGCTTATGAGTTTAAAATAAGTCTACTTGTCTACTTGTATTTTCTGACACTATTCTAAAAGTATCCAGAGGAAGAATGGAAGACACTCAAATGTGAGTAATGTTAATTTAGATATAATACAAACATAGTAATTTAAAAGTAGATAACACTGGTAAAACAAAATGAAACAGAGACAGAACACAAAATAACACACTTCAGGCTTAAAATGCAGTCTTCCACCTACTACTCTGTTAGCTAGTACTATTTTCTAAAGCACAAACCACAAACATCTTGCTCCTTTCATTCTAAACCTTTCAGTCCTTTCCTTTGTTATATTAGTAAAATTACTTACCATCCAAACTCAAGACTTGCTTCAAAGCTCAACTTAAGAACAAGAGAAAGTCTAATATATGCAAAGAACAGAGCCTTGAAAACCAGACATGAGTAAGAATTTCAATTACATCACTACTGCTTAAAATACTGATTTCCTCCCCACTAATTCCAATCCTAACACTCAAAATTAACTTTTCCTACCTTCTCTTAAAGAGTACTTTTATTTTGGCAATTTTATGCACATCTTTGATATCTTGATCATATCCAATCCCAATTCTCTGTTCTACAACCCCCATACTTCTTAAAATTTCCTGTCCATCCTTCCCATGGAGTCCAATCAGTACAGCATCCATGTACATGGGTATGAGGCTATCCCTCTAAACAAGGATAACTTAGCAGCAAATCAACAATCTTAGACATGAGAATTTTGTGTAGGAGAACAAAAAAAGTAGGTCAAAAAGCTGTCCTACTTTTCTTCCCCGTCATACTTACTTTTATGCATAAATGTTTGCAAGACAGATCTCACTATACAGTCCAATTGGCTTCAAACTCAAAATCCTCTTGTCTCAACCTCCCAAATGCTGGCAGTACAGGCAAGGCAATACTACCATGCTCAGATCTTAGCATTTTGTTTTATACCATTCATTCAACTATTTTGAGGCAGGGTCTCTCTTATTTGAAATAGAGTCTCTCTATGTGGCTCTGGCTGGCCTTGAACTCACAGAGATCTGCTTGCCTCTGCCTCCTAAGTGCTGGGATAAAAGTTTTCAATGCCACGCCCTGGCAGTGAAATAACCATATCTGGTTACAGTTTTGTGTCTGACCCTAGCAATGCAAAGATAGCTTGAAGAGACAAAAAGAATCATCTTGCCTCCCAAAGATTATCCTGGTAGGACTTTAGAGATCCTTTCTTTCTTTCTCTTTTTCCTTTTGAAAGACAACATCTCATAGAATCCACGCCAAGTTTAAACTAACTGATCCTCCTGCCCAAACCTGGCCAGTGTGGGAATCATGAGCATATATCCCCATGCATGGCTACAGATAACATTCTAAAAACATATACTGCAAGACTGCTTTACTTTTTCCATTAAATCCTCACTAACGTGGATCCTTCCTTACCCCTTCTGAATTTCTTTCTCTGCTCAATCCCATTATTGCTTATATTACTCCAACATTACTAAAATGTAAAATATAAAAATTGATCTCAATCTTCAAGTTTTATAAATTACTCATTTCTTGAATGAATTTACACATAACTGCATTTTCCTACAAGCCAAATTTTTATTTCATAAGATACTATACAATCAATCAATCAATCAATCAATCAACTTAAGCCCAACTTCCTCTCATAGTCCTGGGTGACCTGGTATACAGTCCAGGCTAGCCCAGAATTTTCAATCCCCTAGAATACTAAAATTATGGAAATGAAGTACTGGATGATAGATAAGTGATTAATAGCACTTGCTACTCTTCCAAAAAAAACCAAAAACAAAAAACCACAAAACAAACAAACAAACAAACAGAGCCATTGCTCCAGGCCTTAAAAGTTATCTCAGTTGGACCTGGTTGGTCAGATAAGTCACCTCAGCTGCTCAAGGAATTGAAGAAGGATCTCAAGAACAAGGCCTGTATGGACGACAGAGTAAGCTCAAAGGCAGCATGAGCCATTAAGATCTTTTCTAATAATAAAAAAAAAAAAAAAAAAAAGCACTAGGTATGCAGTTTAGTATAGATATCTTTGCCTGAATGCATATACATAAGGCCCTGGATTCAATCCCAGTAAACATCCACATTAAGCCCAAAGTTCCATTAATGAATAAGAATCATCAAACTTTTGAAATCCATTTTAGTAGGCTGGGAATGGTAGTAAACACCTTTAATTCTAACACTTGGGAAGCAGAGTTGTTGTTAAGTCTCAGGAAATAAGGCCAATCTGGTCTACATAGTGAAACTATCTTCCCTTACCCCTCTCTTCAACTAAAGGATTTTAACAACTCATTCTTTTTGTACTGTTGCTAGAAATACCTGAACAATGGAGAACTTCAAAGTGCTTGATGTTTGTGGCTCATTAACTGTATGTATATTTAAAGAACTACTTAAAGTTTTGATTAGTATATGTTTGATCTGCTCTACAATTAAATGATACACTTGTAACTCTGTATATCTTTTTTAATCAATAACCTCAAAGAACAAAGTAGTTTCCTTAAATTTTCAATTATGAGTATTGCTTATACAACTCAACTAATCTCTTAAAATGATCTACATGGGTCAAGGGAAGGTTAAGAGGATAATTCTTAGTCCTTATGTAGAAAAAGCACTTACTTACCAGCATGGGAGTTTTGACTTGCTACACAGTTCACCCTTTCCTCAAGCCCCAACCCCCCAACCCATTACTATACTGATGCTAAAGTTGGTGTGGATACCAGTAGTGGTTTGAATGAAATTGCCTCACATACATGCTTGCTTAGTTATCAGTTGGTAAACCCTCTGAGAAAGTTTAGAAGATGTGGCCTTGCTGAGGGAGATGTGTCACTGGGAATGGGCTTGGAAGTTTTAAATCCTTGTGCCAGGCCCTCTGACTGTCGTGACCCCGACACCCCCATGGAATAGAATGTATATAAAGCTGTCAGCAACCACTTAAGCATCACACGTTCCAGCCTCTCTCCTGTCAATGATGATAATGGACTAAGCCCCTGAAACTGTAAGCCAACCCCCTTTCTTTTTAAAAGTTGCCTTAGTCACAGTGCTTCTTCATAGCAATAGAACAGAAACAAAGACAAAACCCAATTGTCAACCATACCCAGTTATTTCCCACACCACATAAATCAAAGTGTGGGAAATACCCACATGCCTATTAGAGAGATTGACCAAAGAATCAGAAGTTCAAGCCCATCCTCCAATACAAAGGGCGTTTGAGACCAGATTGGGGTACATACATAAAATCCTGTCTCCCAAAAATCTAAAGAACAAAATTTTTTAAAGCATTTATTGAGAGGTCTGGAGAGATGGCTAAGTGATTAAGAGCACTCACTGGCTTCTCTTCCAGAGTACCCAAGTTAGATTTCCAGCACCCACATGGAAAGCAGCTCCTAACAGTCTGAACCCATATGGTAGGGGAAAAAAAAATTATTCCTACAATTTGTTCTCTGATCTCTATTCATAGTCACATAAATACATACATCATGCAAACACACACAATAATGAACTAAAGGCTTAGGTTGTTCAAGAATGTTTAAAAGTGTGTGTGTGTGTTTAAGAGTTGGCTCAGTGGTTCAGAGTAATTCTAGTTCTAGGGGATCCGACACCCTTTTTTTTATCTCCATTGGCACCAGATTCACATGTGGTATACAAACATACATGCGTGCAGGCAAAACACTCACACATAAAATACACATATATAATATATAGAAATTTAAAGGGCAGCATGGTCAGATACAATCTGTAACCCCAGCACTTGGTGGGTGAAGGTCAGGAGGATCAGAAGTTCAAGGTCATCCATTGTGGTCACATAACCAGTTCAAAGACAGGAAATGTTACATGATATCCTGTCTCAAAAAAGAAAATATCAATGAAGTCTGTAATTTTGTTGTTCTTATTTTCTAAGTTTATTAGAAGTGATAATTTATCCGCTAAAGAAAGTCATTTTGGTGGCTTGAGAGATACTTCAGTTGATAAGTGCTTCTTTTACAAGCACAAGGACCTGAGGATGAGCCCCAGTGTCTTAGGGTTACTACTGCTATGATGAAGCACCATTATCAAAAGCAACCTGGGGAGGAAAGGGTTTATTTCATGCAGAGGCCATGGAGGAATAACGCTTACTGGCTTGCTTAGCCTGCTTTTTGCTTTTTTTAAATTTTTTTTATTTTTTTTTATTTTTTTATAGAACCCAGGATCTCCAGCCCAGGGACGGCATACCTGCAATGGGCTGGGCCCTCTCCTATCCATCAATGCCCTACAGGCTTGCCTACAGCCTGATCTCATGGAGGCTTTTCCTCAACTGAGGCTCTCTCTTCTTCTATGACTGTAGCTTGTGTGTCAAACTGACATAAAACAAGCTACCACACTCAGCACCCACGTAAAATGCCAGACAGGGTAATCTCAGTACTGAGGACATGAAAGCATAAGGATTCCTGGGAGTCACTAGTCAGCCACTTTAGTCTTATTAGCAAGCTCCAGGGCCAAGATATCTTTGGGATAGCCCAAAGATACCCAGTGTTGTTTTTTGCCTTCCACATGTGAAGATATGTGTACACACACCCCAAAACATAGACATGTACTCATAAAAAAATAAATAACAAAAATAAAAAATTTAGTTATTTAGTTTTCTATAACACTAAATGTAGGGAATCTCTGGGGCAATCTCAGCAATTAAGAAAGAGCACTGGTTGCTCTTCCAGAGGACCCAGGTGTTGTAGAAGTTTATTTTTAGTTGTTGAAAATAATTGTTTTGTGCACTGTTGGGGGAAGGCTATCTAGGTCTTGGCACTTTGTATTGTCTGCAGGTGTTGGATTTATGTGGGGGATGTTTGACTACTAATGATCTGCCCGTGCTATCAATATCTGAGTTATCAATAAAGTATCAAAAGACAACTGAGCTCACCCAGCAGCGGTGGTGCACGCCTTTAATCCCAGCACTCAGGAAGCAGAACCAGGCAGATTTATGTGAGTTCAAATCCAGCCTGGTCTATAGAGTGAGTCCCAGGATAGCCAAAGTTACAACAGAGAAACCCTGTCTCAAACCCCCCCTCCCAAAAAAACCCCAAAAAACAAACAAAACATCCACATTCAGACACTTGAAGTTCCACAGTGAATATGGCACTTGCCGTGATAGTGGTTCCCTCTGCTGAAGTCTGGCAGGTTTTGTATCTATGAGAATGCCTGCTTGTCATCATTGATGAGCTGCCACAGCAGAGCACTGCTATACCCAGGTTTGATTCCCAGCACCTACATGACAGTTTACAACCCTCCAACTCCAATCCCAGAGAATACAACATCCTCTTCTGGCCTCCGAGGTACCAGGCACACACATAGTGCACAGATACAATGCAGGTAAAACACTACTACACATAATATAAACAAATAAGTTATTTAAATGTGAGAAATGCCAGAGTATTTCTACAGACGAGAGATTTATTATAGATTACAAATGGATTAGTACAGTAGAAAGTGTTTAAAAGCTATGCAATGGTATATGCTTATAAGTATGCAATCTTAAAATCCTGCAGTCAGGATTATAAACAAAAAAAATTTAAAATAAAAACATTTACAGAAACCCTAATAGTTTATTATCTGTTATTATTTGTCACACTCCTAACTTAGGGCTGAACTTCCCAGAAATTAGATTTCTTATTCGGTTGTATTACACTTAGAACTTTTTTCAGGCTTTTATTTGAGACAATGTCTCAATATGTAGCTCAAACTGGCCTTAAACTTCAGATTCTGTCTTCAGGATGGCAAAGTGCTGGAATTCCACATTTAAGCCACCACCCCAAACTTAGTTGCTTACAGTTTCAACTGTGTTCTCTACTAGGAAAAAAAGATGTTTCCTATTGCATGTGTCATGATATTTTTATGTTTGGGGAATGGATATCCTTATTTTACTAAAAAAGAACTACCCACTTGGGCATCTTTGGTTAAGAGCACTCACTGCTTATGAAAAACTAATCTGGAAATCTTCATTCCAGATATTTTTGTCAAATGAGAAATAAAACCAGGTCAAAACTTAGCCTCTAAAAGTACCCCGTCAATAATTGTATCTGTGAAGGGAAATTACTTATTAAAAGTGAAAGGATCAAATCCTTTGTGCTAGTAGACAGTGATCACATCCCTGTGAGGACTGCCTCCTGCAAAGGATTTTCTTCACCCCTCTCCAGAAGGAAGAGAAAACAAGAAAAAGCATCTGGTACAGAGTTCCAATTCCTACTTCATGAGTGTGAAATGCTCAAGATGCTGTAAAAATCACTCTGATTTTTAGCCATACATAAACAATAGTCTTGTGTATTGGCTGCCACACTGTCCTCTTTGTCTGACTATAGGCAGAAAAGCAAAGTTTATTACAGAAGAATGTTCCTTCAGGAGCAAGTGGCACTAAAAGGAAACTGAATCGTAAATCCATGGGGTAACAATCTCAATAAAACACATTTTGGATTTAAAAAAAAAAAAAAAGTAAGGGAAGTAGAGAAAGAAGGGAGAAGAAAGGAGGGAGAGAGAAAAACTAAATACAAAACACTCTGAACCCAACTTCCTGCTGTACATCTGTGATCCCAGAACTTGGGAGCTTGAAGGCCAATAGGATCTCAAGTTCAAGGTTTGTACTTTGAAACATCAGATCCTACTTCAAAAACCAAAAACCAACCAACCAACCACTACCATCACCATCACCACAACAAAAAATTAGTAAAGGACTTGAGATGTGTTTCAATGGTAAAGTACTTGCTTAGCATATCCAAGGTCCTGTACCAGAAAGAGAAAAACACGAGAACAAGGACAAAACCAATGAAGAAAGGGGGAGGGGAATAGGTATGAAAGCACAACTATTCTGTAAGGAAAGTCATTATTGTACATTTAAATTATCAGTCAGAATAAAGAAGCAATCTTTTCTAGCACTGCTAAAAAAAAAAAAAAAAAAGAGAAACTTTACCAAGAATTTCATTTTTTGTAGCACACTAGTAATAAAACAATTTAATAACCACGTACAGTTCCAGAAAGGACATCATGTGGGCAACAGTTGAGAAGGTGGCTCTTGCATACTCTGTCATCACTGAATTTGATTCGTTGTCGAGTAGTATCTCCTGTAATATAGAAAAGTTAATAATATTCAAGGTTAGACAACTAGACAGCGTGTATTTTTTGAGAGTTCTAGTTATCACTAGCTTTTGTGTGTGACTACCTATATAAAGACACTTATAAATCAACCCAAGAGGGATTAGTTTTTGATATACCATCCTATGCAAAAACTATTTTAGACAACATGCAGTTGCAGTATATGTACTGCAAATGTAATTCAAATAGTCAAAAGTGGGAAAGCAAAGCATTCTGTTAAATAGAAGTACTTCAGAAAAGCACAGGATTTTAGAGCAGGAATGGACTTTATAGGTTATCAAGTCCAACTCCTTCAATACTGCAGATGAGGAAAATGAAGCCCCAAGAGGTTAAGCAATTTGCAGCAGACCCACCAAGAGTTTCTACTGGTATACAATAGTTTCTTCTTGACAGTAAGCACTAATTTTGTAATTATTTACATTAATTGAAAAACATAAAAAGTAATCTTGCAAACATTGCATACACACTGCGAATCCCCACTGAACCCCAGACGCCATTTCTTCCACTATTTTGTTCCAGTTGAAGTGTCTCCCTTTTGCTGCTGGGAGGAGTTAGAGGGTAGAATAAGGTGTTTAAGAGCGTACAAACCTGGAAGAAGGACTACACACCAGTCAAACAAAGCACATTGCCTAAATGAAATGTTAACTTTAATATCTCCAAAGATCCCATACCTCCAAGTTTTATGTAGTCTGTACTATATTGCCAAACAGGCAAAATAAAATACATTCTGTGTGTGTACACACACATACACACACACACACACAAAATACATTCTGTGTGTGTACACACACACACACACGAAAAAAAAAGCCTCCTAAGCAACAGAAGCAACCAGCCTGCTAATCAAAACAGCTATTTACTCTAAAGTTTAAAGATTCTAAGAAAAGGTAACTAACTAGAGTGACAAAATACAAATGTTACAACTTTTTTGCTTAGAATCTGAAGAAATAAAAGAAAAACTCACAGGGATGTTTCCTCTACGCAGAATGATAAGGCCTAAAAAAATGTAGTTTAGCCTTAAATTGTTATCGCTGATAAATGAAAACCTACTGGTGAGTTACTGAAGCAAAAACTGTTGAAACAAACCAAGAGAGATTATAAATACCTCTGCAGTTCACATGCCTACAGCACTCCAAACATTTCAACTAGGAAGTAATTCTTAAATTAAGTTCTGTATTTTCATGTGTGAATAACAAACAAAAAAGGGTAAAACTTTACCCCTTTTAAGTGACCTTATAAGAACGTAACATAAATTCAACTAAACACTGTGGGCTAAGATTTTGTTCAAATTGTTTTAACTTGATTAAGAAGATTTAAAGAACATTCTGATTTGCAACTAGGGTATGTACGTTTTTAAGACGGATACTATAAATTCATGTCTTTGGAGAAGTTCAACAATAGGTTTTCGGAGGCTAGTCTCTAATAGGTTATTTGTGATACAATTTGGAATAATCCATTTAGTGTTCAAGCCTGCTACTATAATGTAGTTTACTTTGATGGTCCTTTATTTCCTTTTAAACACGACTGCTTCTGTTCCACATTCATTAACACATCTGAAAAGTTAGTGATAACTCACGGCTCGGCGAATGCGGGGCCTTTCTGAAACTCCCTTGCAGATTGAAGTAGGCAGGCATAGATACATTGAACCTTTACAAATAAAACAAGGGGCCAGATTGTTCAGTCTGTATAGAATAGACTCTGCCAGCAATTTCAATACAGCACCTAGAAGTACATGTTGACTGTAAAAATTTTTGTATATGAAAACAAAAGTGAACAAAATCAGAGTGTTTGTTTTTTGTTTTGTTTTTGTTTTTTTTTTTTTAACAATACTGACTTCACAAGTATAAGCCCAGAGAAAAATATAACTGAAGATAACTAAAGCAAGAATGGAGTTCTACATGTGGCCCTTGGGCTATGTGAGAAATGTTTCTTTAAAAGTATGTTTCAATGAAAACTAGTGAGTGCCTAAAGCTCATATCAGAACCTAACTCCATAAACTCACACCAAAAAGCTAAAATTACAGTAGAAGCCTTTGGATTCTAGAAACTTTGTTTAAAGTTCTACTGTGATTATATTAAGAACTTTAAAAGTGATGCATGATGATGGGGGGAGGGAGATTTACCCTGCTGCTATCTAAGCCTTTTGTAATAAAATAGCAGTGTCAGTCTACTGTAAAACATGGCTCACAGGTATGAAGGGTATAAGTGAGGTCTAGAAAAAAGCAAAATTTAATCAAACATCTCATCTAACAGGGCGCCCAATTTTGCTTAAGAAATCACATTAAGTGTAATAACAAGGTATACATGACCTGAAAAACACTATCAGATAAAATATGAACTACAAATATAAATTTATTAACAGCAGTCCTGGTGAGTTTTAAAAATAATGAAGGAATCAAGCTCTAGAAATGCAAAAACTAAAGCACCTGTAATACCTCACTGCAAATAAAGATATTCCATAAACATTTGATAACTGTTGCAAAAAATATCAAATATAGCTTTCAAGTATTAGCCATTATGAAAATCTTTTTAATAAAATAATAAAACTAGTAGTTCAAGATAAAACAATATTCTGCAAGAGACTTGCAAGTGAGGATCTATTGATATTTTAAAAGTTCGACTTAGGGGTAATTTACCATTAATATTTTAAAACAATTTGGCTACAAAATCATGCATCACTTGAATAAATTTGGGCTTATGACTTAAGTATAATTTAACTATAAAAATTTAAAACAAAAATGCTTGTAATTTTTATTTTTGTCACTGTATCTGGCCCAAACCATGGTTTTTCAAAAGGAACCAGGTAAAATAGCATCCATTTGAGAGAGACAGACAGACACTATAAACAGGGAATGAATACAAACAAAATATACTATAATACAGGATTTTATCAAGTCAGCATGCTTTATGTATTTGTGTTTCCTGATCAAAACAAAAACAAAAAACAAATGAATTAATTCCCCTAATTCTCACGTGTGTTTAAAAAATAATAATAAGTTACACAAGAAACTGCCCTGTCACAATGATACTAGATCCTAATCATAGACTCAAAACCTTTTAGTGCTAGAAAATGCAGTAACAGAGTTACGACAAATTTTCTGCTCCCAAGGAGCACACATTTTTACTAGAGAAACAGGACATAAAAATAACAGTAACACAAAACAGCATAATCCAAGTGCCAAAGGGACATTTTGAACACACTACAACTAACACTAAATAGTTGGAGAAACTGGGAAAGGCTTCATTGAGAGTAAGTAGAAGCCAAAATCTGAACACTTACAGGTTCAGACTTAAAGGAAAGATGAGCACTCCAGACCAGAATAGTATCTTTGACAAAGTTTCAAAGGCTTGAAGGTTTGGGGAACAGTAAATAAACTAGTTAGCTTTGGCAATGGCCGTGTGTGTCTAAGAATACACAAATTGGGGCTAAGGATATAATTTCTGGAGAATGAAATTTGGTGTCTTAATAGCTTTCTTCAGTCCTTAAATGAACTTTAAGAAGTTAAAATGAAGTAGTGATTAGATCAAGTTAAGTCAACAACAAAAACATTATCTTACTAAAAGTCTCTCTGCCCTATGACCTCCACAAAAATTAATTGAGCTTTATATATAATCACAATGCCAAGGTTTTAGAATGAGGGATTAGGATCTTTTATTTTTAAGACTTAAGTTGTCCTTGAACTCACTATATAAATTAAAAATGACCACAATTCTAACGTTCCTGCCTCTACCTCTCACGTGCTAGAAGTATATATAAGCCTGCACCACTAGATCCAGGGAGGAATTTCATTTAGAATTTTGGTTGGCCACAAATTTTTCATTTGAATAGAATCACCAAAAGTTCTATGAATAATGTCCACCAAACAACTACCTTCAGAATTACAACTTTATTGCCTTTTGTTCAATCCCTTCTTGGGTGTCACAAATTATAGCATTTGAGAACACATGGGTCACAGGTATGCAATAAAAACAGGAATGTATACTACAGTAAGTGAACCTAAGGTTGTATTGAGACATCAGTTTCACTCAGGGATTTGGAAAGACCTCCTCTAAAACTAGGATTCCTATTCAAACTGTACTCAATATTGCTCTCAAAATTCCCTTCAATCTGTTGTAACAAAAGCAAAAACAAAACAAAAAAACAAAAACAAAAAACCCATTGTTAATACCCAATATGGAATTATGATCCAACTACCTGATATAAATTTTACTAGTAGCATATAAAACCTTGGCCTATGTTGTATCTGACATTGTACAGTGCATGCTATTTTCCAAAAACCCACCCCTCCCCTCAGTATCTCCCACCCTCTCCCTCCCTTACAAACAATAAACCAAATCAACTTTCATAAATTTAGGTGCTATTTTAAAAACATCAAAATTTTACTTTACCCATTCTCTCCGATGCTCCCTGTATTTTTTTAAGCTGTGAGTGGATGACCATGCTATGTGATCAACAACTGTGAAGTTAGCAAAAGTGAACTGAGTTTAGTATTGTAATTGCAAAAGAACCTTAAAGTTTGTAATATTTGACATATTTAATGGTATGCAGAATCCTATCTTATTGTACATCATCAGGCATTAATGGCAAGCAATTTATAAAAGCAGTCAATATTTGTACAGATTTAGCTCAGAGCTAAGGTTAGAGAAAACAGAGTGAGCAGGAAATGCACCAGCATACAAAGCAATGGAAGTGTCCCTATGCCTATAAATGAAGGCAGAGGCAGGGACAAGGGAAGCCCGCCCACATTTTCTAGTATGACAAGCAAAGCATCCACCACCGTCTGTAGATGTGTCTAGAACCTTTTATCACTCAGTTGGGCTTGGCACATAGTAGACCCCTTCCCTCTGAAGTAAGATCCACACCCCTTCAGTAATAGGAAAGCTAAAGCTAGAAAGAAAAGTACAGAATTGAAAACCAGCTTGTTTGCCTTACTTCTTGAATCTCCAAATAAAGAGATATGTTATTAATACCCTTTCTTCCAATATAGCTGCAAGTCCACATAATAGTGTGGGAGTTACATAAAAGCCTATGGCCAGTTTATGGTCTACTCCAGGGCAAGGAGATAACTTAAGAAGTACACAATTAAATCTTGTGTCTTCACATCAGCCAAGGTGACTACTATACTGAGGAATCAATCTGATCACTCACTCTTACATAGTCCTCCTTGCACTCACCTATCTTTTTTAAGTCCTTTAACATTCCTTTTTATAAACTCTTTTGCAACTAGTTTTTGCTTTTGAGACAGATAAGCTGGCTGTAGCTTGTGACCCATCTGCCTAAGCTTTTCCAAATCTTGGAATTATGTAGGTGTATAGCACCACACCCAGTTTGTAATTACTTTTGCTTTTTACTTTTATGTTATGAGTTTTGCCTATATGTAGGTATGTGCACCACATTTGTACCTGGTGCTCTGAGGTGAGAAGAGGGCACAGAACTCCCTGGATAGAGTTAGAAACAGTTGTAAGATGTCTTGTGAGTACTGAGATCTGGACTAGGGTCCTCTACAAGAGCAGCAAGTACTCGTAACCATTGAGCCACCTTCCCAGACCCTAATTACTTCTGTTTTTTGAGACAGGTCTCATGTAGTCCAGGATAGCCTAGAATTCATTATGCAGCTAGATGACTTTAAACTTCTGATCTTCCTGCTTTCATCTGCCAAGTGTTGGGATTACAGGTGTACATCACCCTATTTTTGTAGTTACTTTTAAAAATACTTATCTCCCCCCCTTTATGTTACCTTAATAAATATATTCAGTTTGATGAATTGTATATTTAAGCAAAGTATATTTTATAGAAAGACTCACAATGATGTCTTAACAATATAATCAAAGATGCTTTGAAAATATTTAATATAGCTTGATAGCTGTTGTACTTTTCAAATACTTTTATACAAAAAAAGTTACGAGTCTTTCAATGGAATGTATAATGTCACACTGAGCATCAGTAGCAGCTTTCTTGTAAACATAAGGCTCCTACACAGTTCAGAAAAGGGTATTTCTTCACAGTCCTTTGGCTAATATAGTCTTATACTTTAATAATCTCCAATGGCTACTAATATAATTCCAACCATAATCTTCATGACAAGCTTAAATTTTTTCAAATATAATGATTATAAAAAAGAAACTTACAAAGCAAATATTTGGAGGGTGGGGGAATAAGGGTTGGAGAAACAGTCTAAGACCAGCCTTAGCTGGTATCAAACTCACAATCATTCTGTCCCAAGTCCTCCAAGTGCTAGAATTACAAGCATGCACCACCCACCACACCTAGCTAGTAAATTCAGTGCTGTGGGATATACAATGGAAGACTACTGATATTTCAAAACTTTTAAAATATAGATTACTTGTGTATGTAACAAAATTATAAAAGAATGAAACTGAAGAAAAGGCTTATAACAATGTTAAGACGCTAAAAGAATAGTAATGATGGAAATATAAGAACAGAAATTCTAAAGAAACAACATTCCAAGGCTACATTACACCAACTGCTCCAACCTTGTCTTCTCTCATTATACAAAGCAAACAGTCTTGACAAATAGCAAAGATTAGTACTATTATATTCTTGGGGACATCTACTTTAGCAGTTTATCAGCATACTTTTCAGATTTAAGAAAGACATTACAAAAGCCTAAATTGTTGCCTAAGAATTATGCTACAAAAGTAGGTTAATTACAAAGCCAGGCAAAGTGCCTAATGCCTGCAGCCTCAGACTTTGGGAGGCTGAGGCAGTAGGACTGCCATAAGCTTGAAGCTAGCAGTACTACATAGTGAGTTCTAAACCAGACTGAGCTACAGTCAGTGAGACTTTGTCTTAAAATATTTTCTAATAAGGATGTAAAGATTTTTGCATTTCAAAAATTGCAGCCTTCTAAATTTTAACATTTACAGAGTTGCAATTTTCATTCTGATGCAGTTAACATCTGTACTTTGGTTATCTGGTGCCTTTTATCTAGAATTTTCTACACACAAAATTAGAAGCAATAAAAGGTATCTTTTTTCCCCCTTATTCTTTTTATTTATTTAATTTTTTTTTTTTTTGAGGCAGGGTATGTAGACTTTATGCAGACCAAGTTAGCTGGAACTTATGATTCTTCTGCTTCAGTTTCCAAAGTGCTAGAATTTACAGATGGGTAGCACCACATCCAGATTAAAGGCTATCTTTGAAGAAACTGAAAAGAACCAAAGATAATGTGATTGGCTGATTTATCCATTAAAAGATTCCCAAAGAGCTGGGCATGGTGGGACTCACCTCAAATCCCGCACTCCCCAGGTTGTTCCAGACTATCAGGGCTACATAGTGAGACCCTGTCTTAAAAAACAAACAAGTCCCAAAAGTTCGAAATAACTACAAACATCAAAGAAAGCATCCCGAAATTTTAAAAAAAATCATCAAAGGAAAGAAGAAAAATGAGAGCACTGAAAAACAAGTGACAACCTAATGATGATGTTAAAATGCAAAAAAAGCATCAGGAAGGAGAGGTGAGCTTTGAAGCTACAAATAGCACAGGAGAAAATCGGTCATATTGAACATATATTCACAATGGTTGCCTCTAGGGATTGATTCTTTTGTAAATACGACCAAAATATAGAATGTACTACTTGTTTATTCATATAGGTGTTTATTTTCAAAATCAGATAACTATAATCAGTACCAAAACAATGAGTCACTTGTGTTTATTTGTAAATATTTACATATCATTAGATTTCTGGTCTCTCTAGCAAGCACTCAGGAGGTAGAGGTAAGAGGATCACCTAAGTTCAAAGCCAGCCTGGGCTAGAATCGAGGTGGGAGGAGAACCAGACAGACAAGAGACACAGATACACAGACAGATAAACGAAGAAAAGAAGCAAATACAACCTCAAATTTCTAAGAAAAAGAGTAACTTGAGAGATTGAAGCAGAAAGGTCTTTGAGAATTTGAGGACAGCTTGATCTATATAGTGATTTCTAGGACAGCCAGGACTACCTACATAGAGACCTTGTCTTTAAAGAAAAAAAAAAAAAGAAAAAGACTAAAGCAACAAATTGGGAGATACCAAGGAAAGTAGTTGAGATTCTACTGCTATCAATTAATTATACCCTAAAGTATGTAAACTAACAATCAATTAGAACATCACTGTGGGGGGCTGGAAAGATGGCTCAAGAGTTAAAGGAACTTGGATGCTCCTGCAGAGGGCAAGGTTTGACTCCCCATACCCTGTATCAGCAGGTCACAACTGCCTGTGACTCCAGTTACAGGGGATCAAGTGCCCTTTCAGCCCTCCTCTGGCACTGCACACATGGTACACATACAGATAAGCAGGCACACACACACACACACACACACACAAACTTAAAAACAAAAGAAAAAACCCACCACTGTGGGAAATACTCCAATACCACAAATTAAGTTGTAACATAAATTCCTCATAGTATTATTTTCTAGAGTCTAAGATAAACCATCTTTCATTCATATATATATACATATACATATATATATATATATATATATATATATATATATATATATCCTTCTTGTTCCCTCCCATAAATCAGAATCATGCTCTCCTCAGGATTTCTATTCCTGCATTACCATTTCACATTGCCACTGTGTTTGTGACATCTTGCAGAACTGGTGAACCAACACTTAAGGAAAATGGAAAAGCAAAGCTAAATAATTTCATTCTACAGGTCTAGATGACCTCCCTAAAGATGGCTGAGACTTCTCCATTTCACAAGTTTGTTGTTTCTGGTTAGTCATTTCTACACATGGGCATGGATATACACTGGCAAATAGCTTTACATCTTCTATGAATACCTAGAACAGTATTTTCTAAAATATGGAATTGGCACAAGATGATTTGGGGTGTTATCCAATTTCATCAAGAAGATACTTACCACACTATAAAAAACATTAACTCAAGAAAGAAGTTTCTACTTGGCAATATTATCTACTTAATATACCTGACAAATTCTAACCTTTAGTATATGGAATGCAAAGTGACAAGAGTCTAAGATGGACATGGTGGTGCACTGCCTTAATCCCTCTTGGGATTAATCTGTGTTGAGGCCAGCCTGTTCTGCGTTGAAAGTTCCAAATTAACCAGGGCTACATAGTGAAGCCTTGTCTTAAAAAAATAAAAAAATACAGTCTAGCGGTATTATTGTAACATGTCCTTCTATTTGTATTTATTTTTATAGTGTCTTTTTAAAAAGTATTTTATTTTATTTTATGTGCATTGGTGTGAGGGTGTCAGATGCCCTGGGATTAGAGTTATGTACAGTTGTAAACTGCCATGTGGGTTCTGGGAACTGAACCCTGATCCTTTGGAAAAGCAGCAATGCTCTTAACAGCTGAGCCATCTCTCTAGTCATTTATGGTGTCTTTTTAAAATTAACTTAAGCAGAGATTTGAGGCATAGGCTTGTAACGCAAACAGCTTGAAGAAGCAGGAGGACCACATCTTCAAAGTCGGCCTGGAGCTACAGAAGATAATAAAGGCCAGCCTGGTATAAACACTGAAACCTTTACTAAAAATAAAAAACCAAGTGCTAGAAGACATCACACATAGTAGAGTGCTTGCCTAGCTTGTAGACAGGTCTAATACCTCGCCAGGTACCACCTCACCAAAAGCTTGTGAGTGTACACACACAAACATAAAAATTTTAGGTAGTTGACAAAAAATATTAAGCTGGGTGGTAGTGGCCCACACCTTTAATCCCAGCACTTGGGAGGCAGAGGCAGGCAGATCTCTGAGTTGGAGGCCAGCCTGTTCTACATAGTGAGTTCCAGGATAGCCATAGTTACATACAACGGAGAAACACTGTCTCAAAAAAAAAAAAACCAAAAATTGGGGGGTGGGGGGTGGGAAGCATTTATCTACAACAGGGCTTCATGAATTTTCAGTGTACATCAAAACTGTAAAAGCTAGGCATGATGTCACTCACTTGCTTTTCATTTTAGCACTCAGGAGGCAGGTAGAGTCGGATCTCTGTTCTATACCAGCCTGGTCTACATAATGCTTTCCAGGGCCACATAAACTCTTTCTCAAAAAACAAAAAAACTTTTTAAAGACTTCTTAAATATAGATTGCAGGCCTGATCTCTAAGCATTTGAATTTCTAAAGAAACTACAGGATGCAGCAGCTGTTGCTAGTCTGGAACATACAGTGACCCAGAACAGTAGCCAACAAATATTTTTGATTTGGGTGTTTGTATAGCCCAGGCTGGCCTCAAACAGAGAAATTCTTCTGCCTCAGCCTCCTACTAGGCAGGACTAAAGGTATGAGCTACTATGTCTGGCCAAATGAGTGTTTATTTCTAGAGTGCTTGCTTGCACAGCATGTATGAAGCCCTCGATTTGATATCCAGCACCACCATGTAAAACTAGATGTGATGATAGTTCATGCCTATAATTCCAGAGGCAGGAAGATTAGAAGTTTAAGGCCATCCTAGGATACACAAATTCCTATTTCTAAAAATAAAGAAATTTACAAAAAGCAGGAATCCATAGAACTAAACCTTTACTTAAAACATCTTCAAGCTGGGCTGTACAGGGCACATGCTTTTAATCCCAGCACTTGGGGAGGCAGAGGCAGGTAGATCTGTAAGTTCAAGGCCAGCCTGGTCTATAGAGTGAGTTCCAGGATGGCCAGGCCTACAGAGAAATCTTGTCTCAAAAAGAAAAAAAAAATCTTCAACAACTAACTGCAAAGGGCCTAATATATAGACAATGAGACAGAATACAACACAAAACTTAGTAGAGTATACATCCTCTATAAATATCCACCCTCCCTACTGAAAAGCAAAGCTTTGGATAGTTTACTCTAAAATATAAAATTGAGGCCTACAGAAATCTGAGGTCTCAAGAAAATAAAAACAAGCAATTTACCACATTCTTGAGACAGGACAAAAGATTCAGCAAGGGCAGCTGGTTAAATTCTTTTCTTGTTGAGTCAAATAGGAACACCACCAGAAGCTGTTTTCTGACCTCTACACATACATACCTGCATGCACATGCATGCATAGACACATACCCATACCCACCCAAAATGGAACAGATTGTCTTTCCTTTGGGTGCTAAGTAAGATTCCTGTCAGAAACTTACCCTGTTTCACTCCCTCATTTTTTTTCTCCAACAAGATGTTCCAACTTCTTTCATCTTCTTAGCCTACAATTTCTTTGTAGATTGATTAGAGTGGGTAGAACTGTTTATATATCCTTAAAAACAGCAGCACTGACCTGCTTCAGGGATCTTTTTTGATTTGTAACCTAGGCTGACCTCAACTCATCATCTTCCTGCTTCAGCTCCCCACCTGATAGAATGTTAGGATTATAGATATCTATCTTTGGAGTTTTGCAATTTTCTTTCTTTCCTCCTCCTCTTTTTTTTTTTTTTTTTGATTTTGTTTGAGATAGGCTTCCACTTTGTAGCCCAGGATTGTCCTGGAAACCTAGGTACTCTCAAGTGATGGGATTACAGGTATGTTCATCATTCCCAGCTGGAAGCTCATTTATCTAGTCTTGCCACACTTACTGACCTTCATTTTATGTTAAACCATCTATGTATGTGCTCAGTCCCTCTGAACCCATAGCAAATTTGAGTTTCACTGTAAGAAGCATGTTACAGAACAATGACTCACTGAATTTGAGCATGACCAACCGTAACATCTACTTGCTGTTGTAGTCCCCATTCCAAACACTTTTTATCCGTAGCTGACATCTTACTTTCTCTAGAAACATACTTGCCACTTACAGTGCTTGCACATACACACACAAAGTAATTTTTTTCTGCTTTTTTACCTGAAATAGTCTCAGAAACATAGGCTTACTTGAGGAGTGCTAAACAACTGCAGAGATTCCAAGACAACAGGGTTCTATGAAGTGAGATTTTTATTGTTTTCTGGGCTGTTCTGTAGATAGAAATATTATTTAGAGTTCAAAATGCAAAATGAGGGGCGAACTTTAACTGATTCACTATTCAAGTGCTAATTCAAGCTTTCAATGTTTCGGAGATGCCTGAATACTGACAAAATCAAATAGTTACAAACACACAGAAAAACTGTTTGGCCTTAGGTTTGCCCAAGTTTCTCATGTTAAAGAATGGACATGCTCTAACTAAAACTAATCCCATTGTTGTATGTTTTTAAATGTGTACATGTACATTAAAGGCTAGGCCTCTTTTACTTAAAAATGAAATGAACCAAGTAGAATAAAAGGATGGCTTAAAACTGACCAAGATAGAAATATGATCATTAAGATGAAGAAAAAATTAAGAGAATATGTGTGCTGACAAGAAACACAAATTACACTAAAGATGATTTTACAATGAAAAAAATCCACTGAAGAAAAACACTACTTCAAATCTTTGATTCAATAATTTTGCAGAAAGGCAATATTCTACACAGATGTAGAGATTTTAGTTAAGTATTACTAAACTTTTTTAGAACAGGTAAATTACTTTCTGAACTGCATTTTGCAGGGTATTACCTAAAATGACTATACTTTCAATTTATGTAAGTTATCACACTAACTGGTTGGCAGTTAAGATTAGCATCCTGTATTAACTGAGGAAGTATGAATCTATACGCTTTGTAAAATTACTACCCCAAATAGCTAAAATTATCTAAAATTTTTTTAATGTTTTGTTTACTTGGCTTTTTGAGATGGGGGGTCTTATGCAGCCTAATGTAGCCTCAAATTAACTACGTATCTGTGTCTGGGACACTCCTGGATCCTCTTGCCTCTACCTCCCAAATGCTGGGATCAGAGGAGAGTCCCATGCACAGCAATAAAGGCCTACTACTCCAGGAACATTGACAACCCTGACTGTCAAGGCAGAGCCCTGCTGAAGATGCAGAGCCACTAGAACATTGTCTCTCAGGAGAGGCAGAAGGAAGGGTTGTGATTCTGAAGACTGAATCTATAGGTCAGTGCACATGCTAAGAAAGTGCTCCACCACTGAGATACTTCCCCAGCTGTAGGCAACTTTAATCTGCTCAAAACAGCCCATCATTATGGATGATCTACACTTTGGGTCTATAGCAGTGGTTCTCAACCTTCCTGTGCTAGGACCCTTTAATACACTTCCTCATATTGTGATGAACCCCAAATTATCTTTGTTGCTACTTCATAACTGTAATCTTGCTACTGTTATGAACAATAATATAAACATCTGATACCCAAATGGCCTTAGACAATCCCTGTGAACGGGTTGTTTGACCCTTAACAGGGTCACTACCTACAGATGGAGAACCACTGGCCTGTAAGTTGGCTTCCAAAGTACATTTGAAGATACACTATCATTCCTGGTTCATTTTAACCTATCAGAAATGGTTAGTGCTCCCATTTAAAGCAATTTTAAAACACGATACTCTCAGAACAACCTTCTGTTACTTCAAACTTCTAAATTTAGGATGTAATCCATGTCCAGGTCCTAGGCTTAAGGGTATATATAGTCAGTGGTTCAGAGCTTCCCTAGCACATGCAAGGCCCAGAGTTTGATCCTTACCACTAGGGGGTTGGGGGTGGTATTCCAGTCTACCCCAATTTTGTTTAATTCACATTAGTTGTACCTTCCTAAGTACTTCTGGAATCATGGCCAAAGACTTATAACCAAACTATGCACTCACAAAGAGGCTTTATGCCAAGGGATATTCTTGCAATTAATCCAATCTAGTAAAAATGACCATTGCCTGTCTCAGGGCACTGGACTGCATTCTCTCAACTGCCACAAAAACAATTCTCAAGGTGTTTCTTAAAATTTCCTATGTGGTCCTTCCTGCCATTATCTGAAATATGTTCAGGGAAAACAAATTATCTCTCTCTTTTCTAAGACAGAGATTTTTAAAATGTAATTAATCTTAAACTTGAGATAAAATACTAGTAATGGGTATCTACTTGTGATTTTTAAAAAAATCTAATATTTATTCAACATTTTTAGTACAACATAGGAAATTAAATTGTTTGGCTTCCCATATAACAAATTATAGATTTAACTTGAAGCAAAAAAAAAGGTTATATGACTTACCCAAGCTTCTAATTAGAAACCAGGTCTCCTGAGTCTCAGCCCAGTGTTCTTTTCCTTAACTTATGATGTCTTATTAGAAAATTCCAAATATAGACAGACCCCCAGTTACATGGGTTTGAGTTACACTGATTCACATATACAAACTTTATATAGTGTGACCAATGTTTCAACTCACGCGGTACCCTGCTTCCATTTATGCAGTATGCCAGGCATCGGCACGATTTTCAGTGGCACACAGGCGGTTGCCACCACCAGGGCCCTAGGCAAAATTGCAAAGAAGGCAAAGTTTGTCTTTGGCCCTCCCATCTCCCTTATGCATTTCTCTCCCACCTCCTGGTCATCCCCCTGCCCAACCTCCCAATGCCACCGTGCTGCCCTTCTGACTGTTCAAAGCCCAACTCACCAAGGACTGCCCTTTAAGTGCCCAATAATACAAATTACCTATTTTCCTGTCACTGTAATTCCTATTCCTGAGACTCTCTAGTGAAGTTCACCTACATGATTAGCTGATTTAAGTAAGATAAACTTAACCAACAGCCTTAAATCTCCAAGCAATTTAAGAAGAATTTTAAATTCTTTTGGAAAAGTGAGGGGAAAGAAATCTTTGGAAAGGGAGCAACATTTTCCCAGAGCCCCAGGATTCTTTTACCATTTCAGATTCCTTCACAAATACAACACTAACAGTTAAGGGGGTAATTGCCACCTTAGGCATCACTACCCAAAATAATCTGTTTCTATAGTTAGTCTACAGGAAATGAAAATCAAAGCTCCCTTACCCACCCTTACCTACCTTTACCATCTCTCTCACACTTTCTGGGTCCCCATTTCCACCTCTTAATGCCAAACACACAACAGCATTTTGGTAAGCTGTCCATGTGTCTAACACAAGGTTTTCCATTATATGGTTCAAGTTACATGGTGCTGTTCATTGATACACTTATGGTCCCCTATCCTTGGATAACTTTAAATTTATTGTATACCAAAAAAAAAAAAGTAATTCTGATTTTATTTCAAGGTTATGAATTACAAATTCATTAAATATGTGGTAAGAAGGAACCGTATTATCTCATAATATGTGAAAAAAACTAATGTGGGTATAAAAAGTTTTTGTTTTTTTGAGTTAGGGTCTCCCTGCACTACTACACCTGGCTAAATACTCAATCCTTTCCCCCCCACACTTTTCCATAAATGTAGTTGTTCCTTTTTTTCCTCGCCCTAACTCAGACTCGCCTCAAACTATGTAGCCTAGGCTAGCCTTGAACTCACTGAAATCCTCCTGCCTCAGCCTTTACCAGGCCAGAACTGATGTTTCTTCTGAATCAACACAACACTGAAAAATCGAATTATTTCAACTAAATACTATTTTTTCCTCACAAACATGAGTTCATTCATAAATGCAATGGTCTGGAGGGAAAAAAAAATCTAGGGATAGAGACAAGAATATAAAATTAAATACAAAACAATGAATGTTAAGAAAATCAGCTTCCTGCTGGGACTAAACAGAGAGAAATTTATATGTATATATACATATATACTGTAATAGTTCAATTTTGCAATACTAAAGGGACCTGTCAGGTCATAGCTACCTTGATCCAACTACCCTCCCAGTAATATAAGGAAATCCTACCTATGCAGAAGACACCAATAATGGCATCTATCCAAATTAAAAGGACTGCATAAATTAAACCTTAAAGATTTCTAATATATTATATTACAAAGATTGAACTGTTAGGGTCCTAAATGAAGCCCTTCTAAATATCCTCACTAATGATGAAAAAGGAACAATGTTAAAACATCCTGCAATAATTATAAACATTCTTACCCAAATATGAAGTTAGGTTCTTCCAGTGGTATTTTTAATTAATGTTAGCTTTCAAGGGTTTACTTACTACAGGCAAGTAGATCTTACTTTCTTTCCATTTTTCCTTCCTCTCTACACAACAATGAATTAATCTGCTATCCACCCCTATTTGTCTAAATGTTCTATTAAGAAAGGTTCCCAGTGAGTTTTCTATTAAAACTTAACCGTTCACTGAATGTCACATAAGTATTGCCAAAAAGATCTGAAATAGGTTTTATCTTCTCCATATTTTGCAGCAAAGCAAGTAAATTCAACAGGATTTATAATTAAGATAAATTCAAGCATGTCTTGTAAGTCAAACAATTTGTCAAGAAAAATAGCTAAGAAACTTGCCTAAACGAGTTTTTACAAGTCAGGATTTGGCTTTTTTTTTTTTTTTTAAAGAAAGTGCTGAACTTTTAATCTGAACGTACATTACTAATTATCCCCAAAAGGCAACATTTCACCACTTTAGAAACTATCTAGAACAAAGGATAATCTAACACGTAGATAATCCTCTATAAAAATTCTAATCTAACTGCATTTTAAAAAGCCCTTTGTTTCCTTCAATTCTACTTCAGAGGGCATCAAATTTCCAAAATGGTTCTTGTAAGACCGTAGGGCACATGTAAGATTCGTTAATATTTACTGAAAAGCCTCTACTAAGTCGTCTAACAAAATGGAGGTCTCTCGAATAGAAAAAAAAAAAAGCCTAAAGACTTTTTTACTTACAAAATGGGGGCAAACACACCCACTTTAAGAAACCGTGGTTTGGGTCAGATTTTCCACCAAAAAAAAAAAAAAAAAAGTTGATTTTCTTTTTTTTTTTTGTAGGGCTCGACGAAGCGTCCCTGGAACTGGGGGTGTTAGTAGGGAAGGAAGATCTCAAGACCCGGGAGGGAGGGGGTGCCCCTCTCCACACGCTTAAGAGGACGGCGGCGAGGGGTGGTCCGAAAGCCCGGGGTAAAGGAACTAGAGCTGGGGGCGGAGGCCTTAGCGCTCCGCGGGTCCCTGGCCAGAGAATCAAAACTGACTGCCCCACTGCGCGAGACACACTTGGGCTCTCCCGACCACGGCCATGTCAACAGCAAAAAGCACGAACTCTCCTTTCTGCTTCCAGGCCCCGCCTCGCCCCATTGGCAGCCGTTCCCGCCAATCCGCACGGTCACCGCCCCTAAACCCGCCTGACAAGCCCTGATTGGACTGGACAGGAGCCGGGGACCTCGTGTTGCCAATCTAGGAGCCCCTTACTCAACACCACGCGCGCGCCCAGGTGCTCCCTCCGAGCCCTTCCCCTCACCGGCCGCGTCCCCTCCCCCACCCCCGGGGCTCTGGCAGCGACTTACCGTCCCGAGAGGTGCCCATTAGCTGGTCCAGCATCGCGCGCATCTGGGCCTGCGCCGACATGGCGGCGGCGTAGCTGGCGGGAGGGCGGGGGTGGGGCGCCGACCGGGCCCTGGCGGGCGGGGGACGAGGGGAAGGGATGGGGGAGGTGCGGCGCTGTCTCGGCGGCCGCCGCGGCCTCGAGGCCTGCGAGTGGGGAGGCGGAGAGGGGTCGCGGGAGAGTCCGGGCTGCGCTCTTCACAACGGCGTGGACGCGGAAGACGGCAAGCCCCCTCGAGAGCGAGCCCTCGTGCCCTCACTCTCCGTCCGGTTCCTGAGACAGACGCCACACGGGCTAAGCCGACTCTCGCCTCCGCCCGACACCGACACCCGCCAGAAGCCGTCAACCCCCCTAGCGAGCTCTGACGCCGCTCGCCACCGCCGCCGCCGCGACGGGAGCGCGCACGCCGCTCGCGCCGAGTCAGTTTCCCGTCGGGCCTCAACCAATCGCCATCCAGCTGACTACGCCCCGCCCAATCCCTCTTCCCCGGGTCTCCGCTCTAACGGCTGCGGAGCGCGTGCACGCGCGGCGGCCCCGCCCCCTCCGGGCTCAGGTCTCGCGAGAACTTGGCGCTGGAGCCGATTCTGGAGCCGTCTCTGGCCCCAGGCGCCAAGCCCGGAGTTACGGGCTGCGGGTCATCTAGTCCCTCTGTGCTTGCTGCGCTGGCGGCCCAGCCCCGCTTTAACGGGGGCCAAGCTTAGAGCGAGTCGGAGTAAGTAGTTCGGCGGAAGCTCCTAGGGTTCGTGCGTTCTCGACGGATGCTGGCGGAGTCGTGAGCACGGGAGGGCCCGGCCCGTGCCCACACTTAACCTCCCCTCCGCAGCCCGGCGTGTGTGCCCGAGGTGGGCACGCCAGGTCCAGGCGATTACACCGAGTCAGCGCACTGCAGGGCAGGCGTCCCGACCCTTCGGCTGCGCTTAGGACAGCCGGAAGCCGCTGGTCTACGCTCGAATCTGCGAGTGAGAACTCGGGTCCCGCCATATTGCGGAGGACAGCCTCGCAGGCCCTCGGCCGCCCCGCCAACGGCCACCTTCCCCTCGGTAGTTGATTTTCTCACGGCTGGCGGGGTGACCCGAGCGAGCCTAGGGAAATAGGTCGCGGCTGCGTGCTGGTTTTCGAACCTGGCAAAGAGAAACCTGATTCTTTTAGGTTGAAACGTCGCTACTTTTCTAGATACTTGGAGGGGAAATGATTTTTTTCTTGGTTGTTTTTTGTGTTTTGTTTTGTTTTTGCCCTTTTGTTACAATCGCACACGCATTGCCTTGGAAATTAAAATCCTTAACTAGTGCCAGATGGATAATAACGTGAAAGAGCACTCACAGTTCCAAGATAAATTTAGCTACATACTGGACCGTTACAAAGTGTAGTCATGTCTTCAGTGATTTGCAAAAAAATAATAATGATTGCTATGTTATTCAGAGAACTATTTTTGAGACAGGGTGTCACTGTTGTGAGAAAAAAAAAAAGTCCTCATTAAATAAATGAGAATGCTGGAGACTCGATGTAGGGAATTTTTCAGTTCTGCCGAAGCTGAGTGTCATCCTGACACAAAGGCAAAATAGTTTAGGTACTGATTTGATATAAAACTTTTTTTGTTTTCTTTTGCTTAGCCTCTAATTGCATGTCTCTCCACCCTCTAGTTATCATTGGCTGACTTCTTGAAAGCCATAAAATCTTCCCCAAATTCTAATATTGTTCCCTCCCCAAATTCCTCATCCTTTTGGTTCAAGACACAAAACATTACCCAATGAATGCTTTGTGGCCCAGGAGTCCCTCTTCTAATTTGTGAGCCCAGTTGGGTAGCCAGACTGCTTGTAACTTTTCGACCCTACATCAACTGAGAGGGCCTAGACAAGCAGCCAGCTTGCCAACTAGAAAATATAGGGGCCGAGTGCCTCCGACTTATTCATGATTCTTTAATTTCTTGTCACTCACATGACAGCTCACAACCCTCTAACCTCCAAGCCAGAAGATGTGATACTCTCTTCTGGTCTCCAAGGGCATTGTGTACACATAAGCACATACACATTGTGGCAAAACACTCATATACATAAAAAATTAAAGGAAATTAATGTAAAATAGTAGAAAAACTACAAATTAGCTGTGGGCACTGGTGGCACACACCTCGGGAAGCAGATCTCGGCAGGCGGATCTCTCTGAGTTTGAGGGCAAACTGGTCTACAGAGTTCTACAGCCAGAGCTGTCCCGGAAGAACAGAGAAACCCTATCTTAAACAAAAAAACCTGTACAAATTAAATATATTCTAGAGAGATGCACTATTATAAATACAGTATTATCCTGAGAGAAAAACAAACAAACCAAAATGCTGAGTAATTATGTTTAAGGGTTTGTTTTTTTGTTTGTTTTGTTTTTTTGTGGTTCTTTTTGTTATTGTTGTTGAGCCAGGGTCTCACCAGCTAACTGTGACTGTCCTGGAACTGATCTATGTAAACCAAGCTGGCCTACCAGGTGTTTTGGTTGGTGGAGTTTAATCCAATTTTTAAAAAAGGTTGCATGTTACACTGTGAGTGTAGGGAATCAGGACAACTTTCAGAGCTTATTCTCTACTGCCATGTGAATCCCAGGAATCGAACCTAGTTTGTCAGGCATAGGTGGCAAGTGTCTTTACCTGTTGAGCCATCGTATTGCCCTTATTAGCCCATCTTATCCAAGGTCTAGAGCACGCTAAATATACCTTCTGTAACTGAGCTGCATCCAGCTCCTGCTTCATTTGGTTTCAAACCAAGTGTCACACAATCATTGCTCATATGTTCGCTTACTTTCTTTTTCCTTACTTCTGACACCTCTGCCTTTCCATTCAGGATCATTTTGGTTTTTTGTTTGAAGTTTTCTTTAGTATAGGGTTTAGCAAACTGCAGTCCACAAACTGAACCCATCTCACTGCCTTGTTTGGTTTGGGGTGGGGAACGTTGCTCTTTTGGTTTAGTTGGTTGGCTGATTAGGTTGAAAAGAGGATCTCCCTATGTGACCCTGGCTGGCTTGGAACTCACTATGTGGACCAGGCTTCCCTCAAACTCACTGAGATCCAGCTGCCTTTGCCTCCCAGGTGCTAGGACTAAAGGTATTCAACACTATGCCCAGCTGTTTTTTGCTTTTGTAAAACAGGGTGTCACATAATCCAGGCTGGCCTTAAACTTGCTGTGTAGCTGGAGATAACCTTGAAATGGTCGTCTTGTCTCCATCTCTCAAGTGCTAAGGTTATAGACAGGCTCAGCAGTACTGTCTGTTTTTAATCAACTTTCACTGGAATATTGCCAGGCTCCCTCTTTCTCCCACTATCTATAGTTGCTTTTGCCCTTTAACCAAGAGTTGTAAGGTTATGAGATACTATACTATATGGCCTGCAAGAGTTATTCTTTAAATTCTCTATTTCAGAGTTTGCTTTTGTTTTAGCCTGTTAGCGAATCCCATTTTTTGTTCACCTAAGATCTTTAAAATTCTGTTGCAGTATTAGATAATTTTTCATTCCACTACCCCCAAGAAGTCAGTTTTCAGTTTGTCTTCCCTCCTTGATGTTAGCTACTTAAATTTCAGGGTTTGGGGTATGGATTTTTCTTCATTCTACTAGGAGCTCAATGACAATTGTTCATTGAGAATCCATGAATCAAAAAACAAACAAAACAAAACATCCAATCCTGGTAACACATGCCTGTAACCTTAGCACTTGAGAAGTGGAAGCATGAAGATTAGAAATTCAAAGCTAGCCTTGGCCTCATACTGAGTCAGCTAGCCCAGGCTTCATAAGAGCTTGCCTCAAAAAAAAATAAATAAATAAAAAATTACATTCTGTGTTTCCTGTAACCCCAGCTATTTGGGAACTGAGGTAAGATGAACAAATCCAAAGTGCTAGAGCATCATACTGAGTTAAGGGCCACCCCGAACAATTTGACAAGACCATGTCTTGAAGGAGGGTAGACTGGCTTAGTGGGTAAAGTGCTGAGTTCAGTCCCCAGAACCGACTCCAAGAAGCTGTCCACTGACCTCCACAGGTGCCACGCTCATAAATACAATTAAAAAGACAGACCCTGTTTCAAAATGGAAACAAAAGGGAAAGGCTATAGCTCAGTGATAGAACACTGGTAAGGCCCTGGATTCAATCCCCATTACTACAAGAAAGAGAAAAAAACAAAACTTACTTTACAAAATAGATTAGCCTAAATTAACTTGCATATGCATTGATTTCTTTCCCCTCCACATAATTGTACAAGGTGAACATCTGGTTCCTACTATGTTTTTATTTTTAATTCAGACTCCGAACACCAAGAAAATTAACAGCAAAGTAGTAATAACTCAATGCTTTAGGGCAGAAATACCCTCAGTTCTGGTGAAAATAAATAGGCATGAAATCTGAAGTTGTGGAGAAGTAAGTAGTAAGAGCCAAACCTAAGCTAGAAGAACCAAGCCAGGTGGGTGACTGAAGTCTCTAAACCAATAACAAAGAGGCTGAGGCAGGAGGATTGACACAGTTTGAGCTCAGCCTGGGCTACATGATACCCTGTCTCAACAAAACAAAAGTATTTTTGAATGGTTGTAGTGTTCAGATAATTCTGAGCGGAGTTAACTGGGGTATCAGTAACACCAACTGAATACCTGCTGTGGGTAGAAAGCAATGTGGACACTACAAAGATAAGTGCACCGTCATCTCGGGGTCAAAGTTCTGTCTAGTTTCTTGGTGAAGGCGCCCTCGCATAACACAATGAAGAGAAGGCACAGCACAAATGAAATGAAGAGTTGGTAGTTTATAGAAAATAATTTTATTTATGGATTAAGGACATTCGAAGTAAAAGGATCACTTAATAGTTAAAAGATTACCAGTGGTGCTTGCGTCTGTAGCACATACACTAAAATCGGAACAATACAGAGGGTTAGCCATGGCCCTGCACAAGGAGGATGTACAAATTTATGAAGTTGTTTTTTTTTTTTTTTCTTTTGTTTTTTCAAGACAGGGTTTCTCTGTTGTAACTGGCTGTTCTGGAGCTCACTCTGTAGACCAGGCTGACCTCAAACTCACAGAAATCCACCTGCCTCTGCCTCCTGTGTGCTGGAATTAAAAGCATGCACCACTGCCCAGCTGTTCCATGTTTTTAAAATAATTTTATGTGCATTGGTGTGAGAGAGTCAGATTCCCTGGAACTGGAGTTACAAACAGTTGTGAACTGCCGTGTGGGTGCTGAGAATTGAATCTGGGTTGTATGTAGCAGGATGTTTTGAATAAGTTTTTGGTCCAGTGTAGCCTTCCTTATGATTGGATGCTGCTTGGACTTCTGGGAACTTTGCTTAGAACATAAAAAACTGGCCAGTTGGCAGTTGGTGGGTTGGCTTGATAGATGATAGTACTGTTTTTTAGCAGCTCCTAATCTCCATGCTTCAGACAGTAAATAACAGCCAAAAGTGGCAGTTAATATTTCTTCCTTTCTCTCTCTCTTTCAAGGTCACCTAAAGAGTGGTGAAGATTTATTTCTGTCTTTCCTTTCTCTTCTATAGTAAAGAGGGTAAAAAGGCACAGTGGAAAGCAGTTACAAGTTAGGGATCTGTTACAGTTGCCATCAGTTTCAAGAGTCAGAGTCTAGCAGCCATCTTTCCAACCCCCTCATATTCTTTTAATCGGGTAAAATTATCGTTTTAGTATATACTCCTATACTTTTGAATAGAGTAAAATATTTCTTAGTGAATTCAAGTTACTATTTATAATATGGGAAATATGCTATTGTATAAATAGAATTTCTTCTATGAACTATTAACTCTACAAAATTTTTAAATTATCTATTTTCCTGAAATGCTAAACTAACTAGTTTAGTCTATCAGTTTCAATGGGATTGGCACTAGAAAGAAGTATTAAATATTAAAGTTCATTTCCATGTAGGAGGAAGGTTGAATTTTAAAACATTTAAGGCATTTTAACTTTCATGTGGCTTCTAAAACTGGTGGAGCATAAGAACTTGTACTCAGTAACTAAATTTGTATGTTCCCTTTCTAGGCTCTGTTTACTGGTCTCTTTATTCTCCTGGTCCTAACTTCTGAAAATTCTGTATTATATATCTTCAGAACCTTAGTAGTCCTTGTCAGTAAATAATTTTTCTTTTAGCAAAACAAAAAACAAAATTGGGGCTGGAGAGATGGCTCACTTGTCAAGAGCACTGGCTGCTGTCCCAGAGGACCTGGGTTCAATTCCCAGCAACCACACGGCAACTCACAACTGTCTGTAACTCCAGTTGCAGGGGACCCAACACCCTCACACAGACATACATTCAGGCAACACATAAAATAAAAATAAAACTTAAAAAACACGTAATGTTAATAAAAAATTATCAGTGCTTGAACTGGGGACAGACACAATGAAGATAGAAGAGTAGGAAGCAATCAGAACAGGCAGAAGCCGATTACGGCAGATTGAATATGGAGTGAAGAGACCAATACCAACAGAGCCCAAGTTTTGTACTGGGTTAGCTAAGTTCAGAACCATTTTGTTCAAATGCAGTTCAAAAGGAAGAGCAAGTTGGACGGTAGTAGGAGGTAGATGTTAATGTGCTGGTTCTATCTCCCTCTTCCTGGACAGCCTGTGGGCTGAGTTCAGCTGTGGCCATAGTTCTTAGAAGCCATTGCTTCTCAGACGTAGGGAAGTATCTCCCACTGTTGCTAGCTTACTGTTTAACCTTACTTAATTCCTTCCACATCTTCGTGTTCCCTTTAACTGTCCTCAGTCTCATTCCATCTGTTTCCTAACACATCATAATCACGTACTTTTATAAAAGATAGACACACTGGACCAGCAAACAGGTAAAAGAACTTGGGGCACAAGACTGGTAACCTGAGTTCAAGTCCTTGGATTCCACTGTGGAAGGCGAGAACTGACTGGCTACAGTTATCCTCTGACTTCTTTCCCTGAACAGTGGCATGCAAACACCTGTAATCACACAAGAAAGTAAAAATCCAAAAAGATACACACGCATATATTTAATTCTGTGTCTGTCTGGGTATAGGAAATACAGGGAAAGATGCACAGTAACTTTAGTAATGATTACTGTGTGAGAAGAGACACAGGACAAATACGGGCGTTACATTTATGGCATTAGAATTCCTTAAGACAATACTTTTTATGCGTATGTGCGTGTGTATGAATGCAGGTGCCTGCAGAGACCAGCAGTGTTGGACCCCTTGAAACTAGAGTTACAGAAGGTGGCTGTTAGCTACCTGACATGGGTGCTGGGACCAAACTCCCATCCTCCGCATGCATAGTACTCACACTTGTGCCCACTAAGCCCATCTCTCCACTTATTACTGAAAAACGAACAAAAAAAAAAAAAGTTAGGTTTTAAAATTAGACCAAGCACATAAGGGCCTGAATTTTGATCCCTAGCACCCACATAGTCATGGCAGTCATGCTTCTAACCCCATAACTGGGAGCTGAGACTGATAGATCCTGGAGACTTGCTAGTCAGTTACTGAACACAAAATTGGGAGCTCCAAACCCAATGAGAGGTACTTGAAGAAGGCATCCCTTTGTTAACCTCTGGCCTCCACATGAACCTGCACGTGCAAGAACACACAAACATCAATGAACCTAATGTAAAAAAGTTCAGCAATTTCACTTGTAGATACCTCCAGTTTTATGTCCTTAGCCATTCAATCAACAAAAACATACAGAAAAAACAAACAAAACAACTACACTTCAGAAAGGATTTAATGATAAATATATACTGGTAGAAATAGTTAAATTCTTGAATGAAGGAACATCTGAGGACTGTCCATCATGGCTCCCAGCCCTTCCCTCCAGGCTGACGAGGCAACTGGAGTCCCACCAAACCAGCAGACTCCTCCACTGAACGCTCACCCTTGCCATGAAATTCCTGATGAAGGGCTACATGTTGCCGGATGCTACGCAAAAGGCAGAGATAGGTGGCAGCTTGGAAGTGAAGCTCATGTTGGGCTCTACACAACTTCTCACTGGTAACCTAAAAAAGTAATCAGTAAAGTCAGATAGTCTCCACCCAGGCTGTCTCCACATACCTGCAAAGGAGGATTTCATAAATAAGCTTTCTCTACAAAGTAAACAGAAAATACACACATAGGTATATATTTGATGCCTTCATGGAAGCACTCACTGTGTAATTAGAGCTGGCCTCCAGGCTTGTTTTGTCACGTAAAAAGTGCATGTGTCTCCTCCCTTTAAACAAATTAACATATCCTGTGTTTGTGACTTGAACGTCTTGTCACAAACTTCTTTTGTATGTGAGGGAGTGCATTAAAGAAACCACTAAGCCTGGTGGGTGGTGTTGCATGCCTTTAATCCCAACTCTCAGGAGGCAGGGGCAGGCAGGCAGATCTCTGATTTCAAGGCCAGCCTGGTCTACCGAGTGAGTTCCAGGACAGCCAGAGTTACAACACAGAACCCGTGTCTTGAATAACCAGAGAGAGAAGTTTAAAAGCTAAGTGATTTTAGTTCTAAGATTTGGCATTCCTCGAATTCAGCAGTTAAGATGCTTGCTCAAGGATTCTAGTTCTTCTCCCAAATTCTAGTTCTTGCTCTTGTACGGGTAATGAGCCTTAGCTGCCCCACTTGCATTTAATCTTGTCCAAAAGGCAGAGAATTGATCACTAACCCGTTTGAACCCGTTTGAAAAATGAACCACTTTCCATTCTGAATAAAAAATAAAAAGGAAAAGAATATGACTGCTCCTAGGTATGATGGAGGAGAAAGTTTGTTGTATATATGAGGGAGAACACAGTAGATATGAGGGAGAGTATTGCCAGGGGCAGAGGCATCTGGGGGAGTCCAAGATGGACATGACCGGGCTGAGCTCCTGGGCCGTGTGAGGAGTGTGGGGCTGGGGGGAGCACGGCTGGTGTGATGGCCAAGAGACCAGGAGGCAGGGAGAAGGAGAGAAAGAGAGAAACCAAATGGCTGGATTATAGAGGGAAGGGCAGCTCAGCCTACTGGATTGGAGAGTTCAGGGTAGGGGACGGTATGCAAGCCAGGAGGAACAGTAACAGGTAGATGTGGAGGGATGCTAGGAGAACCTGGCAGCAAGGTTAGTTTTGATATGTTAAATAGGCATCTCAACCAGCTGTTTGTGAGTTTGAGATCTAACACGGTCCCTTCTAAGAGGGATATGGAGTGTGGATTTCACAATGGTACCTACCAAGGAAAGCACTGTGTATGTTTGTTACAGCAGTAAAACATGTATCCTGTCATACAGCAGTGATGTAACTGGTAGTGCAATCTCTTTATAGAACACAAGTCACTGCTCTCCTCAATGGTGAACAGATATTACATAAATAACTCTTGAAGAACTCGCCACTATTCCACACTTCGTTGCCTTAAAAATTGCTTTTGCCTGGCCCGTGGCTGTAATCCCCGTGCTCAGGAGACCCGCTATCTGATAGCAGAGTTCAAGGTCAATCTGGTCTACAGAGCAAATTCCAGGTAGGCCAGATTAAGAGATTTCTCTCTACTCACACACACCTCATTCCCACCACACAAAAATATCGCTTCCTAGAAAAATGTTAATGCGGAATGGGTGAGGAGAGCGAACCTTGTGTCCTTGTGCTTTAAGTGTAACGACCCCTAGGGCCAACTCTCGCACAACGCCCTCCCCTTGGCCCCCTCCATACCCCAGATACCCCAGACAAACCAATGAAATCATCAGAGACAACTCCACCCCGGTGGGCGGCCTATAATAAGTCCCTAGGAAGAGGCACCCAACGCGGCTCTCGGATCGGCGAGGGACTTGTGACCACAGGCCGGCCCAGAGCCTGGGTTATGCAGTGGGAGCCGCGGGGAGGGGTCAGCTCACCCCGCGACCGCCCTGCCCCGTCCCGAGAGCGGCCCGCAGGACGCGCTCCCTTACCTGGTGTGCTCGGAACGCCTTCACCAGGTACCGGTAGGCCGCTGTGTCGCGATACGGTCGCCCGGTGGCCGCGCTCAGGAAGCGCAGCTCCCGCAGGAGGCCTCTCAGAGTACGTACGGGGGACCCCAAGGCCGCCATTTTCCCGTCCTTGGCGAGCCCGGCCCCTAACTGCCCCGGACGCCCTAGCCCGCCAACCTCCCCGGCGCGGCGCGAGGCGGAGGGCACGGCACGGCCCGCTCCGGAGCGCCCTCTACCGATGGCCTGCGGTGAAACAGTGTCGCCCCGGGGAGTTAGAAAAGCAAGGGGAGGTACCAAACCCTCCAGAAACCTTCGGGAATCCTTCCGTTAGCTGGCGGATTGGACATAGGTCACGCCAAAACGACTAAACATTTCTACCTGGGATGTCAGAATTAACATATAGACCTCCAAAAATGATCCCCGCAACCCAGAAGAAAATGGACTCGTATCCATTTGCCTGATGTGGCAAACTGCAGCCCCTCAGCTAATAAAACTTCACATCAATTGCTCATTTTTAAACAAAATGAGTGTGTGGCACACGCTTTTAATCCCAGCAATCGGGAGGCAGTCGGATCTCTTGATTTCAAGACCATATAGTTAGTTCCAGGACAGTCAGAGCTGTGTAGGGAGACCCTGTCTCAAAAATAAATACATAAAACAAGATGAATAGTAGTTTGATTCACAATTAAATTTTATAATTGGAAGGTGCAAAAATTAAAAAAAAAATCACATCACCCCAGATGGGACTCGAACCCACAATCCCTGGCTTAGGAGGCCAATGCCTTATCCATTAGGCCACTGGGGCTTCTTGTGTTTAGGTGCTCAAGCACCGTAATCAAATGATTTCCTGTTTTGCACGTCATCAAATTTCTTATCCTATCCTAGGGAAACAAACCTATTGTCGGTGTGAAAGGGATGCCTGCCGGGAAATGTAGTTTAGAGACCAAGAGCCAACAGTTTTACCTTGCAAACAGTAGATACAATGAAAGCGATCGGACTGCTTTTGCTTACGCGTTCGTGTTTCTGTGCGTAGTAGCTCTGCGCATGCGCAAAAGCGAACCTACGGGCCTGCGGGGATGCGGAGCGAAACGTGCTCAGAAAACGGGCCAGATCTTCAACACTTGCCCTGATTCTCTTCTTTCTCGAATTTTCACCGGAAAAGCCAGGCCCCTTCTGATTGGGCTACTTTCAGGGTTTGACTTTGGTCTAGCTGGTCGTTAGGTGGCGTCTGCGTAGTGGGCAGTTTCTGTTTCCGGTTGCCGGGAAGAGGCTGTTTCCGCTGTCAGTGAGCTCTTAGAATGATTGTGTTTCGAATTTTCAAGTGGGCTATCTAGATATATAGGACAGCGGAAAATTAGTAGTTACTATAGTAGGAATTAATTAGGGATAATTTGGAATTAGTTTTTCTCCGGGTTTGTTCCTAATTGTATATTAGTGACTCTCCATCTTTCTTTTTTCTTTTTTTGTTTTGTTTTCGAGACGGGGTCTCTCTGTTGTGACTCTGGATGTCCTGGAACTCACTCTGTAGACCAGGCTGGCCTTGAAATCACAGAGATCCGCCTGCCTCTGCCTCTGCTGGGTATAAAGATGTTCGCCAACACCGCCCGGTGACTCTCCATCTTTTAAAAGGCAGTTCAGTATATTTAAGTTGCCATACTAGATCCTGTCTCATTAGTTTCTTACAACCTAACGGTGTCTAGCACCGATCATTTGTTACCCTCTGTTCAGGTGTGTGAGCTAGCCTCTCTCCCCCACCACAACAGCTTACACATTGCCTTAGTGTTCCTACTTCTGGAGCTTTTTGTCTTGCTGGAGTGTATGTTAAAAGCTGCTGTAGACCTTAGGCTTATATGACAAGTTTAAAATTACTTTGGTCATGCATGGTTGTGCCCTTGGGAAGTTGAGGCAGGAGGATCTCTGTGAATTGGAAGCAATCCTGGGCTACGTAGTTCCAGGACAGCCTGAATGAGACCTCGTCTAAAATAACATTTTTTTAAAAGTTACTCACTTCTGTTAGCATCCAGGCCAAATGCTGCTTAGTTCATACTCATCTGCAACAGTGTCTCTCTTGCCTGGTGGCTGGATCTGTGTACAAGCCTCAAGCTAACAGACTCTAAGCTATCAGGAGGTACTAGTGACACAGTGTATGATGGATACGCATTAGCTAAATGGACTCCTCCTCCCAACTTTTCTACATCCTCAAGATCACATACTCCTTCCTGGAAATTCAAGACTCCCGCCTCTCCCGTGTCAACCAGGAGTGAGAGATAGCCTAGTTACAAGCGTGGACTGCGGACTACTCGTCAACTCTTGACATGGAATGTCGCTCACCCTTTCCTCTGAAACCTTTAAGAAGGGGTACCCTTGCTGACATTTGGACCTGAACTGTTGAGGGATTCCCTGTCGTGCTGCTGACTTTGTGTTTGGGGCAATAATAACTTACAATAAATTTCTTACCCAAAAGAACAGTCTACCCCAGTATCCCCCTTGAGTCCCAAACCATAAAGCTTCATCTCTTTCCTGGCTCATTTTACCTCATTCATACCCTATTGTAGGTGTCTATTTTCTTCTTTTGGTTGTGAGACTTGATCATCTCCTAAAACCCTGGATCTAGGAGAAAAAAATGTCCTTTCAGGACCTTCATGAGTTTAGTTTGAGGCTCCTAAAAGTGGTAGGCGTAGAAGGGGCTTTCAGATTCCGATTGTGGCAGCTGGGAGCTAGCGCCCCGAGAGCAGGGAACTGGTGATATTGAAGTTTCTATCACAGACCTCTACTTCAGTTGCCAGCAAGGAGGCAACCAGGAACAAAACAAAACAAACAAAACACAACACCCCAGCTAGAATAAAATGGACACGAAAAAGCTCCAAGAGCATTTGGAGTGGGTACAGATATATTCCACAACAGATCAGACTGCCCTACAAATGATCATCAGTTGGAACCAGCCATGACATTGGCTCCAGTGTGAAGATGATCAGAAGGCTGCTGTAGTAACTGGACTCCAGTGGGAACTTCTGGACATAAGGTGTCCCATGGCACCTCTGACAGCTGAGCACCTGTTTCCCTCCCGCTGCGGTGATGGGAAGCAGAGCCACCTATCTAATCGAGAATACTTTTGGTGGGCTCAGTGTTCTCCCTTTTCTCTCTCCAGATTTGATAGCTCTTTCCTGATTGGTCCCATTTTACACCTCATTTGTAGGCACACGTATTCAGCCAATCAGACTCCATATATCCAGATGTGTTGGGTCTGGACAGAGAGTCTTGAAATCACTCAAAACAGGCAGGATGGAGAAGAAAAGGAAGACTTCCTTCAAGACTTGCCAGAGATAGATTTCACAGAAATGAGTTCACAAAAGTTAGGGAGTTTGGTCAGGCTCCCAGTAGTCTAGTCTCCAAGGGTCGACCTTGGCTGCAGGCAGAAACTCATACCTGTTGCTGCTTCCTGCCTTTCAAGACCCACTGTTTCTGAGACCTGTGACTCCAACCTCAAAAACCTTCTCTAGAGACCTCTACCTCCAGACTTTGGGACCTGTAGTATATCTCAGATCTGTAAAAGCTCTAGGCTAGCATACTTTTTCTGTAAGAGTTCAGACCTCACTTCTGCATTCCAGACGTCAACCCTTCGTGGCAACCTTGTTTTCCATTTACAGTTGTTAATCCCAAGTCAATAAACACCCTCTTTGTGTTCACTCTCAGCTTCCTTCCAGTTTCATCATGGAGAGAACAAAAAAAAAGAACCCAGTGGGAGCCAAGAGGACCCACTCTGACATCTCCAAGGAATCGGCACCATTTGGCCCCAGTGGCATATTAATTGTGGATCCCTGCTTCCTGGTCCCCTCCTGGGAAAGCCAAGCCATTGGCCCAGCCTCGAGGAGGGAAGCACAGTCAGGAGCTATCCAGGGTCCAAGATGGTTGAGAGCGGCAAGAAACAGACTTCTCAGGGGCAGTGTCAGTGAGCAGCTCATTTTTTGAAGCAAAGGGTGTATGTGTGTGTGTGTGTGTGTGTGTGTGTGTGTGTGTGTGTATGTGTATCTTGGGGGGGGGAAGAAATGCCTAATGTGGTGGTATGGGAGGTATGATATTGGCTAGAGCAGTGATACTAGAGCTCCACTTGCATGTGGGGGCTCACAGTCAGATATTGGTGGTTGTGTATTACTGGCTGGGGCCAAAGCCTTAAGGAAGCTTCCTTTGCATAAGCAAAGGTTTTACAGAGGCCAGGGAAAGAGACCTTATAAGATCATATAGGGAGAGAGGAAGTCCAGCCCAGGGTCCTCCAACTGCATTCTTTCTCTGTTACATTATTGTCAATCTACCTGTGGCCAGCAAAGCTAAGTCACTGTGGATCGGAAGATATCCAAAAGTCGTGCATGGGGTACCAGGGAACTCCAAGTGTTTGATCTCAAGAGTAGTGCAAAGAAAGGACTTCTAATTATTATTATTATTGTTATTATTATTATTTTGGGTTTTTTTTTTTTTGAAGACAGAGTTTCTCTGTTGTAACTCTGGCTGTTCTGGAACTCACTCTGTAGACCAGGCTGAGCTCCAACTCACCTGCCTCTGCCTCCTGAATGCTGGCATTAAAGGCGTGCACCACCACCACCACCCGACTTCTAATTTTTATTACTAAAGCAAGCAAAACATGAAGCAACATTTACAGCTAGCTTAAGCAAATACCTGGTGTCTTATCATCTTTGGTCGTGTGAAAAGAGCTAAGAATATTCCTCCCAGGCCTTTGCCTTTCTCACAGAGATGATGGGGAAATGGGAAGAGCATTCTGCACTCTGCCCATAGTTCACAGTAATTTCCCAGCTTTCCTACCACAGACTCCTAGAGAAGATGGTCTAGAAGTGGTTGTTAAGGTCATTAGGGTATCTGTGCCCTAAAACGTCAGCAGGGACTTTGTTTCGGTTGTGTGATTTCCTTTCGAACAAGGTGCAGAGAACTCACACCGTTTTTCTTTGGTGAGAACAAAGTTATTCTGTCACATTGAGGAGAGAAGCAGCCTGGGCCCTGATTCCTACATCAGGGGCATCACAGTTTGGCACCTCCTGCTGAGAGTGAAGAGAGAGCATCCCTTTTCAACAGCTACGGGAGTGGGGAGGGCTTGGCATGCAAGTGAAGCCTTGCATGTGCGTGTGCTCTAGTCAGAGCACATTTTCAGTCCTGCCGCTCAAGGAGGTGTTCCCCACGCTGGATTGAGTAGCTGCAGGGTCCTGCTGTGGAAGACAGGGTCTCACTATGTAGACAAGCTTGACCTGGAACCCCCTATGCTGGGAACAGTTCTTTGTAAATAATCATTTGCTCACAGCAACTAGCCAAGTTAGCCCGGATTGTTCTCCCATCTGATTTCATACCGATTTCTGGCCTTGGGTGTGAAGTTTGTTTTTGCTGCTAAAATTTTTGCTATTGATGCTAAAAATTCCTGCATTACTTTAGTGCTTAGGCACTTCCCAGATGGAAATCCTGCCTTTCTTAGTTTCTGACGTATTACTTACAGTTCTATAATTCTGATCCTGGTTCATCATTTGTGCGACTCATAATTTATCTTTGTACTTCCCCTAGACTCTTTCCCAGCCTAGCTAGACCACTTGTATCTCAGCTCTATCATCTTCCAATCGAGCTCATGTGAGACTGTGCAATATAGCTATAATAATTATATATATATATATATATATATATATATAATATCCCACTATAATAGCTCTTCTGTGCTAGGTCCCTGTCAGACTATACTGGCTCTTGCTGTGGCTACCTGTAGTTTATTCTTTTATACCTTAGCTAGATTCTTGGACCTTTTTTGGATTTATTTTTGCTACTCTCTCTCTCCTTTCCCCGCCCCCCCTCAAGTGTATGTGTGTGTGTGTGTGTGTATGTGTTTGTGTGTATGTGTGTAAGTATAGGTGCCCAGTAAGGCCAGAGATATAGGATCCCCTTGAGCTTGAGTTACAGTGAGTTGTGGGTCACTTGACACGGGCAGAGGGAACTGAATTTGGATTCCTGTTTAAGAATCAACAGAAAGCCGGGTAGTGGTGGTGCACGCTTTTAATCCCAGCACTCGGTTGGCAGAGGCAGGCGGATCTCTGTGAGTTCAAGGCCAGCTGGTCTACAGAGTAAGTTCCAGGACAGCCAGAGTTGCAACAGAGAAACTCTGTACCAACAGAATAATCTAGAATGACTTAATGGACATGAAATAATATCTCCCGGTCACACATAACAAATTCATCTTATCAACTTGTAGTTTAAAGTATCTGGTTTTAAAAGGGAATTTTGTGCAGGAAGATTATAGAGAATGTTACACTTGTTTTTTGTTTTTTGTTTTTTTTTAAGATGGGAGTGTGTGTGTGCGCTATGTAGAACAGGTTAGCCTTGAACTCAAAAGAGATCTTCCTGCCTCTGTCTTCCAAATGCCAAGATTAAAGGTATGCACCAAACAGTGTTTTGGTTTGAATATGAGATGTCTCCCATAAGCTCATGTGTTTGAACACTTGTTCCCCAGCTGGTGGCCTTTAATTGTAAAACCATTTTATATCCCTGGCACAGACCAATGAGCTCAAAACTCTACATTACAGACCAAGAAGAAAACATCAGCAAATTTTCCTACCTTTCCAAGAGTCTTTTAGATCCTTGCCAGTTCATTCTTCTGTGTGGTGTACGATTGTGTATGCGCATATCTTAGTGTGTAAAGTGGAGATCAGAGATCAAAATCCGTTGTCTTTCATCTCTCTCCCTTATTTTTTGAGACAGGGTTTCTCGATGAACCTGGAGTTACTTGGTTCAGCCAGTCTGGCTGGCCAATGAGCTTCTAGCATCTTCTGACCTCTCTCTCCACTATTTTACTGCCAGCGGTTAGACAGCTACCGGGATGCAAAACCAGTTGTCTCATGTTGCAAAGCAAGACTTTCTCCACTGAGCATACCCAGCTTTGTCGTTTTAATGTTGTAACAGGGTCCCAGACCTTAGTAGGCCCTGAGACCTTAGCACAACTGACTCCATGATGGAAATGCTGTAAGACTCAGCACACAGACCTGCCAAAACTAAGAGAAAGGCCTAACCCATCAAAGTACATATAGCTCTGGGAAAGTCTGAAAATGTACTCGCCTTGCTTTTTAGCTTCTGTAGTTACGCTTCTGGCTGTTCTTGTTAATTGAAGTATGTCAACCCGAAATATGTTCTTTGTGCTTAAAACCTCATCCTGAGAAAGGCTCAGGGCTACACTGGGATCCTGAACATCCAGAGTAGTCGCCAGCCAGCTAATAAAGACTTACTATTGACTTAAACCTATGTCTGAGCAGTCTTCTCTGGTGAATACCCTACAACAAACGCTATCAAGTATGAGCTTGCTCCCAGAATTACCAGAACTTCCAATCCTCTTTCTCCTTTTCCTCCTCCTCCTCCTCATTCTCTCCCTCCCTCTTTTCCTCCCATTCTTTTTGGTTTTTCAAGATAGGGTTTCTTTGTGTAGCCCTTGCTGTCCTAGCACTCAGAGATCCACCTATGTCTACCTCCCAAGTGCTGAGATTAAAGGTGTGCAGGTATGTACAGTGGCCAGAAGAGGGTGTCAGATCTCCTGGAACTGAAGTTACAGGTGGTTGTGAGCAGCCTGACATGCATGGGTGGTGGGAATTCAACTGTAGTCCTCTGCAAAAGGAGTCAGCAAACCGCTGGGCCATCTCTCCAGCACCCTTACTTTTAAGACAGGGGCTTACCAAGTAGCCTGGGCAGGTTTTAAAATTTAAATCTTCCTGCCTTAGCTTCCCAAATAGCTAGGATTACAGGCTTTGAAATTAGACCCAGGTAAGTGCCTTTTAAATATTAGTAATCAGATAAAAACTTTATCAAGACACTGGGAGTTTTGCTGGTGGTAGTTGTCTTGTTTTTGAGAGGGGGCCTCCCTCTGTAGCCTTGCCTGGTCTGAAACTATATAGCCCAGCCTGGCCAAGAACGCAGGGCAACCCTTCTGCTTCAGACTTCTAAGTGTTGGAATTACCTTTGCGAAGTGCCACACCCAGCCAGAAATTTCTGATACTAGAAAGCAATCTTGGAAGCTGCACATCCAGTAACTTGATGACCTACTATGGATCTGAAAGATGGAAAATCCCAGGCGTAGTTACTGCGGCTTAGACTACCTCACCCAGGGAAGTCAGAACAGGACCCCAAGTAGGAACTTGGAGGTTGGAACTGTGGCAGAAGCCATGGAAGAGTGCTGCTTACTGGCTCTGTCCTCATGGCTTGCTTAGCCTGCTTTCTTACACCAGCCAGGACCGCCAGCCCAAGGGCGACACCACAGTGAACCGGGCCCTCCCACATCACCCATCAGTCAAGACAGTGCACTACAGGCCAGTCTTATGGAGACATTCTTTCCACTGAGTCCCTCTTCCCAAAGGACTTAGCTGTATCAGGCTGACATAAAACTAGCCCCAACAATACTCAAGGACAACGGCTGAAGCTGGCTTCTTTTAGAATAAAGTCCTTACCCTAAACACACTCCCTCTGCTGGGTGCTTTTAGCTGCTCTGACCTGGGTCATGTGCCCACATCTTGGTTTTGGGAGAAGATGAGAACGCAAATATTTTATCATTTGATGAATTTTATTAAATGCCTGCTTGGAGCCCTGTTTCTCATCTGGGTGCTAGGGAAACAAAGGCAAGCAAAGCAGTTAACAGCTATACTCGCGAAGCTTCCACTCTAGCTCAGCAAAGTAAAACCTACAAAGTAAAACCTATGGTATTTCTGCTATGGAGATCAAGCTGGGGGTGTTGGAATCTGAGGCTTTGGAAGGTTGTCTTATTGACAATGTGGCACTGAGCCAACTGACACAGAGCCGGTCTTCCCTGCAGGACGCCTGCATGGTGTTTTCCGCTGTATGCATGAAAGACCACACCCATACTTAAAATCGCTTTTAAAAAATTATATAAATGCATCATATCCCCCTCTTCTTCCCTCCAAATCCTCCCATATACACCTCCTAGTTCTAATTGACGGCCTCTTTTTTCCATTATTGGGGTGTGTGTGTGTGTGTGTGTGTGTATTCCTAAATACAACCTCCTTCGTCTGTATGTTACTTGTATGTTTTCAGAGCTGACAATTTAGTGTTGGATAACCAGTTGGTATGCTCGTCCCTGAGGAAGACTTTCACTCTGAGCTTAGCTCTCTGTAGTTCCCTGTATCTGGTTGAGAGGCCTCGTGGTCCCCACCCTGCCCCCACCCCCTTCACTCTGGCATGTTTCCTGTCCTCGCTCAGCTCATGTTTAGGCAGTCATGTTTGTGAGGCTTTATGGGTGTAGCTTCTGACTTTACTAGGAGACACGGATCTCATAGCTCTAGCTCTTATCTTTCTGCTCCTTCTTCCAAAATGTTTCCTGCACTGCATATGAGGGAGTCGCTTTGTAGATGAAACTGTTGATACTTTTAGTGAGGTCTCCCTTCACTTGCTGCCCTTGTGGTGAGCTCACATGCACTCTGTCCATCCAGCTCTGTATAAGGGGGTTCTGGAATATCCATTTTTTATGCCTTGAGGCTAGAGAAATGAGTCCCATCCTTACCGTGTGCAACCATGGCAGTGACAGGCTACCTGGTTGTGCGTACAAGACTGGGGGCAAATCACATACAAGAGTGTGAGAGGCTAGAGACGTGGGTCAGCTTCCTGCTCTTCCACACTAAGTGGCTCACAGCTGCAGGCAACTCCAGCTCCAGGGCAATCTGTCATCCCCTCTGGCCTCTTTGGACATCCACACATGTGGTACACACACACACACACACACACACACACACACAAATAAAAGAAAAATTTAAGAATGTAAACAGGAGGAGACACATGTACGTGTTTGCTTCCTTCAGCTGCAATGCTTGCGTGAGCTGCAGGGAGTTCTGGACTCTCAGAACGCTCTCTTTGTGAACCCAAAGTCTTGTACTTTTCTCTGTAGGTAGCTGATGTATTTTTAAATTACAGGCATGTAATAAGCACTGAATCAACATAGAATGGATATTTTAAAGCATTAGCAAAGCAAAAATGAGGGCTATATTCAAAAGTAATACAATATTTGGAAAATACCTTTATTTAATAAGTAAAAAGTCATTAATTTCTCTCAGTAAGGATTATTTTATTGAAAACAATGTAATTCAATATGTTCAGAATTTGAAAAACCATTGTTTAGCACATTGTTTTGGACAATGAAAATCATACAGTGATAAAACATTTCTAAACATCCATTGTCAAGTTTCTCTTCATAGCATATTTCTTTTAAAATGTCAGTTTATATCTCTTAATAGCTTTAAAAAAAATCACCTTTAACTTAGAGATCCATGAAGTAGATTTCTTCCTTTCCGTGTATCAGCTGGGCAGCTGGATCAGTCAAGGTTCAATGACAGGGCTCTGAAGCAGGGAGGCGCTGAGAGCAAGGTGTCAGAGGGCTGCAGCAGTTAGTGTCAGGGGGTGTTCGCAGCCACACAGCCTTTCAGATTGCAGGAGCTTGGTTGTCTCCGTCCCCTAGAGCAGCAAAGCGCTCGGATTCCTCTGTGGCTGATCTCGGCAGCCCAGGTGGTGTGACGTGGGACAGACGGCTCGAGGCTGGCAGAGAATGTTAAGTCTACCGCAGCCTCCACATTCACTGGGCAATGCCAGCCAGGGACACCACTTTCCCCTCCTACCTGAGGGTTTGCATGATTGCAGGGGCAGGAAGAAACTACACCCAGACCCTCGAAGGCAGAGAGTTCGGGAAACGGAGTTTCTCTTCTTTTATTCCTGTGATGCAGAGGAGCCTGTCAGGACGTGGGGATGGAGGTGGTTCGGAACCTCACGGCTGCACTGCGGGATCCTCCTCAGCCTCTGCTGGTGAAGTGCCGCGTGCACGTCAAAGATAAACAGCTGTCTTTCTACCGTGCCAGCGCTCGAGGTGAACTGCATGCCTATTTCACATCACACTGTGGTTTCTACAGTCACTTAAAGGTCTAACTTCTAATTTTTTTCCCAGATTAGCTGGCCTGAAACTTACTTTGTAGCCCAGACTCGCCTCAAACTTATGGGGATTCTCCTGCTTTAGTTACAGGTGTCACAGGTGTGTGCCACCATGCCCAGCTACAGTCTTACTTTTGATCAAATCCACTCTGTTGATAGCATCCTGTAGCATTTCGATGGCAGAACATTACAATCAGAAGAAAATGTGACTATTCGCAAGCAAGCCGGACTTGCTGGGTGCAAGCAGGGCCAAGCTAGTACTGCTCCACACAGCCACTGGGAGCCTCCTAGGTGGTTCCTTCCTCTCCTGCTACAAACTGGAGGTGGTTCACACAGCTTTTCCAGGAAATGCCAGACCATCTTTGGTTCTGAAAAAGTCCAGTCAATATCACGTTAAAAAAAAACCCAGACCTTATTGGATGAAATGGTTCCATTTGCCTGCTGAGGTGTCCCAGACTGAACTGTGGCCAGGAGCTCCAAACATGGCCAGGCTAGTCTGCTGAGCTTCTCGGATAAGAGTTTTCTACGGAACAAGCTAAGGAACAGCAGAGAACACCCTTCATTCCTCATGAGTCTCTCACAAACCTGTTATGATAATTCTTTTTTCTACACCTGGATGAAATTTATAGCTTTAGCAGGCTCTTCTGGGTAACACAAGTTTTCGTGGGGTTTTTTTCTCATTCTTATCATTAAGTCTCATTTTCTAGAATCAAGTCTCATACATGGTCAGATCAAATCAGCAAATGTCATGTCAGTGAACACTGTACTGCGCCAGCCGGGAGGTCTGCGGCAGGAGGGCCATCGGTCGGCATCCATTCTGCTTGGCACGCTCCCTCCTCCCTGTCTGCCAGCTTCTGTGCCCGTGAAGTAGAAGGTCTCTCTTGATTACTAGAGCTGGACACGGGGTGAAAGCCGTCTCAAGTGATACACTTATGTCGCTTCTTTTCTTGTAGCAATTTCTCACGGGTTCACAAAAGTTTCTGCAGTTTCAAACCCCTGTGGGGCCTCCCTAGTTGCACGCTAAGATTTTTGCCTCAGTCCTTCATTTGCCAGCAGTTCTCCCTTCCACTGGGCCATCCCGTCCCTCTGAGTACTCCCTCCGGCTGCATTCCTTTCCCTCTACCCCAGCAGTACTGGGAACTGGATCCAGGGTCTCAAATGGACTCCTTCTTGAAAATGGTCAGTTGGCCTCCCTTCCTCAGTGAGGCCCATGGAGACTCTGAGAAAGCCAATGATTCTGTGAGCCGCTCCATCTTCTCAAGGTTCTGACCACCGACTGTCCACCTGTAGACTTTTAGGAGTGAGTCTGATCTCTCTTTAGTCCCTCAAACTCTAGGTGTGCTAGCCACACCACCAAGGTCCTCTCGAAGGTCCCGCATTGGGTTGGAGGTGGAGAGGAGCTGCTGTCAGAGAAGTCATCTCCTGGTCCACGGGACAGCCTGGAGGTAGACGTTAGTGGTTCTTCCGGATGCGGAGCTGAGGGCTGCATGGTCTCTTGGCATGGACTGCAGAGGTCATCCAGATCCTCCTCCCTCTAGAACCCGGAAGGACACCTATTGTTTTGTTCTCAGCCTTTGGGGTCTCTGGTGAAACTGACACAGAAAGAGCCCCATTTTAGTAAGTGAGGTTACCATGGTAATCTCTCTTCTTTAAGGCACACTTGTTCTTGAAGTAGCTTATTTGATGGGCCAGAGGGCCAACAGTTTGCCTTACGTACTGGGCTGTATGGAGATAAACAGACTATTAACTGTTTTTTATCTGTATTCTTACCTGGGTATTTCAATACGAAATAGAGGATGTATAGTTTTCACGTTATGTATGATTAGATGTGCAGAGGTTTCTGTCAGTATAGAACACCTTAAAGTATTTGTGAAAACGTTAACATAAAAACCAGTTTTCTGAAGACTAACCCAGCTGAAGCAGTGGGAAGGTGGGTCAGAACGCCCAGAGGTCGGCAGAGGGAGCGACAGGAGACCCTGCCGCAGCACTTCCCGACAGGTGCATACTGACAGGAGAGGGAGGGCTGGACTGTGCATTTCAGCTTGCCTCTGGAAGTCAGGGGAACTAGCACAGGAGGGGGTCAGACCACAGATTCCTACAGAATGCTGGGGCTGTAGGAGTGGCCTTTCTGGGAATGAAAATAACAAAACAAAAAAGTCCAATCATCTCTGGCTTCTTGCTAGACTTTTCTGTGTCACTTGAAACACTGGGCGAGTGACAGGGTAGTTCTTAACCTTTAGTATTAACGACTCACATACATTAAAATTTCCCAAAATACTGAGCGAAAAACTTAGTTTAGCGTGGTCTTAGTTAGTAATGTCCCTAGAACCTGCAAGATGCAAACTCAGATGCTCTTTTTGAAAAAAACACACTTTGGGCTGGAGAGATGGCTCAGTGATTAAGAGCACTGGCTGCTCTTCCAGAGGACCAGAGTTCAATTCCCAGCACCCACAGCAGCTCACAACTGTCTGTAACTCCAGTTCCAGGGGATCTGACACCCTCACACCAATGCACATAAGATAAAATAATAAATATTTTAAGAAAGAAAATAACACACTTTAGCAAAAGATTAAAGGTGGTGTACACCTTTAATCCCAGCAGAGGCAGGAGAACATCTGTGAGTTGGAAGCCAGCTTGGTTGAAATAGCAAGTTCCAGGACAGCCAGTCCATAGAAAGACCTGTCTCAAAAACAAAACGAAATAAAAGAAAACACAAAACTATAACAATAACACATTTTAGGGCTGAAGAGATGGCTCAGCAGTTAAGAGCAGTTAAGAACTGCTGTTCTTCCAAAGGACCGGGGTTCAATTCCCAACATCTACATGGTGGCTCAAACACTTGTGTAATTCTAGTTCCATGGGATATGACACGCTCTTCTGGCCTCTGAGGGACAAAGCATTGCAGGTAGTACACAAATACAAGTAAAACACACTGTATAAAACAAAACAAACAAACACCACCCCCCCAAAAAAAACCAGCAGCAACTACAACAAAAAATCCCCACCACACTTTAAATCTAGGATTCAGAAGAATCATAGCTAACGTTCCAGTGGGTAGAGATCTGTGCAGAACAACACAGGAGTATAAGCGTGCACGCTATAAACAAGTTACAGTGGATATCTGACAGAGGAATCAAGATTTGTGGTTTGATTAGGGTCTGATCTGGTACCTGTGGTTTGGTCTGGGATATGTCTGGTGCTCCCAACTGACTTGCTGGTCTTAGGACAAGGCCTTATCTTCTTACTAGATGTCACTAGCAAAAAAAGCTGATAAACCCAGGGAAAAACAGGTTAAAATAACCAGTTTCTTTACGAGTATAATCACAGGTAGTGTTGGTGCACCTTTAATCCCAGCACTCAAGGCGGAGGCAGGTGGATCTCTGAGTTCGAGGCTAGCCTGGTCTACAGAGAGTTCCAGGACAGCCAGGAAAACTCTGTTTCGAAAAAAACCTTAAAAAAAAAAAAAAAAGAGAGTATGATCTTCAAATGTGTATAAGCCTGGTATGATGGTGCACACCTGTGATCTCTCTAATCCCAGCACTAAACTGGTAAAGGCAGGGGTAAGAGAAGACCAAAGCCAACCTCAGTTGCATCTCAAGTTCAAGGCCAGCCTGGCTCAAAAACCCAAAAAACAAAAACAGAAGAAAAAGATAGGGAAAATATGAAAATAAAAATAGGTAACAAAGTCTCAGCAAAACAGAAAACATGCAGTTAACACGTTAAGAGAACAAAGAAATCACAACTGATAATGTTTAAAAACTAACAATAAAAAGCACCAACTCAAAGGTCTCCTGGAACAGCAAAAGAACAGAGGAAAACCTAAACGTGGGCACAAAATAGTAAAATCTGAGAGCATCAAAACAAACATAGCATTAGAAGACATTAGTTCTCCAAACAGAAGCCCCAGAGAGGGAAGAAAAACTATGAAAATATGCTTTTAAGAGATAAATGAAAAATAACAATTATATTCAATTCAACTGCTATTTAAACATGAGACTTGGGAATTTTATACCACAAAAAGCCCATCTGGAAACTTTGCTGAAATACATAATATTATAATAAATTAGGAATACACTAATATACTCAATATACTACTTAATAGGCACACAAAAAAGGAAAAGTAAAACATGAGTAATGAGATCCCATTTTATACCTGTGAGGATAGTTTAGATATAATTTTTAAAAATGAAAACAAGGGCTGGAAAGATGTCTCAGTTAAGAGCACATACTGTTCTCAAGAAGACCTGGTTCAGTTTCTAGTGCTCACGCCTCCTTATAGCCCCAGCTCCGGGGCATATGATGTCTTCTGGCTTCCATGAATACGTGCTAATGTATGTGATGCACATCTATACAAGCAGCAAAAGCACTCCTACACATTATATATATATATATATATATATATACACATATATATATGTATATATATATATATATATAAAATAAAAATACAACCATAATGAGCATGTACCCAGTGACATTCAGAGTTCTCTGAAAAATTAGTAAGGAGGAATGACAAGACTAAGAGGGAGAAAATGTACATAAGCAAAATGGAGTGTGAAAACTGAGGAAAAGATAGATATTAAAGATTATACAAATAAAAGGAACTGAGTATATTTCTAAGAATTTTCTGTGAGTGTTGCTTCTATGTAGGTTTTATGGGAAGGTACCTGAAATAATTCAACTTGTGCATTTGATCTACATTCCCAAGCAACTTTACTTTTATAAATACTTTACACGTCTGGGCAGTGGCGGTGCACGCCTTTAATCGCAGCACTCGGGAGGTAGAGGCAGGAGGATCTCTGTGAGTTTGAGGACAGACTGGTCTATAGAGCGAGTCCCAGGACAGCCAGAGTTACAACAGAGAAACCCTATCTCAAAAAACCAAAACAAAACAAACAGAACATAAATATTATAGATCAAAACTATAAGCCAGGCGAGATGGTCTGTAATCCCAGGACTGGGAGGTGAAAGGAGCTGAGCTTCAGCCCAGCTTGACCTACATATCAACAGCCTGCCTCATAAAACAACACAACTAAAATTTGAATAAGCACCACACTTACTAGGGGAAATTAATTTTACTAAGGAGTAAAGGTTTTAATGTTTCATTAAGGACTACAGATGCCGATTTGACCACCGCTTAACATCATGGCAGACACCCAGTCTAATGCTCAAAGACACAAAAGTCAAAGAACTGGATGAGGAGATGAGTGTCACTCCTTCGGCACCATCATCTTCGGGGCTAGGGACACCGTGGCAGTGCTTGCTGAGTACATTCAGGCCCTATGTTCAATACACAGAATCCAGTTCTGCCAAAAACCACTTTAACTGGAAGGCTAATAAATTAACAGGAGTTACCAGAATATGAAAGCTTAGTGTTGTAGCTTGGGAGTCTAGTTCACGCTTTCCATGTGTGAGGCTCTGGCTTCAGTCCCCAATACTCCCCTCCCCCAAACTAAAAACATTTAGCAAAGGTACTGGGCATACCATAAAAATTGAAAATCCAGTGCTTCTTGGGTGTGGTGGTGCAAACCTGTAATCCAGCACTTAGCAACTGAATCAGAAGGACTTTCTGTTCAAGGCCAGATCCTGCCACAAAGAGCAGCGAGGGAGAAGGTGAAGGAAAAGGAGTAATACATGGCCAGGGCTCGGCCCCAACTCTTGAATAACACAATTGAAGAGATAAAAGTGGGAAAGAAAAGGGGAAAGTGCCCAGGACAGAGGAAAGGGAAAGACAGTTCGGGGTAAATGAGGGGCCTTGTTGCACAGTTGCAGCATTCAGAAGAGGAGGGAAAGAGATGGGGAGGGAAGAAGCGAGGGAGGGAGGAGGAAAATGAAATATGGAATCAGGGCTGGAGAGATGGCTCAGCAGTTATGAGCACTGGTTGCCTTTCCAAAGGACCCCGGTTCAATTCCCAGCACCCACATGTCAGCTCACAACTGTAGCTCCCGTTCTAGGGGATCCAACACCCTCACTCAGACATACATGTAAGCAAAATACCAATGCACATAAAATAATTTTTTAAAAATATAGAATAAGTAGGAAGTTGGGCACAGTGGCATGTAGTCTCAGCAATTAGGAGGCTGAGAGAAGCTAGCTTGAGCCCACAGACAACAGTCAGGAGCTTCAGTTTAAGTACCACGCATGCCAACTCTTCCTCATCTTTTCTCAGGCTTTCTCCACTAAAAGAGTTCTGCCGTCACCCTCACATCTAATGTTACTTTAAAAACAAAAGTAATCAAAGGATTTCATATATGTTTTGCCTACATATATGTCTGTATACCACGTACTGCCTGGTGCCCAGGGAGGCCAGAAGAGGGCACTGAGTCCCCTGGGACTGGAGTTGTAGCTGGTTGTGAGTTGCTGTGTGGGTGCTGGGAATCAAACCTGCCCCAGTGATCTTAAATGCTGAGCCGTTTCTCCAGCCCTAGAATTCTACTTCTTCCTTATCATTTTTGCTGCCTTCTCCTCCTACCCCCACCCCCAACAACTCCTGCTTTGACATTTGACAGTCTCGTTGTGTAGACAAGGTGGATCTCAGCTTTTTTGAGTGCTAGGATTGGTTACAAGAGTGTGTGACCATGCTGGGCTAATAACATTCTTTAACACAAGTAAAAAACTAGAAAATAGAGACTAGGATATTTTCATGAAAGCAGTAATCATCGAGAACCTAAATGACATATATAAGACTTCTATAAAGAGAAGTGTAGCACACAGAAGGCAGAAAACATCTGAATAAATCAATATGTCACGAAGAAATTTGTAATCTACTCTAAAACCACTCCGCAAATTTAATTCCATTTAAATATAAATTTCAACTTTGTTGTGGTTTGAATGAGAATGGCCCCCATAGGCTCATTCATATACTTGAATACTAAGTTCCTAATTGGTGGAACAGTTTTGGGAAGATGAGGAGGTGTGGCCTTCTTGGAGGTGGTGTCACTTAGGGGTGGGCTTTGAGGTTTTAAAATCAGCACCAGGACCAGTCTCTCACTTTCTGTCTTGTGCTGCAGATCAGATTTGAGCTCTCAGCTACTGCCCCAGTGTAATGACTGCCTGTTTGCCACCATGCTCCCCACCATGATAATGGACTAACCCTCTGAAACTGTAAGCAAGCCCCTGATTAAAAGCTTTTAAAAGAAAGTACAACTTACTTGGTCATAGTGTTACTTCACAGCAATAGGAAAGCAACTAAGACAAGCTTCAGAAAAAAATTTTATACGTATAGGTGTTTTGCCTATGTGTATATCTGTGCACCATGTGTGTGTCTGGTTCCCCTAGGATGCCAGAGGAGGCCATCTGATCTGCTGGGACTGGAGTTACAGAGCTGCCATATGGGTGCTGGGAATCCCTCCTAGGTCCTGTGGGGGAGCAACTAGTGCTCTTAACTCCTGAGCTATCCCCTCTGCCCCTTCAGCTTACTTTTTTAATGCAACGTAAAAAAAATTTGGCAGAGAGAGAGTCTCACTGTGTAGCTCTAGCTATCTTGGAACCTGTATTTAGACCAATCTGGCCTTGAACTCACAGAGAGTCATCTGCCTCTGCCACTAGAATGCTGGGATTAAAGGAGTGTGCTACCCAAGCCCAATGTGAATTACATTTTTTTTTAAAGATTCCAGTTTTATGTGTATGAGGTTTTGCTTGAATGTGTGCCTGTGTACCATGTGCATGCCTGGTGCCCACTGAGGTAAGAGACGAGCACTAGATTCACTGGAGCTGGAGTTATGGATGGTTGTAATCTGCCACGCAGGCGCAGCAGGATCCTCTGCATGAACAAGTGCTCATAACCCCTGGGCCACCTCTCCAGCCCCACACAATGTGAAACCTTTATGAGAATAAAAACCCACAATTAGATCAACAGGTGGACAGAGGACAACTGGGCACTTGACAAGTGTTCTCGGAGCCCACAGGGACGACAAGCAGTATGGTGCTGATGTAGAAGCACAAAGTCCCATGGAGCAGATCAGAGTACAGAAGCAGCCCCTTCTACATGAGGACCGACTGCACAGAGGACAAAACTGGCAACACCAACTGATGGGGGAGGACTTCCTAGGTGGTTTCGGGGAAAGACTTAGTGAGTGAAATCGACAGCGGGTGGGTGACGGAAGAGAAAATAAAGGGAAGCTAAGACTTCATAGAGAAAATGGAGGAAATCTGTGGTCTAAGGTAGGGAAGCATGTTAGAAACAGCCCCTGAAAACACTCATTCCTGTCTCCCCTAACCCCTTTGTGACCAAGTCTCATTATGTAGCTTAGGCTAATATCAAACTCACAATTCTCATACTTCGGCCTCCTGGTGTATGCTGCCATGCTTGCTAAATTTGACTATTAAAAAGCAAGGATTTCTGTTCAGTAATGGATGCCATACAGAGTTAAAAGACTGAATCGCCAGCGACATGACATCGAAGGCTGACGAGAGTAATGTCTACGCTGAAGACGGACAAAGTACAATTGGCAAGCAAAGATGAATGAGTAATTCCCAGAAGGGGGAACTACCTAAAGCCTCCCCTCCAACCCCCAACTGTCCCCCCCACCAACACCCCCACCCCCACCCCACAGCAATAAGGAATTAAGGACAACCTAGGTGTCACCTGTAGGGGATGAGTTTACAGTGGGCTAGGATACACACTTAGGAAAAACGATGAAACAGACCGAAGCAGCACACAAGTACACAGAACAATGTAGATAACCCGACAAGAAAAGGCAGGAAACATTTGTAGCATAGGATCAACTGTATACATTAAATCTGTATGTTTACAAAGTAATGCTACTTCCTAGGACCCACGCACAAGGGATCATATCGAAGAGATAACAGGTGCTGGTGGGATGGGGCAGTAAAGGGTGAGAGACTAAAGGACGGTCAGAGGAACCAAGTGTATAATCAGGGAAGAGGAAGTTTTTGAACTGACATGTCATAAGCTGTACATGCTTACATACAGTTTGGAACTGCAGAAGCCAAATGGCTATGAAGCAAAAGCCCGAGGCCAGCATCAGGCAGGCTGAGCCTGTGAAGAGACGGACTTTAGTGACCACTAGGTAAAGTTTCACCTGCACCGGGGCAACCTTTCAAAGACTCCTCAGGTACACAAGCTTCCCCTTACTCTGTTTCTGACACTTGTGGTGGAAAGCATTTTAACTGGGTTTTGGCCACACCTGTGTGCGAAGCATTGATCCCAGCAGATTTTTACAACTGTTTCATTTCTGTATTTTGGAAACTCGGGAAAATAAGAGGAAGCATGCCCTGAGAAGCAAAGACAGGGAAAAGAATGACTGTAGCAGGTGCCACTTGTATGTGCTACACACTCTGCTAGGCGCTTTCCACACCTCTCTAATCCAGCTACTCTCACTGGGGGATAAACATGCAAAGAACCATCTTAAGTGAATTTCATAGTGGAGCCATGTGAACCCAAGTCTGTCTGATGACAGGCTGTTCTTCACACTGTCACCCTACTAGTAAAAAACAAAACAAAAAAACAGTGGGGAAGGAGGAGTGAAAGGACACATCAGGACACAGCAGTAATACATACAGAAAAGGACAAGCCACACCAAGGCACATGTACAAGTTATACCTGGAGAAGAAACGACTGTCACTGCCCTTTGAAAAGCACAGCTCTCCTACAGTGTAAGAGCACGCTTCCACTGACAGGGTCTTATGTAGCCCTGGCTGATCTCACACTATGTAGCCGAGGATAACCCTGAATGACCGTCCATCTCCCAAGAGATTAGATTTACAGGTATGCAGTGGCATGTTCAGCTTCCGATCATTTTAAGAAATGCTACGACCAAGCCAATCTCATCATATTAGACTGTACTTCTATACTGTTACTGTAATGCTCGAAACACACTTGGACCCAAACCTCTATACCCCACATACCCATCATTTGTAAAAGCAAAGTTAAATCTGGCTTGGGCTCCACCTAGATTCCTTTCTAAACTACTTTCCATTTTGTTGTCTCCACGGTGAAATGTAACACCTGCCTCCTAGTTTCTCCCCCCACCTCTTTCTCAAGACAGGGTCACTCTATCTAACCCAGGCTCTCCTGAAAGTCAGGACGGTCCTGCACTCGGCCTCTTGAATCCTCCGATGGCACTAAAGGCTCACCCTACCATACCTTCATTTTTCCACACTCCAGCAACACTCCCTTCTAGATACCTGTTCCTCACTCAGGTCTACATGACAGGATTGGTCTTACCCACTCTAAACTATTGGCTAATTTTTAAAACACCTTCTTAGATGACTTTTTTTCTTCAAAAAGAAGTGTCCATTTTCATAGAGTAAATGATGAGAAGACTATGCCAGGAACAGCGGCACACAGCTGCAATCGAGTGTGTAGGAGTTTGAGGTAGGAGGATTGTAAGCTTGGGGCTGGCATAGGCCACAAAAAGAAACCTTGTCTCAAAAAAAAAAAAAAAAAAAACTTTTTAGCATATATTAATAAAAGCTATTGCTTATTTTTAACTGCTCTGTGTAAGACAGTGTGTCAAACCAATAATAGATTTTTAAATACATTTTATTTAGAGAGACTGTATGTGTGGGGGGCAGGAATGTGACCCTCAGAGTATAACTTTCAGGAGTTGGCTCTCACCTTCCACCATGTGGATCAAGAATCAAACTCAGGCTATAGGCTTCGCAGCAGGCACTTTTACCCACTAAGCAATCTTGATGGCTCAATAACAGATCTTTTAAATACCTCGGTGAAAATGGCATCTTTTGGGGCCTGGAGAGATGGCTCAGTGCTTAGGAGCACATTGTGTTCCTCTTCCAGAGGACCCAAGTTCAGTTCCCAGCACCCGTATCAGCTGTCCCACAACTATCTGTAACTTCAGCTACAGGGGATGCAACTCTCTTTTGGCCTTTGCGAGCACACACATGCTCACTCATGTAACCAGACATGGATATACACACATATAAGTAAAAACAAATCTCTAAAACACAGGAAAAGAAAATCCCTAATTACGTCAATATTATACAGACAAGAGGATGACGTCACTGAGTAATTACAGCAAATTATTTAGCTCGGGTGTTTTTGGAGTTCTTTGGGAGGTGTTAAGATGCATCTCCAGGGCCAGTAAGAATTAACTCGCAAGAGCACAGACACACCTGTCTTTAACTGGTAGTTCAAAGCAGCTGATCTTGTTTGAAATTCTTCTTTTCATCTTCAAGACAATGAAAAAGGAAAAATATGAGAACAAGTATTCAAACCACTCTTCATATTTTGGGGGACTACGTGCCTGTCTCTATTTTCTGTGCATACATACCTATTGTTAGATGTATACATGCTGTTGCCTACAGGAAGATCTACTGATCCTGCATCCTAGGACTCCACCAGCTGCCTTCCTCAGCTACTCAAATGTATAACTACTAGCACACCTACTTGCCACTTCTTCCTGACTGCCAATTCCTGACCTTTCCTCAGAGGCCCACCTAAAGCTTTCTTTACTTCTTGGAGCCTTCCTGTGTTGCTCTAGAACAGAACTCAAAATACCCAGTGGCGAGGGAGCACATTTTTGTACATAAAGTTTGAATTTCTTTTTGTACATTGTCAAGTGATTGCAAACTGTTCAGAACACGAGAGGGCTGTGCCCTTTCTCCCACTGCCCACGGTGCCCAGGTACTATATAATACAGACAAGACTCTCAACCCGGGCTGATAGTGGAACATTTAAACCCAAGTTAACCCAGTAACACAAGAGACATGAGAATAATATTTACATTCCTCTTTATTTAATACAACACATAACATATACAAAAAGAAAAAAAAACACTCATGTAAAAGATCCTGTCACAAAGGATAGACAGGAAGCATCTTTACTGAATCAAGTAAGGCTCTCATTTCAAAATGGGTTTGCTAGCTACACCTGGAATATGAACAAGTCTGTTGCAAAGTAAAACAAAAACCCCTGCGCTGAAGGAGTGCACCATGGGGCCAGTTCAGAAAGCTCACAGACACACGTTCAGGAATGCTTGTGCTCTCACGTATGCAGAATTCATCGTGACGGTGTTTTATGAAACATGAGATCATTTGTTGTGAGGTTTTTGTTTTTAAACAAAACACTTTTTTCTTAGGAAAGTCATAAGAGCGCTAAACTCAGGAATCTGCAAAGTGTGGAAGTTTTAGTGCCAGAGTTCAAAGAATGCTGGAGCTAAACCGAGAATGCAAAGGCAAGATGGCAGCCATGGAGGAAGAGCTTGGCCCCTAACTCACTCGTTTATAGTACTGTATGGACCTGGAAAGGCAGGGTGAAGGGCCTCCTCCTGCTCAGTGCAGGGTCAGCAGCAGTTTGTCCATATTCCTGCTCTGAATTGAGCTAGAAATTCAACAAGCACCAGTTTGTCTCAAAAGAGCCTTAACACACACACACACACACACGCACACACACACCACCATCATCACCATCATCACCACCCCCTTTTATTAAATTTATTTATTTATTTATTTATTTTTACTAAAAATAATACAAAAAAGGGAGACAGGTATATTTACAAAACTCCATGGCTGGTACAGTACATAATTTTTAAGACACACTAAATGCTACAATCTTTCAGGTCCTGAGATTATTACAAATACCAACTCAAAGCTTGGGTTCAGGTCCAGTTTTTAGAAGGAGAAAAAAAAAAAACCCAAAGTATTAAGTCACACACTTATTTGAAATACAGCATATATTCCTTCAAGTTAGCAAAAATGCACCTTCCTATGGGCAGATGCAACACAGTAATTGGGGCCTTTCTGCTAAAAGACCGCCAACTCCTCAGGCTCCTTTCTAGGAGTCTGGCTTGCAAACACGGTAGCATCTGCATAGGGTAGAGGTGACTAAAAAGGAGGAACTGTTTCCCTCCTGGGAAGCAGCTTTGCAGAGTGGACACTCACTGTATAAATAATTGTTTTCCCTTCTGCTACTAAACAACAGTTTCCCCTTATCTAAACTTTTACCATAGAGTTGGAAATATGTGCTTAGCCAGACTAAAATTCAGACTCTTGTTTTCCAGTTAAAGCAAATAGGTCTTTAGTTCCATGGTAATTCTTAACAATCTTTAAGGGAGAAAACACCAATCTCTTAGTGACCTTGGTTAGACTTACATAAGTTCATTACTTGGGGCCCAAAGTTTTCACTAGCCAGAGATTTCCTCTCCTTAAAATCTGACACTATTTGACAAGAGAAACCATGGGGAGGCTCAAATTTACGCACTCTTCTCCAAGAACGGTTTAGCACACAGATATTTTCTAGATTAAGATAGTTTTTCAATGACAGTCGACAATAGTTTATTGCAAACCTTCGCTCTTTTCTCTGGAGGCTACCTACTCATCAGAGGAAGCTGTGTGGGAGGGAAACCAACCTGTACTGGGAGAAGGCCCTCAGGATGACAATGTCAAAATGTACTTAGAATCTATTATGGAAGCAGATTTGAAACGTTAAGAAAGCTGAACAAAGTTGGTCCAACTTTCTAACTATTTAAAACAAATACCTTCGTCAAGTGACAAAAATTTATTTTCTTTTTATGTTGTTAGCCAAAATTGGGCAAATCCTTGGTAATTTTGCCAGTGTGTGTATGAGGGGCAATTTTCTGGCAAGGCATGTTTCTGCAAACAGTAGAGACAAGCAAGAAGGGCGGAAAGTTTATGGTTTTAAGTACAGAAAACACAGTGTGGCTGTGAGATTTGAAGCACAGGCTGTCACACAGACAGACAGTCATGTGGCTAATCTTGGCTGCTGTAATTCCTTAGGTACTCTGACTTCATGTTATCTCAGGTAAGCCATCTTATCCGTATTTCACAAAAGGCTTGATTACCAAGCACCTAACGATCAGACTCACATTCTTCTGAAGAATCTTGAAAGGTACTGATATTACCAAATTACGTAAACAAGATCCACTTATTGTTATTTTGCACTGCTGGGCACAGGCCTCCGGGCTCTGCACGGCTGGACAAGAGCTCTACCACTGAGCCGCACCCTCAGCCTACAAAATCTTCTTTCTTTATTTCATATGCACTGGTGTTTTGCCTGTATTCACGTCTGTGTGGAGGTGTCAGATCCCCTGAAACAGCTACGAATAGTTGTGAGCTGCCATGTGGGTGCTGGGAATTGGACCCAGGTCCTCTGCCAGTGCTCTTAACTGCTGAGCCATCTTTCCAGCCCCCAAAATCTATTTTTTAACACAAATGAAAAGAGAAAAAATTTCCAATCATCAGTGATCCCCAAGTTCTGGACTATGTATAGAACCTTAATTGTACTACTGAGACTTCAAAATGTGTTACTGACCAGTTTGGGTAGTAGGGTAAAAAGTATACAAAGTTTGAATGCTAACTGCTATGAAATGGAAATACGTAGGAAACACAGAGAAGTAGAAACATCAGAACACAAGGAGATCACAAACAGCCACTTTAAAGCAAGTGGTTCTTTGCCAGTGTACATGAGAAAAGTGTCATTTAGCATCGGGCTATTCAAAGACAGTTCTACTAAACTCTAATCTATGCTTGTGTCCCCTGCCAGGATGAAAACTATACTACCTTTGTGTCTGATGGGGACAGAGGGCAGGTGGCAAAGTGATGGGGGAAGAGGCTGTGGAAACAATTGGCCTTTCCTCCCTAGATCTAACAGCAGGCAACTTACATTATAGTAGAGCAAGGGGCTAACTTACAAGCTCTCACCAAAGGCAAGAATGAAGACCAAAAGAGATGAAGAAGAATCCAACATTAATATTCAAAGCTGTTTCAATCAGAGCCCAAGCCATCTTTTCAGCTCTGTCAACCCTGAACACTAATCTAAACTTCTCAGCATTACACTGGGGTGACTTCATCACAAAAGCGCAAACATGTTCCACGATACTAACTCTAGGTCTGCTCAGGCAAAAGGATCTTCAGCTAGCTTTTTATATAAGGTTCACATTTTAAGACAGATGAACATAGATGATATATCTATTTTAAATTTATCTTCCCCAGGGGAACACATTCAACAAAACCCCTAAATCTTATTATTTTGGGTTGAAATCTTAGTATTTGTTACTAAAGGTTGGAATAAGAAGGAAATGTGAAAAATGAAGACTGTGCTTATCTGCATAGCTGATATTTAGAGGCTACGAACTAAGACCTTATCTAAAGTAGGAGAAGAAAAAAAAAAAAAATCAAAAAATATCCCAAACGTGATGTTAGAAAAACAGTAACAAACATCAGAAACCCCTAGGACTAGAGAATGACTAGGTATGAGCCAGTCTTGGGTTAGCCCAGATATGCTGGCTGCTCAGACCTAGTGCTTTCTCCTAACTCACTTGAGCTGGGTTCCTCAACAACCTGCTGACCCTGAATGCGTGCTGTAATTTAAACTCACTCTTAATCACCCTCTCACACATACTATTTAGCCCTAACAAAAACTGCAGCATTCACTTGTTCTTGTTGTTATTGTTTTTAAGAGAAAAATTATTACTCCTTAGTATGCAGGGATGGTAGGTGAGATAAAATAGTCTTACTTTCCTCCTGGGAGCTACGGAGAACACCCCTTCTGCCCTAACTATCTCTACTGCCCACTGCCCTTCTCTTGTTTTCCTATAACATGGGCAGCTGATGGCTCCAGCTCACGAATGGGCTGGGGAGTGTCACGTGCAGAGCTGAAGGATGCACAGCTGCTCCAGTGCAGGCCTGCCCCACTCCCACCCCAAGGGCAAAGCTGGATAATCCTACAGATACTGGCGTCTAATTCACTTTTAAAAAGGTAAAAACTTAAGTTTTCCGTCACCAAGCAAGTACTAAGAAGACAGAAGAGGTGAGGAGGCTATAACCTTTTCGGGTCATTTACCAATAATCCAAGCTTTATCTAGCTTTACTTTCACAACTTTCACAAGCATCACACAAGTAATATCGTAAAAGCTTTAAAAACATCTATTGGTGGTTAAGAAACTTAGTGTCATCCCCCTTTGATTTAATCTGAAATTAACTCTACCACACTACAAATAGGTATGTTTAAATATCAAATATGCATCTAAATTAAAATTCCAGTGATTTTTTTTTTAAACTTAAAGATCACAGGGTGCTCTTTATATCCACTATAGGGAAAACATTTGTTTTCCAACCTCTGCAGGAAGATAATACTATAGTTATATAGGATGTTCTAGAAAAACTCAAAATATTTTTGAAATAGTAAAGTCTCTGATATCCCTGGGAGGTAGGTGATTATTATTATACCCAATTGTCTCATGGGTAATCTGAGGCACGAAGGTTAAATGACATCCCCCTAGAGAGAGTAGTTTAGGGATTAACATTCACTACTGATCCTAGCCACCTGACAGCAGCTTTGCTACCAGGAGCCTCTTCTTTTAGCCACAAGTCTCCTTTTCCAATTAAAATTTTACTTAAAAGGGGGTCCTTTGAAGATATATTTGTACTATTAGGGGATCAGTTCAACTTAGGCTCCTTCAACATGTCACATCGAAAGAAAAAAACAGACGAATCTTAAGATACTGAAAGTTATGTTATTTTGCTCCAGAAAAATATTTAAACAATCATGAAATCAACAAAATCTGTCATCTGTCAAATAGAGACTGAAAATGTCATGTATGCTGCAGATTATAAGAATGGTTCCACACTATCTAAAATCTATGTGTATTGAAGCTTTTAAAGGTATTCAGCTATATAATTTCTCAAAGATCATTTTCCAGAAGAAAACACCTTTAAATATTGACATGGGTGCTAACTTCCTTCAAAGTGTATTCAGTCAGATACCACTCCATGGTTCTAGCTCTAGCCTACAAGTGTTTAATTAATCTTGTCCACGTAGGGCACGATATGAACTTGACCAACAAGATACTCTTGTTATTCTGATGCTTTCTCACACACTACTGCCAAATTTGAAGGATAGAAGTGGATTACATCCAGAAATAGTCATTGAGTCCACCGAGTTTATTATGCTTTCAATAACCAACACATATATGTTTTATATATATAATGCCCTATATATATACACATATATTAACTTCTACAGATATTCAGAAAGGGAAGCCGGCATCATGTGCAAAGACTACTTCCCGATCTGTGATCTGAATCAACTCAAAGCAATGGAATAAACAAGGCAGCGGTTCTGCAATGTCAGAAGGGCAGTGCTTAGAAAGATTGCCATGGAACAGCTGCTCCTGGTTTTATATACACACTGTGCATCTCATACATGTGTCCACACACACAAAGCAGAAGGAAGAGTATTATAACATGACATGATTTTGGCAAGTCTGAGATTCTTTCTCTCGAATCCTCTGACTTAGTCTGTACTTAAGGGTGTCTGAAAAGTTTCAAAAGAGGGGAGAAAAGAAAGAAATAAAAGGCACTTAACAAAGACAAAGGCCTGAATTGAGCATGGTTTAGGAGTAATATAAGTATTTTACCAGAGATAAGAAATTATTTACAAGGAGTTAAATTTTTCCCTTAAAATTTTATAAAATAAAATTGCATAAAATGTTTGTGATCATTTATCTACTACTGTACTTTTTTTCTGCTTCGTTTTTACAAAACCAGAAGCACCCCCAAAGCAAAAACAAACAAAAAGTCACACATGCATAACTAAAGGTCAAAGTGCCCTTCAGAGAACCTTAGGTCAGCAGAAGTATTCGTGCTGAAGCACAGGACAGTTCTCGAGTTTGGCCTGGATTATAGATTTTTCTCATTCTTCTATTTTCAATTTGAGAAATAAAACAAAACAAAAACCAACAAACAAAGAAAACAAATTCAAAACCTAGATAATAATAACAATACAAGAACCAGTGTGCTTTTATAGTACACTCCTAAAATAAAGTACCCTAGTTCTACACAGGGGTCAAAGTACATGACAAACTCACCTAGAAATAAAGAAGTTAAAGTCAACCAACACAGGCAAAGTTCATTTTCCAAATGTAGCAGCAAGTAGGACAGATAACGAGCTCTAGAGACGATCCCTAAGGACAGAGTTCTCGTAACCAATGGCAGTTGCAATAACAGCAGAATTTTCATTTCAGAAAGTCTTGAACCAAGTAGAGGTGGAAAGGGTTGTGGAGAGGGCAACCAGAGGAGAGAGAATGGGGTGCCTGCCCTTTCCATCTCTGCATAGTAAACAATTTAGATCTGCTTTGGGAAAAAATATCCTGGGTTAAGATCAGTTCCAATAAGCTGTTTCCAAGCAGGTGTCAAACCCACAGTCTTCAAACAGGTATATGCCCGGTTCTTCCCCCAGTGTTGGGACCCAAATACGCCTTACTCAGTGTCTATGACACAAAACAATATAATTTGGGCTAATAACATCCATCAAAGGGGTGGTGGGCATGAAAGAATGTACTAATTGAATCTTCTTGATTTCTTCAAAGCATCAGGACTTTATTACTATAGATTAACTTGGCTTCTTTTCCCCAAATCTTTTCTCCAAACTGTTTAAAATCATGATTTCTCATTCTCTGTTCTCAGAAGCACGAGAAGAATTATAATTTAATTTTAATAGAAATTATTGCTTGCATTTATTTTGGAGGCTCTGAATGAGCTTGACACTTGGCTCCCAAACAGTCTCCAACTGAGGTCCAGCATGCTGTCTGAGAACAGCTATGCTGACTGTTATTGCTTGTGAATACTGAGGATCACCTTGTATGTACAGTAACAGCTTATACATCAGTGAAGGCAATTTCAAATATAAGACAGTTGGAAACAAATAGCTTAATCTTCCTGAATCAAGTACCCCATGAGCGGGATCTAAGTGTGCTGATTTACTTCTGCATTTGGATGTTGCTAATGTTTTTTAGCGATACACATTGCTCTACAGATATCCTTTCCAGTTACTCACCATTTTAAAAATAACATAATTTGACTTTAAGTGCAAAAATACAGTATGAGTCGCAAGTCTCTGTTAAAAAATAACCAACTTATATGCTTGTTTTTAGTAATAAAAACTGTAAAGACAGGTAGCCATAAAGTATGGACACCATTTTCTATGTTATGATATAGAAGGAAATGTATTTACATGTAGAAAGGATTTTGATTCGTTTGTATAACATGAAAGGGAAGTTGAAGTGGGAATCTGACAGCAGTTCTTAAGGAATCAAGACTGACAGGAACAGAATATACTTTAACATATATTCTCAGAGCCCAGGGCTTCAGGTTCTTTTATAAAATGACATGGGAAAGAGAATTACTAATCCTGTTCTTTTCTCATGATGGCAAAGAACCATCAAGGCCTTCATAGAGCTTGGTTCAGAATTGATGGATTTAAGAAACTACAATTATTACAGTTTGACTTTTAATAGCAATCAATTTCTGAATGTGTGTGAGTATGTAAACAAACACACACAGGTACCAGCAGGAGGAGAGACTACTACTAATGGCTTCTCCCTAGGTAGAAGAAATGAAGCACAAGGCTGCCTTCCTACACAGACACCCAACACAGCAACCCAAGTAGTAGTTAGCAGGCATGTGAAAGGAAGTCACCCAGTGCTGGAGGAAGCCAAGAGCTGAGCAAGCTTCTCTAACTGAAACACCTCTCAAATGAGCCTTAACGTGCTAAACTCAAGCCAAACCTCTGCAACATCCCGTATCTTTCCAAGATGTCTACTGGGGCTCATACAGCATCCGTGCTTGTCTTATTGGTTAACTAAAACCCTACAGTCAAGAAGCTATACCATGATATACAATGATTCCTTTTTTTTTCTTTTTCTTATCTTTTCTGGTTTTTTTTTTTTTTGGTTTTTTTTTTTTTTTTTTTTTGAGACAGAGTCTCATTGTTAATTATCCCAGCCCAGACTAGCCTGGGACTTGCTGCTCTATACTCCAGGCTGGCTCAAACCTGAGATCCTCCTGCCTTACCCTCCTGAGTGCTAGGATTACAAACATGGGCTACCATACCCAGCTTCAATGGTTCTTCTGAACAGTCATTTTTCCCTTACTGTAGCAAGTTCTTGGAACTAAAGTTTTCAGTTATTCACTGACTATTTTTGACTACTTGCTATGAAGCATACCAATGTGACTTTGAAGTCAAATTGTAGGCATTAAAAATCGAGCAGATGTGTGGTTGGTTATTATAGTCCTATAGGCTTCTTGGGACTTTTGCTTTGAAAAGAAAATGGGGTGTGGTTAACACCCGCATCTGAACAAACTTAATAGTACAGGGTATGTAATGGGAATATGAAAGCAACCTTGTTATCAGTCTAGTCTGTCACCATGTGTAAACTACAGTTTTATCACTTAGCGCTTATGCTATTCTTAGATAGTCTGAAAATACTCAGAAGTTTAAAATTCAAGGGGCACTAAAATGTAGTTGAGGCAAAATAAAATGTATCCAAAGAGAATTGTACATTTTTCCCTTCACATCCTTCGTTGCCTCTACATACAGAAACTAAAGAATCTTATCTGTAGGTTTACTTGAATATCAACATTCTGAGTAAATACTATTATAACTTTAAGATTCCAAATGCTCAAAACATTTTTACTACACTGGATATAGGGCCTAAAGCTTCATTGCTATAAAAGGCGATCCCTGTGCACATCAGTATTCCTACTGGGACTCACCCCTTTAAAAATACCACCTCAGAATGAAAAACAGTATACTATTATGCATACAGTATTTCGTTGACCCATGAAGAAACAAATGTTGTGCACACTCGTAACAACAACTCTAGTCACCTGAAGTACCACTAGTTGAAAGAGCATTGGGCAGTGAGGGAACTGGGCATTTACAGTTCTTGGCAGGCTGCAAGGGAGAAGAGCAGCAAAGCAGCAGCCCAACAACAAAGTCCCCACATCTCAAGAGAAAATGTGAGCAGTCACTTGTGAGCATCAGGACTAGAAATAATTATTAACCAGTCAATACCAGATGACAAGTCATCTGCAGAAAGAGTTCAGTACCTACTTCTGAATGGAAGATGAATTTGATCCTTTTACAAAAAGGGATTATCTACATTTTGTTTGTTAGGAGCAACAGGCTCAATTTCCTGACTTTAAAAATCTAGATGATGTAGTAATATATATTACTGTACTAAAACAACTTTGCTGAAGCATCTTCAGTCCACTGACTTGCATGGGGAACTGCTACATACTGGAGAAGATTCAAGTTTGTTCAGGACATTTGAGGGTACAGTACTCTTCGGCTACTGTCTGGAGAGCATCATGCAATTGTCTGTGGCAAATCTGTCCCACTCAACAGACATGACTGATTCTCCTCACAAACTGGGCTAATTCTACTTTTAGTTGCTTTTATTATGTACTTTTATGTAGAGTGTTCAGATCCAACCCCCAGGATGGATGGCCATTTACCCAAATCCTCTCAACTTCCTTCTTTCTCCCCCCAGGTTAAAAAAAAAAATGAAATTGATACTTCTGTGGGTTTGACAGCTGAGTCTCTTTTAAGTAGTTAACATGGGAACTTTGACTTTAAGAGACCAAAGGTCATTAACTTTGCACAAAAGCATTTCTTCCTCCTGCACCTGGCTTTGCTCAAGTAACATTTTCTTTCCTTTTCCTCCTCACCACAGTGCTTGGGACGAGAATGTAAACATCGACAGAAACAGCAGCCCTGTGACCACATAAGACTTTCCCATCAGGTAGGTCCCATCAGCCAGCCAAATGATTCCTCTCTCGCTTGCTGGGAAGTCACTGAGATTTCCGTGGTAACTTAGTGTCCCCTTTACTTTGGCCTCCATCTGAGAAAAGAAATGTTAAATTGATATGGTTTGGCATGTTGTAAAAGAAGAAAAAAAGAAAAAATAAAAGCAAGAATAATCAGTTTATGGTGGATAACATTTCTAAAAAGATAACTGCTATCTCATATGGTGATAGCATTAAAGAAGCTGATTAAACATAAGAGGTAGAAACTCAGTGACCGATAACTATTTAGAAACCATCCCAGCAGGTGTTTACCTCATAACCATTTCCAGTGTTGGGTTATAAAGAAGCAAGATCACAAAATGCCCACCTTTGAGGGCCCTAGCACATCTCTGGATTCTTTTGGAAGACTTGGTCAATTTTATTTTCTTGTAAGTGAAATTAAATATTTTGCCATCCTTTGTCATGTGCTATGAACACAGCACATTGGTAGTAAAGAAAGTCCAGTTGTGTCTTTGTTTAGGTCCTAGCCTTGTTCTGGATGCAAGTCTGCTCCTGAGAAGCTTAGCTCCCACATCTACCAATGCTGTTGCCCATCACTGTTTACAGAAAATATGTAACCATTCTATGTAACCCTTATCCAAATACTTCTAAAAAAAAACTGGAAGGTGAAAAAACTGGGTTACCCAGGCAAGAGCAGGACCCAACAACCCAGAAGACCAACACAATATAGGGAAAGTCTCCGTAAGTTCAGAGCCCTAGTAAGGAAAACAAAGATGCCAAAGACAAGCCAGGCCTGAGAGAAAATGACAAGGGAAGGAAACTCTTCAAGCGAAGAGGAAAGAGTTGGGATCCTAAGTCACATAGCCAGATCCGCTTAAGTCATAATCAACTATCTTGAAAAAAAAAATAAAAAAAATAAAAACAAAAAAACCCCACAGCCTGTCTTAGAAGATAAGCTGTATCAATGCTACTTAAAGTTGTATCAACAGTTCTACTAAATAACCAGGGTCTTTCGCATTTATAGTAAGATATATATATCTGTGGAGAGAAATGATTTGATCTATATGGTATAATCATATTTATAAAATGGTAAGGTACTATTAAAATAGGGTTTGGTTCAAGGTAACCTTTGTTAACTGGATTGTGAAATTCTTTATTCCAGAGTTTGGTGTTTGTTAATATAGTTATAGTGGAAGTCAGCTTTTACTCACTTGTTTATAAGTCGTTTGTGGCTATTTTACAGTACACTGACAAAGTTAGAGAGTTATAAAAAAGATCATATGGGCTGAAAAGTCCAAAATATTTATTATTTGTGCCACCTGGGCATGACGGCGCTCAGCATGCAACGACAATCTAAAGCAAGCTCCAGGCCAGCCAGGTCTATATAGTGAGACAGTCTCAAAACAAAACTCTTTTGACCTTTGTTTTAGATAAGAGAATTAAGAGTCCGTTAATGTTAATTCTCCATTCACTAGAAGAGACTCTTTCAATCAGTTGTTTTTATTAGACTCCCACAGGACATCTACTAAAAACTTGGTCTTCAGTGTGGGGCAAGAGAAGCGATGGTGAAGGGCTTTTTTCAATTGGCAATTCTACAATTAAAAATCCAAACTCAAGTTTAATACCTTATATTGTATTTTTTAAATGAAGTTTTGAACTTTTAAACTTCAGTAATTTTGAAAATACTTAGTCCTCCTTTTCCTGTTCTGGGAGAGTGGTGTTGAACCGATAAGAAGACAGTTCATAGAGCTTGAATACTGGGGTTTTTTGAGCAACAAGAATCCTATTTGTCTGCTACCTTGTCACATTCCTGCCAATAACCAAGAGCACATATCCCTGACAGGATCACAGAACAGGAATATGTTCAAGCCAAATCAAGCGCAGGGAGATTCGATAGGGCTTGTATTCCTTCTCTCAAGGAGGAATCTCAGGCAGCTGACCACGGTAATGACGGCCTACTGCCTCAAGACTGCCTGCACAGCTCCTATTTCTGCCCTGTGCTCAAGAGTAAACTAGTTTAAAGTCGGTTTATTTTAGTTTTAACTTTACATGTATGGGTGTTGTGCCTGCATGTATGTACGTGTACCATATGTGTGCCTCATGTCCATGGAGGCCAGAAGAGGGCATCATATCCTCTGAAGTTACAGATGGTTATGGGTGGCCATGTGGACGCTAAGAACTGAACTTGGGTCCTCTGTAAGAGCAGTGAGAGACACAATGTGTGTGTCACAGTGTTAGTATGGAAGTCAGAGAATTGGTCTCTTTACTTCTTTGTGTAAGTTCTGGGGACTGAACTCAACTGCCTTTACCTGCTGAGCCTTCTTGTCAGCGTCTGACTATGACCTTGGTTAATTATTTTATGAATCCATGCTTAGGCAGCACATCTATGTAATACGATCCTTCAAAAAAGAGTCTTGTCATGCCCTACAGATCTCATTTACCCTTTTCCTTTGTCTTAGAAGTGCTGTCACTGAGGATCAAGTCAAATGAAAAATCCACTCCCCAACATTTTGGCATCTGTAAACACTTATCAACAACAGAAACAAGCAGGTTACTCACCATTAAATGCTTGCTGTAAGTGTGTAGGCAGAGGTGAGTGGGAAAGTGTTGCTGCATGCTGAGCTCCTGGCTGTAAACTCTTTAGTAAATCTGAGAGGAAAACAGACTTGTCAGTGATCTTTTAGATATGAGGCCTCTTAGATCAAACTCAGAAATGATCTGTCTTACCTAATGCCACCAGCTCCAAGAGCTGCTAACACAGCACACATATTTAAAAAGTTGACTTACGCACATACAGTCATGTGTATGTTAAGGAACCCCCCCAACTCTGACTTTCTCTTACACATTCCATTATAATAGAAATGTGGCATGGATGGTTCATTTGTTCATTTAAGATAGAGCCCCACTTACTCTGAGTTAGGCTATGATGGAAAGCGGCTGAGGTAGATCCCGACGTGGTTGTCACTCCAGCTGTGTCCGTTCCAAAGCCAAGTAGCTCCAAGGGAAACTGGAAGGGCATGGTCACTGGAACAAGGCCACCCAGCATCCCAAAAGGAGTCACAGTTTGATTTGTTACAGACAAAGGTGATGTCATGAGAGTCAGAGGTGAGGCATTAGCCAATAATGATGCTCCTGCTGTGGACTGTGTAGAAACCAGGGGTCAAAATAGATAAGAAATAAAGCATTGCACCTCAATTGTTTTAACATCTTCATGGATGCAAGACTGTCTTTACCTCTTCTAACAAATGTGAGAAAGAAATTAATACTGAGATGAAAAATATAATTCAAAGAGTCACCAATAATGGTTCTGAAAATCTGCGAATGACATTTGAAATTTTTTGTATTCACAACTCTTTCGTCAGCATTGTAGTCTGCTTCTTAGCTGTTCAAGGCCCATTCTTATGTCCAAAACTTGTATTTCCCCTTCTCTACTTCACCTTCCAGAACCACAGACCTGGGTCACTCAAAGTAATTAGACAATTTTCCTGGGACACTGCAGGCTCACCTTCTGGCACAAGGCCTACAGCTGCTGTGCCCATCTTTCATCATGGCACCTGAAGCAGATGAGGCTCTCTGAAAACTCACCCTCAGTCTCACCTGTGCTTCCCCAGAGCTGGTAACTGCCTAACTTACACCACAAAGGGTTCCGACTGTAAGCTAGCACTGCACCTCACCGACAGACACCTCTCTCTCTTTTTCTTTTTCTTCTTTCTTTCCTTTCTCTTCCTCTCCCTCCCTCCCTTCTTTTTCTTCCTACAATTCCACTGTTATTTTTGGCTCTTTCCCATCTCCCAGTAATAATCTAATATTATTTGTATCCCTCTTTAAAAATCCAACTTAATGAATGAATGACAGCCTCCATTTCCCACACTATCTAGTTTCTCTGGATCTGTTGAAAACTGGTTTCCACTATACTGCTTTTTGTGAAATTAGATGCCCTAAGTATTAAAGGTAAATTACAATGTTTTCTCAATCCTTTATATGGGCCTTGAGGTCCTGATTATGAATCAGAAATCTGCTAATGCTAGTGATCTTCCATGGGAAACTACTTAAATATACTCTCCAATCTAATTCAATTCTTCCATTGATTTTCTATGCAGCAATTAAATGATTGTTCTTTCTCCACGATAGGCACTTATCAAACATTTGATATATCTAACTTTCTTAGAAGTAAACATTATATACTACAGTCCTGCCACTGAGAGTCTTCTTTTGTAGCCTGTAATTCTTTCCAAAAACTTTATAGGAAAATGGAATTTATTACTATTATGATTTTTTTTTTAAATTTAGAGAACAGAGTGATGACTCAGTGGTTAAGATTGAATGAGGGTCTTACAGATGATCAGAGTTTAGTTCCTAGCACCTACATCAGGGAGGCTCCCGGGGCGTGTGTGTATCCAATGTCCTCTTCTAGCCTGAGGGTACCTAAATACTTTATGTACCCACGTGTGTGTGTGTGTGTGTGTGTGTGTGTGTGTGTGTGTGAATAAAATCCTAAAGATGATGAGTGGATGTGATGATGCACACCTTTAGTCCTATCACTGGGAGGCAGAGCCAGGTGGATCTCCGTGAGTTCGAGTCAGTCTACATAGCAAGTTTCAGGCCAGCTAGAGCTTCCAAAAAGTTTTTTTTTAGTTAATAAAATATATTAGCTATTGTTGGTTTTGTGTGCTATTTTTTTACTAAAACACTTCATTAATTAAGGGTGAATATTTATTTTTCAAACAGGGTCTCATCATGTACCTCAGGCAGACCTGGAACTCATTATGTAACACAAATTAACCTTGAAATCTAAGTCTGCCAGCCTCTGCCTCTTAAGTACTGTAGTCCATGAATGCCACCATGCCTGGTAAGGGCTAAAGGTTTTAATTCTTAATATGTAAAAAAATACATGTAATTTTCCCATATATACGTGGCATTTTACATATTACTTTACCCTCAAGGGCCATACCACTACTTAACAAAAAGTGAGCTCACTCTCCAGAGCCTATTTGTTATCACTGACATTTATAAGCTCAGTTCTGATCGGTCATCTCAATTTTAATCCTGGGAGTTAGAGTGATTTAGTGAATAATACCACTTGGGTAACCTGACATGTCCACAATTGGAATCACCAGCCACCCCCCACCCCCTTCCTGCCAGCATCAAGTAACCTTAGTCTGCAGGCCTCACAAATTGAAGGACAGCTACTTCATCAACTTCCTCCTTACACCTAAGTACTAATCCTCCACACTTTAAGTCACACCCTAAGGAGTTACCAGCCTTTTTCTTTCCTATGCCAATTATGATGCACAGTATGTACATTTAAGAAAAGAATATCCAATCAGAAATAATACTGTTTTGAAGTAACAAGGATAAAAAGGATCCTGTATCAGTTTAAAAGTAAGCAAGAATGGTTCCTTCATTTTAAACCCAAGTCTATCACAGTCTCCAAGGCTGTGTGTGTCCCAAATGTACACCCTCAGTGAAAAACAGTAAATAATGCAAATGAGTTGAACCTTTTAAAGCTTTTCTGGAAGAGTCTAACTCAAGCATTACAACAAACGGAGAAGATAAATTAGGGCAAGTTCCAATTTTTAAAAATAACTTCAATACCAGCAATATAAAAATATACACTATAACTAATGCTTTACATTTTAAGAATTTTCCAAATCCAACTTTGTTTACAATTAAACTGGAACACCACCAGGTGACCTGAATGTTACACTGACATTTAGGAGTTTTTCTAAGAGGCACTTCCAGAAGTAGAAAATCCCACTGCTTATAACATACAGGAGCACAGAAAAGCTGTCAACATTAGCTAGATAAGCAGAATATAAGGTGTCCATAATCAGACATGTTTTCTATGCTTTCTTTGAGAAAAAATATGAATGGAAACAGCTTTTCTCAAGCAGGCCCTTGACCTTATAAAGCTACTCATTTTGTTAGGAAACAGCACAGCTGTTTCCCAATCACCCAGAATAATGAATAATGAAATGTAGACATACCATTCTCCGGGTTAAGCCCTCCTTCCCACAGCTTCCCTTCCGCACAGAGTAAACGCCATACATGTCCTTACTGTCCCCTGCCAGGTCCCCTTGACCTAGTGCTGGTCTGTACCCACAGTTTGGCCACACAGGCTCTAAGGCTCTTTCACTAGGCACTTTTATACTGCTGTTTCCTCTAGCCCATACCAACTTCCCCTCTTAACACATGGCTGAGCCTTGTTCTTCCAATCCTCAGCTCAAATCAAATAGTATTTCTTTAATAGGCCTTCTGGAGTCTCTTATGTCAGCAATAGTCAAATTTTTTAACATTTTTTTCCTAGCATATACTTTCTTTTTTTATTTTCTTTAAATAAAACTGGTGTTTAGCTTATTTTCCTACCTAGAAGATGTGCTCCATAAGAGCAGGTATAGTATGTTGTTCACCCTGGTTCCCCAGCACATAGAAGAGAACCTGGCACATAGCAGCCAGTTTGCTTACCGAATGATAGCTTTTAGAATCATAAAGTAGCAAATAAAGGGTGATACAAAGTCAGTAAGTTAAAGGGCAAGAAAGAGGAAGAACATTCTGGAAGGCAAGCTATTAAATAGAAAGCAGACAGAGCTAATAATAATTTGGGCTCAGAAAGACTTGAGCTTTCAACCTTTGTTAAGTGGCCTGTCTTTTTCACTGTGCTGTGGATAGCACTGCAGATGCCATGTAGACAGGAGGTGCAGGCTTCACAAGCAATGGGCCCTACGTGTACTCCCTCATCGAGGAACACCGGCTTTAAGCACCTGGCTTCAATAGACAGGATCTAGAAGCCACAAGCAGCTGAGAAGACTTCAAAGATGCTATGTCATATGAAAACAACTTTAGGTGAAGTTCACCAATGGCAGAGGCGATGTAATCAACTGTTGACTTTTCCTGGAGTCAAACCAGTAAGACAGAGAAAAACAGATCAAAGAAGGCAGGAACCTTGGAGTTTCTTTCCAAGTCATAACGTCACATGGGAGGGAGGGAGGGAAGAGTACTGGGAAGGAACATATCAGGAACACAGATTTTGTCATGCAGCTTTCTTGCTGACAGATTAATTATTCTTAAGACAGTGAATGGCTTCTTTTGGGATAAATTATAATAAGAAGGCCAGGTAGATTTTAGAGGTTAAAAAAATGTGAAGGACAATTTAACCAGACATTTGAAGGCAATGAAGTAAAACAAAAAATAAAACACAAAACCAATTTTGAAGTATAGAAAACTCCCCTAACATTTTATAATATGAAAGTAAATGAAGTCAAAACTCTTGAGAGTGCAAAGACAATACTTATGTCATGGGAGAATTAACCAAAATCTGATTACTATTTCAGCAAAACGATACAGCAATAAAACTGTAATTCTTATTTTCATAATGAAAGTCAAAGATAACATCATGATAACATTCATAAACTTAAGAATTTGTCAATCATTCATTTGTCCACTTTTCTTTTTTGAGACAGGGTTGCACTATGTAGCTTTGACCTGTCTGGAACTCACTATGTAGACTAGACTGGATTCTAACTCACCAGAGATCTGCCTGCCTCTGTCTGGGATTAAAGGTGAGCCACACCATACCTGGCTGTCATCCATTGTTCTTGCTAGCTGGGCATGGCTGTGCACACCTATAACCCCAGCACATGGGAAGCAGTGGCCTTGTTGAAGGCTTGTGTCAGAAAGAACAAAAACAGGAGGAGGATATGGGGCCAGGAATTATCATTTTTATTAGGATTCCATTTTTTCCTTTGATCAAATTAAAGGTTAATTTTAGAAAGGATCACCTTTTTTCACAAATATGAACAGTAATGAAGGCTAATTCCCAGACCTTGTCTATAATTAGCAATTTCAACTAATAATCCCCATTATCAATGTTTCTGAGTTTCGTTATTCATCTCTCTCCCTCCCTGAGATAAAGCCTCACTATCTGCCCAGGCTGGTCTTGGATCTATAGGCTCAAGTGATCCTCCTGTCTCAAGCGCTGGGCTGTGTAGGTAAAGAGCATCTACTCACTCACCTTTATTTTCTTACAATGAATTTTTTAACAGAGACAGAACATCAATATGAATTTCAATCAATGAAGTGCCAATAAATAGAATGGTAACTTGGTGTTATTAAATGTGTATTCAACATCACGTCTTACATTATACTGAACTGCATGAAGCCTTACAAAGAGGAAGAGGAAAGCTTTTCATTCAATTCCTAGTCCACAAAAACAGGAGGCAACATCAAGTTAAAGCATTGCCTTAGACAACTCATTTTACAGGTCAGAGTCATGGTCTCAAAGATTTAGGACCCAAGTACTGTTACATCATAAAATACGTATTTTTTAAAAAAGTATTTTATAACACTATTATGTAAGGCTGTTGTCAAAAGAACCCTACAAGTAAGAACCACCCTCGAGCAGGTGGTTTTATTTTCTTCTCTAAATTTGTGCACAGTGATATATAATACTTTCAGGAGAGAAAAATATTAAAGAAGCCACATCATTAATGTGAAGGACAAGTTTCCAGTAGCCTCAAAATATAGACAAGGCAGAGAAATGAACACAATACAAAATGATATGGAAGTCAGAGTCAAGAAATATAGAAACCACCATTAAACATGCTAGTCCAAGGCCGTCTTCCGGCCGTTGGGAGGCTGGAGGAGGAGGACTGCCACAAGTCTGAAGCTAGCCTGGACTACAGAGTGAGAGCCTGTCTAAAACAAACCAAACCAAATAAAATCAATTCAAAATAACCTAAGCTAAGTGGGGTGTGGCAGCACATGCTGGGATCTGAGCTCCAGGGACAGGTGGGATCGCAGTCTCCAAACAAAAGCTCTGAATCACAATCACCAAACAGAGTAACGCAGTCTTTGCTTTTATTTTTTTAAAAAAATTCTTAAAATTTAATCTTGGGTTGGGGGAACTGTGCCACCACGGTGTGGTGTGGTGTGGTGGTGTGGTGTGGTGTGGTGGGTGTGGTGTGGTGTGGTGTGGTGTGGTGTGGTGTGGTGGTATGTGGTGTGGTGTGGTGTGGTGTGGTGTGGTGTGGTGGTATGTGGTGTGGTGTGGTGTGTGTGGTGTGTGTGTGTGTGTGTGTGTGTGTGTGTGTGTGTGTAGGCCAGAGGACAACTCTGGGGAGTCTGTTCTACCATGTGGGTCTCACGGACTGAACTCAAGACATCAGGCTTGGCAGCAAGCACCTTTACCCATTCAGCCATCTCACTGGCACAGAACAAAATATTCTTGAGCTGAAAAACTAGCCAGGTCTGAGGCTCCTTATGGTCTAAGTACAAAATTAATGAAAACTAGATGAACATAGCTACAAGTCTAAGAATACTGGGGTTTAAAGTTAAGTTTTCTAGCAGACAAAACACATTACTTATAAAGGGGAATAAAATAACCAGCATGGCCTCAGACTTTTCTGTAATCCTCAATACTAAGCAAAGATTTTGGAGTGGAAGTTGGTGAGCTGGAAGTCAACTGTCACCTGAGTGTTACAACATAGAAATAATGAGGTGTGCAAAACCAAAGGTAAAGTAAGTACTGTTCGTGTCCCTTCTATCAAAGTATCCTTGACTAACTGACAGGCAAGTTTAAACAAAAAAACTGACAAATTGGGAAAATGTGGTATATAGGCCTTCCAACATTAAGCAGACAAAATAATTAAAAAATGTAACATAAAAATTTGGAGATAAATGCTTTAAGAAAAATAATACAAATGTATACATTTGATTAAACAAACAAACAAAAAAGCTGTCTCGGTGGTAAAGAGCACTTGCTGCTCTTTCAGAGGACTTCTCAGAGTTGGGGCTGACAGCTACCTGAACTCCAGCTCCAGCAGATCAGGCCCTCTTCTCGCATTCGTAAGCACTGCAGTCAACATGAACATCATGACCCATGGAAGGGGTCAAATGAATACATGTTAAACACCTGCACTACTAATACTTTGTTCTTGCTTTTAATAAGAGATAAGAGTCTGTGGAGATTTTTTTTTCCTCAACAGGGTGTCATACAGCCCATGCTGTCCTTGAACCAAGGATAACTTTGAACTTCTAATCATTTGTTGTTCAGCTCTCAAGAGTTGGGACTGAAGGAGTGCACCACAATGTCTGGCTAACAGATAAAGTTGTAAATATACCTTCAAAGCAAATGTTAGGGTCAATGTGAATTTTTTCCTGGTATTGGGGATTGAACCCAGGGTTTCACACATGCTAGTGAAACTATGACTGAGCTAACACCCCCACCTTCTCACCCTGCTTTCTGAAGTTTCTTTTTTTTTTTTATTTTTAGTAAGACTCTGTTATGCAGCCCAGGTTAGCTTAGAATTTTCTGTATATAGCCCAGGCTAGCCTTCAACTTGAGTTCTTCCTGCTTCAGCCTTCCTTGTGCTAGGGGATTACAGGTGAATGGCACCATGCATACAGCCTAACCTGAGACCTTGGTTGAAAAATAAAAAAAACACATTCCAAAGAAAACCTCACCCATTGTTATGTCAACTCTGAGAACATTCCGTGGCCTCGGTGTTACCAGCCTATTATAAACACATACTATGTGCCGTATATATCACATGGAAAGTTATTAAGGTGACTCAGAAAGTTTGTTCAATCTTACATTTATCACATGAATGCACAATACATACATACATACCTGCACACTGGCTGTTACCACTGAAGACCCTGAGGCAGAGGTTGGTCTATGTGGAGTAGACAATGGTTTAGTAGCACCCTGTGTTCCACTTCCTGTTCCCCCAGATAGGCTAGTCCTATTAGCTCCACTTGAGTTAAGGTTGCTACCTCTGCTGGCAGGTACATTCATTGGAATTCCACTCAAGCTGTTTTTCCCAACAGTTCCAGTGGATGATGAGTTTGTTAGTTTAGAAGGGGCCTGAAGAGTTTTTGTAGACGGAAGGCCAGAAGTGCGATTTGAGGGCAACAAATTCAGAGTGGGAGACTGTCTGTTGATGTTCATTCCACTGGGCTGTTTATGGACGGGGTTGTTACTGGTGGAGTGGCTACTCTGGGCTACTAGTGTGTTTGGACTGGAAGAACTTGGGCATACAGCAGGCTTGGGAGTTGGGTTGGATTTAGAAATAAGTTTAGTTGATATTGAAGGCTTAGCTGACAGAGAGGGCTTGGGTGAGGCAGAAGGCTTAGGTGAGGGCAAAGGTTTGGGAGATGTGGCAGGTTTGGGAGATGAGGCAAGTTTGGGAGATGCAGCCATTGAGAAGGGAGACTTGAAACCCTGCGTGGAGATTTGTGATACCATAGCCTTGGCTAAATAGTTACTGGAGGTAGTGGTGCTTGGTACTGTCCTAGAAACCAGGGGGTGTGGCCCCTGAGAACCATTTCCAGGTGACGGGGTAGACAAAGGGAGGCGGTACATCAGTGGCTTATCTGAAGTCTTGAGTAGTTGGGACGAACAGGAAAGCTGGGGGTTATTACTTAATTTCACCACTGGGTTGGTCTGTGATTTACTAATGGTGGCTTGTAATGGAGACACGTAGTTCTGCTGGACAGCTGAGTGCTGGTGCACCTTTGTTACTTGTGTTAACAAAGAAGCATCTTGGGCCTCTGATGTTCCCAGAGCATGAGAGGAGGCAGCAACTTGGGCTTGGGAGGAGGAGACATGAGTCTGTGAAGAGGAAGAAACATGTATCTGGCTTGACCTTTGCAGTCCTTGCTGGAGTAGCCTGGCTGGCAAAGGTTCTAAGGAAACTTTAGGGTTCTGAATTGAAGAACCAGCAATAAGGCCTGAAGAGATGCCAGTATGGGCTAAATCCTGGGGTTTCTTTGGTACTGGCCCTGTGTGACCAGCAATAAGACTTGACGAGTGTGCAGTCTGAGTAGAATCGAGTTTTTTGGGAGTAGCCAGTGGTAACTTACTCATGATACTTGCTAGTTTTTCTTCCCTCAGTCCTGGACGGGGTTTTGTAGTTGGCACATTTAGCCTTGAACCTACTGAGGAGCCCTTGTTCCCGTTGTTGATGACAGCTAAAGCCTCAGACACAATATCCAGTGACGGTGAGTGGAGAGAGAGGTCTTCATCCAGGGAGTCATCAAGGCAGATGGTTTCTTGGGCTGGTGCTGAGCTAGAGCTGGCCGAGGCAATGATGGACGTGCTGGAGCTCGTGGAGGGACCACCGACTGAAGCCACCAAGGATGCAGGAGCTTTGGGGTCTTTTTTGGGGCTACATTCCTATCACGAATAACATTATATTGGAAAAAACACAGAGAGTTAATTACAAATTTTAAATTTAGTTTTTACAAGACTAAGAAATTCTTATGGTGACTAAAATTATTTTTTAAATTATTCTGTTTTGACACAGGTCTGTGTATAGCCCTGCCTGTCTTGGAACTCCCTATGTAGGAGATCAGGCTGGCTTGAACTCACAAAGATTTGCCTGTATCTGCCTGGTATTCAAGGCATGCTACTGGGACTTTTTTTTTTAAGCTAGAAACCTTGCAAAGACTGCCAAAACCAAAATCATGTTGAAATTACAGTGCTCTATCCAGCTCTTCTTATAACGTAGCGTCTGATAAACTGTACCGCTATGTCCTTGTAAGTCATCTTATCAGGATTTAAAAATGGGGCTGAAGGACAGTAACTGAGGGAAACATCACAAGAATTCCAAATACTCAGAACCTACTTCAATCTCAGCTTCTCAGAAGCTTTTATTCTCCCAGTGCTCAGACAAGATTTTGCCTTTATATCAAGACTATGACTCTAGTCTAATAAGATTTGCTGGGATGCTAACTCTTACACTCTGCTTCATGCATTTCTGTAGCTACCCCTATCACCACCACATGGGGAAACTAGTAACTTATTCAACCATATTTGAATAATTTCTACTCAATATGATGGATATCATTTGTAGTTTACCATATTATGTATTCAATGTCTCATATGAGTAAGGCACTGTCCTTAGAAAATGAAGATATTAGAAGTTAAAGTGCTAAATATATAAGTGAATACTGTCTGTTAAATTAACTCTCTTAAAATTCAAGAACAGTTAAGAATTATAGTTTAAAATAGTCAAAGAATAAAAAAATTAGCAAGTTAAGAACAACCATTTATTTATTAAGAGTAATACAAAGTACTAAACTAACTTCATGTTTTAAAGACAAAACTATTACATAGATCAATACACCATTTCAGAGGCTCTATTAGTTCCTTAACAAAGAAAAGTCCCAAACCCAGAGTCTTATATACCCATATATGCAGCCACATCACTTACCTTCAGCATAGTGGGGAAAGAACGAACAGGAAGGGTCTTTACCATCACCTCCTACGGTGTTACAGTAAGTAATCTGTTAAGAATGCTGTTACACTCTAACTCCCATAGCACTTGTCCTAAACTTTTATTCTAAGAACTCCAACTTGAAAACCTCGCTACCTATAGAAGCATGGGTGTGATCCCACTAGAGTCACACTGTTTGCTAAGTTGAAAGGTTAACACATGAGATATATGTTTGCTCATGTTGACAATTCAAGTACAATACTACTGAAATGCCATCATTATAGACAGAGGTTGGGACAATAATATAAAAGGTACTACCAGCACAAAGTTTCTATTTTAGTTATCTTTTTTTGGGAGGCAGAATCTTATATATCCCAGGTTAACCTTGAACTCCCTAACAAGCTGAAGATTAATTTAAACTTCTGGTCCTCCTGCCTCCACCTCCTGAGTGCTAGGATTATAGCCGTGTTCTACCATGACTGCTTTATGAGGGCTCAAGCATACCAGGCAAGCACTTAGTCGAATGAGCAATATCCGAAACCCAACTATGCCTGCCTTTTAGGGATATTTCTATTACCTTTTCCATCTTAAGTATTAATTTTAGCAGTGAAGGAAAACTTGTTCTTGGCTAAAGAATAGAAAAAACGGGGGAAAGCTCACAATCCAGCTTCTCCTAAGCACTGTTAAGATTATTTTATGTGCTTTTTTCTTTGGGGTAGAAGCACGTTAAGTATCCTCAAGTAGCCTGGAGTTACGTAGAAGACAGACTGGCCTCAAACTTGCTGCAATTCTGCTTCTATGTGCTGGATTGCAGCTATGTATCACCACACCCAGGTACTTCATGTTTTAAATTAACAAATCTACCATCTGTCCTCTTGGGGATTTAATTCCATTTGTGGTATCTACTGACTCTAATCTGCACTAATATATCTCCTCACATATTGAATACTTCAGACAGTAAGCTTATGTTTTTTTTGGTTTATGTTTTTTGTCCGTTTTGATATTATTTTGGGGTATTTTTGCGGTGCTGGGATTAAGCTCAGGGCCTTTGGAATACCAAATACATGATCCGCCTGAGCTTCACCTAAAGCTTGTATGTTTGATTTGTGTTTTAAGTAGGTACGCCTAGGATATGGAACATTACATGCCATAGAATCTGCTTTTGCCTGCTGCTCTGTGCCATTGCTAAATCAGTAAATTACAAAGCCTTAGGGCTTTGCCACACTGTGCAAGTAATGTAAATTAAATTCTTAACAAAGGAGACATTTTCAGGCAGGACTATCTTTCTCCAATCTAGGATCCTTGACAAAGACAGAAAATTTCTTAGTTTCTCTGCTGGTAGGTAGATCTAACCCCTAGGTCTTTAACTAAAGATGCTATTCAGTTAGTAATTTCTGATGCACTAACTAACCCCAGAAAATCCTACCTGCTATATTCTGAGAAGACAAGTGAAAAGAAACACATATGATGCGTACTCTCTGAGGGCAATGAAGGTTTCAGCAACAGACCATCAACTAGATGGCTCCTCATTAACTCTGGAATTTCTCCTTTGTATTTACAATTTTAGCTAAACATACATACATACATACATTTATGTACATGTATATATGTATACACACACACACATACACACATTTTTTCGACAGGGTTTCTCTGTGTAACCCTGTCTGTGCTGGAACTCAATCTGTAGTCCAGGATAGTCTTCAACTCACAGACCCACCTGCCTCTACCTACTGAGTGCTAGGAATTAAAGGCATGTACAACCATGCCAATTTATTCAATTATTTTTTTTTCTTTTTAAAAATTTTCATTGGTGCTTTTTCTTGCATTTAGGTCTGTGCAAGGGTGCCAGGTTTGCTGGAACTGGAGTTACAGACAGTTGTGAGCTGCAATGTGGGTGTTGGGAATTGAACCCAGGTCCTCTAGAAGAGCAGCCAGTGCTCTTAACCATTGAGCCATCTCTCCAGCCCCTTATCTATGTTTTTAAAAATTATGGTTACATTTTATCCAATATTTCTATGTAGAATTAATTTATGCAAATTCCCACAGCTCCATAACCATCTACTTCTCAAATGGACATTTATGAAGTTGAAAACAAGCAACTTAGCATAGCACCTATTAATCTTTGCTAAGCATCATGCATCCTTTTCATCTTAAGAGTCTATCCCAACATTTACCACCAACTACAGATTTGCTGGACTCTTACCTTGATTTTGGGTTTTGATGCAGGAATCACCTTTTTCTTTGCCCTAAGATAAAAGATTAAAATGAAGGTCGTTTCAAAAGCAGTTCTGTTAGGAATTATAGCAGACTACTCTAATTCTTTCCACTATTTGGAAAGCTCTTTGAAGGAAGGACTATTTATAAGTTACTCAGCTTGCATGAGGATAGTCAGCAATATTTTCTAATTCAGATTGAGTAAAAGGTCAAATAATTACTAAAATAAGAAATATAAATAAGAATTTAAAAAACATATAAATACATAAAACAACTTAGAACAGGCTAGCCTGAGGAGACTCACTTCAAATGATTGGTAAGAACTCACAATTATTTGTAGGAAAACAGCTTCAAGGTGTGCCAGACTCAAGTCAGGGCAATGGGTTATTAATAACATTTTGCTTAAGAAAAAGAATTTAAGCCAGGGCTGCACAGAGAAAGAGAAACCTTGTCTTGAAAAACAACAACAATAACAACAAATTTTAAAGTTTTTTTTGAAAACTATTTTTACTTGCAAAAGTTGTTAGATGGTGATTAATTAAAAGGCAAGAAGGGATCTTTTTGAGTTTGAGGTCACCCTGGTCTACACAGTGAACCCTAGCAGCCAGGACTACATGGTGAAAACCTTGTCATGAAATAAATAAGTCAGGAAACTGAATATTTATATCTTGACAGCATGAACAGCTGATAAGAAGCAGTTTCAGGAAGGCAAAAGTATTACGACACGCTTTTTCGGGAGAAAGCCATTACAGAATAAGATAGACTATTTTCCTATCCTATTTTCTGGTAATAAATAAATAAATAAAACAAAACACAAAGGTAGCAGAAACAATGGAACTATTTTTAAAGAGCCGAAGCAAGGGCTAGGATGGTGAACACTTGTCTGGCATGTACCCATGATCCAAGTTACTTGAGAAGCAGAGGCAGGAGGATCACTCGGAGTCCAGGAGTTTAGGACCAGACTGGGCAACAAAGCAAGACTCTGCCTTAAAAAAGAAAACAAAGAATAATAACTGAAAACCAGAAACAACAATAGATCCTTGATGATTTACTAATAAAGTATCCTATCCAAACACTAAAAATTTCCATTCGTTCTAACTGTATGTATAAAAGGAGAGGAGGAATTTTATAATACCGTCCTCAAAACAATAATCTGATGTTTAGCAGAATTAAAGTACATTAAAGGGCTCAACAAATTATAACTTGATAACTTTATATATTCCAATAACTTTTTTTAATGGAGTTGAAACCAAGGACCTTATGCATGGTAGGTAAGTACTCTACCATCTGAACTACATTCCCAGCAGATCATTATGTACCCAGATATGCAACCACAAACAAAACATGGTGTCTTCCTGTGTATTAGGAGAATCAAGGCTCATTCATTAACAACAGTTTTACTGGGCTGGACATGTAGCTCAATAGAAGAATGCTTGCCTAGCAAGTGTTGGGACATGTATTTAATTTCTGGTGTAAACATTTTTTAAAATTTGGTTTTATTTGTGAGTGACTGTGTATGTGTCCACGGCCATAAACAAGCCTCAGTGCACATATGGAGATGAGAGTGCAACTTTCAGGTCAGTTTTCTCCTTTCACCATGGGTTCTAGGGCGCCAATTCAGACTTGTATGGTAAGAACTTTAATCCACTGAACCATCCAACAGACCAAGAAATTTGTTTTTTGTTTTTACTGAGGAAATAAATAGCCAGTTGTGTACAGAAGGAAGAGCATTATAAGCTTGCAAGGCAGGAGAGGTGTGTATATGGAAGTGACCTGTAAGTGCAGCCCATCCAGTGTGGTTACCCACATAGTAAGAACAAGGGGGGCAAACCCTGAGCTCCCTGCAGCCTGGTTCTCCATAGAATCCCAATCTATGTGTGGAAGGTGTGGAAGGTGTGGAGAGTGTCCCAGGACTGTTTCCACAATCAGCAGTCAGAACAGCATAAAAACAAAACAAAACAAAAGAGGTGGCAACACAGAGATCACCTGAAAGCACACTTAAGCCCTATGTCATCAGCATTTTAGTAAGTAATATTTTTGTTTCTGAAAGCCGTAACATGAATGAAAACAAACAGAGAAATCTGGAGTCAGTATTTACTCACGGAGCAGAAGTAAGATGATTATGTACACTCCGGCTTTCCTTAAAAAGCATTCTGTAAAAATTAGGAAGACAAATTATTTCTCATAGTAGACTAACATGGTAATTGCTTCGCTCCTTTGTTTTGCATACAAGATCTTGTTGCATGGCCCAGACTAGCCTCAAACTTAGTATTATAGCCAAGGCTGACTTTGAACACAAAATCCTTAACTATTTGATATTTACTTATTTACAGCTGTATTCAATAATGCATTTCATGAAAAGTTTTATATCATTTCTATGTATTTGGAAGTTTTAACAAATCAACAGAAAAGGTTGTCTTTGTTACTTTAAGATAGGTTGATAGCCAAATTTTTATTTTTTTTATTTTTACTCTTATTCTCTTAAAATCCCTCCAGCCAGGCACGGTGGCACATGATTTTAATCCCAGTACTCAGGAGGCAGAGGTAAGCAGTTCTTTGTTAGTTCAAGACTAGCCTTGTCTATGTAAACTAGGCTAGCTTTGAACTCAGAGATTTTCCTGCCTCTGCTTCCTATGCGCGGAGATTAGAGGTATGCACTAGCTGGCTGGTGATTTTCTGTTTCTTGAGATGCATTTCACCACACAGCCCAAACTGACCTGGAACTCTCTAGTATAGACCAGCCTCGAACCTGCAACCCTCTTGTATTATTCCTAGGTTACAAGTGTATGCCACCACATCTAGCTCTGCTCTAAAACCAGCATCTGGTTCTGTAATATCCGTTAAAACCCCCTCAAGTAATCTGGTGAGGGTGGCAAACGCCTCTGATCCCAGCACTCAGGAGGCAGAGGCAGGAAGATCTCTGTGAGTTCGAGGCCAGCCTGGTCTCCAGAGCAAGTTCCAGGACAGCCAGAGTTACAACAGAGAAACCCTGTCTCCAAAAAACAAAATCAAAAAACCTCAGGTTTATCACCCTCCATCCTTTTCCCCTTCTATTTAACTCAGAAGCAAAAACAAGAAAATAGTTAGTTTGAATTAAAAACAAAAGGAAAGGAAAAAACATCTTTACACTTATCTTCTTTCTTAAAAAAATTTATTTAATTTTATTTTATGTGTAAAAGTTGCAAATACCCTAGAACTGGAGTTATAAACAGTTGTGAGCTGCCACGTGAGTGCTGGCTCCTCTGGAAGAGCAACGAGTGCTCATAACAACCTAGCCATCTCTCCAGCTCCTATACTTACCTTCTTATTTCTATTTCCACAAGACTTATGTCAAGTGCTGATGATCTGAAATACTACACACACACACACACACACACACACACACACACACACACACACACACACACAGAGTTTTGTTTTGTTTTTGTTTTTTCTGAGATGGGAGTCTCTTGATGTAGTCCCAACTTAAAATACTAATATTAAAAATGTTAAACATGTAAGTTCTTATTTTAAATAATTTTTTAGATAATTTCCCCCTTCCCTTTCCTCCCTCCAACCCCTCCCATGTACCACTCCTCAAATACATAAGTTCTTCACAAAATCAGTGTGTTATGTGTTTGTGTGCAAATATATCTTTCATAATAGCAACAAGAAGAAAACAACAAAATAAAATCTAGGAAGGTACTTCTTACCTTGCCTGCATCCAGCCCTTGGGCCACAGTGGCTTCACCTCTGTCTCCATGAAGGATTTAAGATAATCTTCAGCAGACTGGCTTTTATTTGGCTCTAATTCATAGCATCCCAACTTGATCTCAACAAGGTTACATAACAAAGTTCTAAACAAATTAAAATTACATATTAATACAGAAATCTGAATTGTAAAACTAAAGAAAATAAACATTTTCAAAGCACACAAATCTGGTGGCAATAGAGAATGTTAGCTGCAGAATTCAGACAATGATAAGAGAAATAAGTTCTACACTGACTATTCATTGAACTATAGGCAACCGCCACCACCAAACAATGGCCTTTGGTACCTTTCTTTAAGTGAACAAAGATTGAAAGGGACAGTTGTCTCCCTGGGGTACAGCAAGCAGACAGTTCACACAAGTGTATTACATGCTTGTCCTTCTGAAATCAAAATGACTTCACTCCACTATTAGAATAGCTGACAAAATGTGTTATATGAAACCAAAGCCCCACACCCTGAGGTACTTACACCAGATTAATATTCTTGAGTATGCTTTCTTACACAATCTAATCCTCCCCTCTTATTCTTCTTCTCGTCTTGTCTTTGACTATAACTGAAGACTGACAAAGCTCACCTAATAGTGTCATCCCAGTGGAATTTCTTTCGTGGGCCTATGACACGTTTCCCTGGTTTCTCATCATCATCATCTTCGGATCCATTTTTTTCCCGTTCTTCATCAGCTTGCAACCTAAAAAATGAAAAACATCTTATGTTTCAACCCAAAATTCACAACCATATAGTCCTTAAAGATTTCAGTTGCTCGGTCAAATGTTTACTCAAAACAGAACAAATAGAGAGCTATATTTCCACATAATTAGCTGAATTTGGAACAAGTATAAAGTGTCTGAGTAAATAAGGCCTCTGAAATATAATACTAAGGTACAAATGTTCAACCTTTAGATCAAAATCTCTTCTTGTCCAGCCCCAGCTTAGTTAAATTAGTCAATATGTAAGATGCCTAACTAGCACTACTTTTTAGACCCTACTTCTTCCTTTACTTATTTATTCATTTCAAATTTTATTTCTCTCTCTCTCTCTGGTTTTTTGAAACACAGTTTCTCTATTGTAACTCTGGTGGTCCTGGAACAGCTCTGTAGACCAAGCTGGCCTTGAACTAACAGAGATCCACCTACCTCTGCCTCCTGAGGGCTGGTATCAGAGGTGTGTATCACCTCTGCCCAGTTATTCATTTTTGAGGCAGAGTCTCACTATGAAGCCCAGGCTAGCCTGCCCTGAACCCTGCTGAAACCTCCTAATCGCTGGTATCACAGACATGTCTTATCCTGCCCACCTTTGGCTCTTTTTTATTTATATCCATACACTAACCAGACAAAGCTTTTTGCTTTTGACAGCAAAGCAATTGAGTGGCAAGTGATATGTCAACTTAGAAAATATTCGTCATTTCATTGGTATATATAGTCTCTCCCTGAGAATGAGGACTACTTAAGACCATCAGCTAAATGTGATTCTCAAATGCCAAAGCCAGCCCAAAGCAGAGGTACATACTTGGCACACTTGGCTTGACTTCGAGCCTGGCAGTCCTCCTGGTATTTAAACAGCTGTTCAGGCATGACGTTGCTAACAGCCAGCTTCAGTTTCTGCAGAGGTTCTCTTAAACGATCATCCTGAGGGGGAGAAATATATTTGGAGTTTTTTCAAACAACCTAACAAAACTTATTCTGTAAGCAGATCCTCAATAGGTAAAATCACATTCCACAGATTTGATTATAGATCTGAAATGTTATCTAACACTGCCATTTCTTCTACAGCACTAACTTGTCAAAAGGCACACTGATGCAAAATTAAGATATTGTGCTTCCCAGTACACCAAGCGGAATCCCAGTTTTTGTCTGCTTCCCCAGTAACAGTGCTCGTTCACATTCTTAAGGATGGACCCAAGTTTTGGCCAATAAGCTTATAAACAAATGCAAATAACCTAGAGAAAGAGACAGACATTGCCCAGACTACTGTTTAACTCCTGGTTTTGGAAGATATACGTAAACAAAACACTATTCTAGAATACTATAATACTCTTTTTTTTTCATAATGCTGTAGACTGAACTCAAGAGACTCAGGGATTCTAAGCAAGCTTTTATTCTTGAGCTATATCCCCAGTTCTAAACAAGTCATTACATTTTTGATAAAAGATGTATTTAGAACAAAAACTGTAACTAGAAAGCATTTTAATCTATTCCACAGATACCAATCAATAAACTAAGCATAGAATGGAGTCTAGCATAACATACTAATTTTAAAAATCTCAACATTCAGCATCAAAGTTTCATGAATTATGTAGTTAACTGGAAAATTTCAATTATCCATCAACAGTGAATGAAACAGAGATGCTACATAAGATAAATTCATACAGTAGGAGCTATATGCACATCAGTAGAAATGGATGTCTAATATATGTAGATATACATCTGAGGCACAACACAGTGTCAGAAAGTTACAGAAAAAACATTCTATTTATATGAAAAACAATATAAAGCTTGTAACACAATGTTTAGGTGTGACACAGAATAAAGACCAACAAGGACAAGATAGATGATGGCTTCCTCTCGTATCCAACAGGTATTAAATAACTTCAAACATCAAACTTCAAATGCTTCTCTGAAAATATTTTATTATTTTTGTTGTTGTTGTTGTTTTCAAGACAAGGTCTAACTATATGGCTCAGGCTGGCCTGGAACTCATTCTGTAGACCAGGCTGGCTTCAAACTCAGATATCTGCCTGCCTCCAGAGTGCTGGGATTAAAGGTGTGCACCACTACACCTGGCCCAAAATATTATATAATCTGGGGATAGGGATGTAGCTCAGTTGGTTGAGTATGCCTAACATGATTAATCCATAAGTCTGATTCCCAGCAAGTCATAAAACCAGGTGAGGTGAAGTGAGGCCAGTGTACCCCTTTAATCTCAGTAGGCAGTGGCAGGCCAGTCTGATACAAAGGCCAGTACCAGGCCAGCCAGAGCTAAATAGGAAGATCCTATCTTTAAAAAAAAAAAAAAAAAAAAAAAAAAGCCACGTGTGGAGGTTAAGACCTAGATTCTGTTCCCAGAACCCACATGACAGCCCAAAACAACCTTTAACTCCAGTTCCAGGAGAACCAACACCCTCTTCTGGCTGCTATGGGCACCAACATCCACAATACATAGACATACATATAGGTAAAACACGAATATATAGAAAATGAAAATTAAAAACACAAACAAGAACAAGCAAGGTGGTGCAGGCAGGCCTACAATCCAGCAATGCAAACCCTACTTCATCTGGGCTAGTCTGGGTAGGGGGAAAAAAGTATTTTATACAATGCAAAATGGAGTCTCTCTGGGCTGCACACAGTGTTGCATACCTTTAATTCCAGCACTGCTGGTGGATTTCTGTGAATTCGAGACCAACCTGTTGTATATAGCGAGTTTCAGGCCACCCAAGGCTACATAATGAGAGACCCTATTTCAAAAAACAACTAAAAGTATTTTTCTACTTTTAGTTCTATTTTATCAGTTAACCATTGTTGTCATTTGCATTTTGGCTCCAACTGCCAATGTCTAAAGTTTCCAGCAAAACACAAAATATGTCAGAAATACAATTTCTTTTGTTCATTAACCAGCTATGAATCAAGGAGCTGTAATTTCTCATCAATAGTCTTTGTTAACAGAAATCAGTGCCTTAATAAAGAATTTTATTGGTTGTGCCTACTACACTGATTTTCTAAGTCCAAGAATCTATGCTTTAGGAATCAGTACTTTTCATCTAAACCTATCAATCGTTGAAGTATTTTTTAAAATTGTATGTGTGTGAAGTTGCTCATGGCGTGGTGTGTATGTGGAGTTCAGAGAACAATTCTGCCAGGCTTTTTTGACAAGTGCCTTTACCTGCTGAGCCATCTCACCAGTCTTAAAGAAGGGGTTCCTAAACATCTTTAGTAACGTCCTATGGTTATTAAGCATATTTAATAAGACTATAAAGGGATGGATGTGCAACGACTGTGAGCCAACATTTTCTTGCTCACTGGTTACAAAACTGAAGGTATAGACATCACTCTTCCACTTACCTGGACGTTAAGATGTAACTTCTTTAGACGCTTTACCAGTGTTTCCTTATTGCAGGGCACAAAGGCTTCAAGATGGGAGTAGACACCACTGCGGATGACAGGGCCTAGCTCTTGTAGCTGTAACTCGATGCTGACCAAACAACAACAACAACAGCAATAAACAACACAGAATCCTTTTTAAGTAGCACTATAAACTAGAAAGCAGGGGAAGTGGGGTGGCGGCGCACGCCTTTAATCCTAGCACTGAGGAGGCAGAGGCAGGTGATCTCTGAGTTGGAGGACAGCCTGGTCTATAAAGCAAGTAGCAGGACAGCCAGGATTACACAAAGAAATCCTATCTTGAAAACAAACAAAGGAAAGGAAAGGGAAAGGGAAGGGGAAGGGGAAGGGGAAGGGGAAGGGGAAGGGGAAGGGGAAGGGGAAGGGGAAGAAGGGGAAGGGGAAGGGGAAGGGGAAGGGGAAAGGGGAAGGAAGGGGAAGGGGAAGGGGAAGGGGAAGGAAAGGAAAGGAAAAAGGAAAGGAAGGAAAAAGGAAAGGAAGGGAAAGGGAAAGGGAAAGGGAAAGGGAAAGGGAAAGGGAAAAGGAAAAGGAAAAGGAAAGGAAAGAAGGAAGGAGGCAGGCAGGTGGGGGTGGGGGTGGAGAAGGAAGCAAAGGCAGATGTTTCTGCCACTACAATCCCCAGGGTCCCTGAAGTACTTTTCCTTAAAGTATCCAAGAAGGCAAAGATCCTCAAACCCAGCTAGGCTATTTCTTCATCTTTGTTTCCCTTAGCATGCCTCTAGCACAGCTGTGCATTTAATTGTTTACTCAGTTCATTGTAAATGATTAGTTCTCACTTCCTTTTCTGGGATAGAAAATGGTTAGCTTTGCATTTTGCCTAGTAGCAATTTCTTTTTGATGGACCAGCCTGACTCTATCCTAAGATTAGAAACCACTTTGTTGCAAGGTCAAAATAAATTCATTCCTGTTTTCTGTAAAACTTAAATTTGACAGGTCTTGACCCATTTTCTGGAATTTGACATGTCCCACACAGTATACCCTGACCTCCCCCCTGGTGAGATGTCCTGCCAAGCTCCACATAACCAAAACCCCTTAGCAATCCCCTAGCCTTGCAATTTCGCGACTATATAAGCCCTACTCTCTCCTGTAGTCAATTCTATTTTCTCAAACCCTGCTTTAAGGAGATAGCCCCATCTGACAGAAAATAAAGCTTGCTTAATTTGACAAAAATATTTGGGTTAATGATCTTTACTCTTGTTTGGTGAGATTAATATTTTTTCTTCTGTTTTGATTTATTTTTCTTTTAAAAATAAAGCAGTAAACCGAGAGGTGGTGGCACATGCCTTTAATCCTAGCACTTAGGAGGCAAAGGTAGGCGGACCTCCGTAAGTTTGAGGCCAGCCTGATCTACAGAGTGAGTTCCAGGGAACCCTGTCTTGAAAAACCAAAGAAAAAATAGAAAAGCCATTGGCTTGAAGAACTAAGGCACACCTTTTTTTGAAATGAAAAGTAGATGAGGGTGGAGCTGGAGAGATGGTTCAGCAGTTAAGGACACTGGTTCTCTTCCAGAAGACCTGGCTTAGATTCCCAACACCCACATTACTGTTTATAATTCTAAGTCCAAGGGATCTGACACCATCTTCTGGCCTCCTTGGGCATCAGGTACATACATGGTGGAATTATATACATTCAGGCAAAATACCCATACACATAAAATAAAAATAAATACATTTTTTAAAAAAAAGTAGTTGGGATCCCAATTCAGAGCTTTGTTTTGTGAAGATGGGGGGATGAACAGAGAAGCCTGTTAATGGGATGCTAACAGTGTGTTTGGATGGGCTCTTGACTCTCCCAGGGGAAAAAAGATTGCCACTTATAGAAGAGTGAAATGGAGAGGAGAGGAGAGGAGAGGAGAGGAGGGGAGGGGAGGGGAGGGGAGGAGAGGAGAGGAGAGGAGAGGAGAGGAGAGAGAGGAGAGGAGAGGAGAGGAGAGGAGAGGAGAGGAGAGGAGAGGAGGAAAGAACACATGGCTAGTGAGACCTGATTATGAAATCTGGGACAACTTTGATGAGTAGCAGCTGTACTGTCTAGTGAGTTGGCGTTTAAAAGCAATCAGTAAAGGTGGCAGCACAGATGTGAAGAGTCATGTACTTCTTCCAAGCACATGCATTCAACCTGAAAATCCCTGGCTGAAACAAAACTCTTCTGCCACTCCATGAGAAACACACTGTTATGCTTGAGGAGTCTATTTTTTAAGTATGAGGATAACAGAGATCGCAACTAATTATAAGTAATGAAAAAAACATCCTTTTAATATCTAATATCTCTATTATCCATTCATTTAAAAGACAAGTCACAGAAATATTGCTTGATTGTATCTTTCTATATGATACTATATAATACCAGAGCAAACCAATTATTTTCATCATACAAGTAAAATGTGCTTCTTCCTCACAATAATACTTTCGACTAGTTCTGCCTGCAGTCAATTGTATTCTTAAATCATATAACCAACAGTTAAGTTTTATCAGACAGCCACTTACAAGTACAGATTATTTGGAATAACCTTAAAATTTGCAGCTTCATTAGTATCAAACTCTGAGTGTAAAACTGATACTCAATCTGCTCATTTAAATATAATCCATGTCATATATGAGCTTTCACTTTTCCCTGATTTCTGTTGCTTTCATATACTTATAGCCAAGATATTTTTGGTTTTTCAAGACAGGGTTTCTCTGTTGTTACTCTGGCTGTCCTGGAACTCACTCTGTAGACCAGGCTTCACCTTGAACTCAGAGATCCACCTGCCTTGCCTGCTGAGTGCTGGGATTAAAGGTGTGTACCACCATGCCTGGCTTCAAGATTTCTTCCTTGAACCATAGTTTTCATTTGGCTATAAATTTTGTATGAATTAAAATTAGCTAAATAATCACATAATCAGTTGTCTCAATTCTGAATACTGGAAATAAGTAGACAATTATACCAATTGGAATAAATACTCTAAACTCTAGACACTTTCATATAAAGTGATATAAAATACACCTAGGATAAGCTGAATAGTCAACCTGCATATTGGTCACCTGCTCTAAAAGCTAGAAATATCAAAGGCTGGAACTATCATAAGTAGTATGAAGAACAAATACAATTTTGCTGAGGAACAAACATTACATAACACATGTTGCAAGGCAGAATGGGAGGAAATGATGACTGAGATCAGCATCTCTATTTCATAAGTCAATTAAAAATATTTTAAAATAATGTCTATATACTCGCACGTGTGCGCATGTATATACTTATGAAACCATGGAGTACCTGTGACAACCTACAGGCTTGGTTCTTCCCTTTAACTATATGGATACCAGAGGTCAACCTCAGGTCATCAGATTTGGTGGTAAGCATCTTATCTATTGAGCCATGTCACTGGCTTTTACAGACAACTGTGTGTGTGCATGTGTGGAGGTGTTTTTTTTTTTTTTGAGACAAAGTCTCATATAGCTAAGGCTAACCTATAACTGAATATTATTCCTGAGGATGACCTTGAATTTCCTGGTCCTCCTGCCCCCACCTCTACAGTGCTGGGATGATAGTTATGCAGAGCCACACCCAGTTTTATGCAGTACTGGGGAATCTATCTGATCCAGACCTTCCAGTTGAACTACATCCTCAGCCCCTGACCCGCTTATTGTTCTCATTACTACTATTACTGTGTACGTAATGTGTGCGGGTGTGAGTGAACACACGCCACAAGTGTGAGAGGCTCAGGAGAGAACTTTGGGGTAGGTTCTAGGGTTCAAACTGAGAACAGGCTTGCACAGCAAGTACATACCCACTGAGTCGTCTCATCAGCCCTCAACTACATTTTAAAGTAATTCTTGAGATTTGCTTATTTTTTAAGACAAGAGTCTCACTACATAGCCCAGGCTAGCCTCAAACTTTTGTTTTCTTGCCTCAGCCACGTGGTGCTGGGATTAGAGGCACACACCAGAACTTTCTGCAAAGTTTTATGTATGACTGCTCTATCTGCAAGTACACCTGTACGCCAGAAGAGGGCATCAGATTCCATTCCAGATGGCTGCAAAGCCACCATGCCGCCACTGAGAATTGAACTCAGAACCTCTGGAAGAGCAGACAGTGCTCCTAACTGCTGAGCCATCTCTCCAGCCTCTGCACAGTTTTTATTAATTGATAAGTTTGTTAATTTATTTGTGATAGTGTCAAGTAGCCCAAGCTGGCTTTGAACTCACCCATATAGCTGAAGATGACCTTCATCTATGCATCCTTCACCTCCAAAGTGCTGAGATCACAGATGTGACCACCACACCCAGTTGATGCAAATCCAGGGCTTCCAGCACGCAAAGCAAGCACTCTACCACTAACTACATCATCAGCAGCCTACAAGGTTCATCATTTGCTCTTTTTTCTTTCTTTTGAGTTAGGAAATGAACTTAAGGCTTCACAGATATTAGGCACGTACTAAATTATTCAGCTTTATTTCCAGTCCAGGTTTAAAAAGAAAAAGATTAAGAATCACTTACTCCAGAAGAATATTATTCATGTCTTGTGTAAAGAATTTTTTCCTTCCTTCTTCATCAAAAAGTTTGGCAGCCTAGAGAAACATAAGAAAAACAAACAATATAATTGACAATCAACAATTACTCACACGAGTAATCTAATAACAATGATAAACTTCATTATCAGTAAAATACCACAAATTCTGACCCAGAGTTAGGCAAAGCCATTTGAGAACCAAATTAAACAGGCTACTAACACAGACTTAGTGACTTAAAAAGCAGAGACTTATTCTCTCACTCAGACTTTCAAAATCAGTACCATCTGTCTAAGATCAAATTGAGAGTAGGGCTAGGCTCCCTTTCAGAAAGCATTAAAAAAAAAGTCAGATATAGAATCTCCAAGATGCTAAAAGCAAAGCATAGACTGAGTAAGTATGGTATATGTAACTGACAGTACCACTTGAAATAAAGCAACTTTCAAGGGCCATTTAACTCATAACCACAGGGAAATACTATGCTTAAAAAGAAGCAATGTGAAAGTGCATTAGCGCTGCCTATTTTTAGACTAAATCTTAATCAAAGGTCACGAAAGTATGAAACAGAAAACTGAGTGACAATCTTGTGATAGATACAGTGCTTGCCAAAATGCCTAAACTACAGAATGAACATTTCCTTTGAGTGAAAACACAAAGATTTATTTCTGGTATTTTAAACACACACACACACACTCACGCACACACTTTTCTTTTAAATAAAGACATGGGATCCCTGTGTAGCCCAGGATAGTCTTGAGCTTAGCTATTCTCCTGAGTCAGACTCCACAGAGTACTGAGACCACAGGCAATTGCCATTCTGTCCACTTTAAACTTTACAACCTTAAAAGCTTTAATGTGATTACAAGTTAGACTTAGCCAAAATCAGACTTAGTATTCCATGTCACAAATATGTATAAAGCTAAACAAAAATGCCAGGCAATAGTACTTTCCACTCCTGACTTTGATGTAGTAGGACTTCCATTTTATTTCATTATTTAAACTGCTACATTTTACTTACTGATATGTCAACTCACATTATTTTTCTGTGCAGTGAGGAACCAGGATCCTGTACATGTTAGGCAAGTTCCCAGCTAAGCTCCCAACCTTCAAACCACAATTTTTAAAAACAAGATTATCTGTTTCCTATAGACTAAAGTCCTTGATGGTAGATCCACGAACTGTTTAATTGTATTCTCTAATTCTACTCTATACTTTATCTATCATACATAATCTGCATCAACAGCCAAAGAGGTTGGTATTATACCTCCCCAATCTTTAAAATAAGGAGCCTAAAACTTAGAGGGGTTACACAAGACGCCCTTAAATCCTAGCCTTCTGTGTAAACTGGAAAACTGCCACAGATACTGGCTGACTGCAGTAATCTGGCTTCTACATAATTAAGAGCAATAAAAAATTATCAAGGAATTAAGCACAAAGTAATTACATAAGCTTGAGGATGATATATTGACACTCTATTTCCTCTTAACCAGGTGGCCAGAAGCCAATGGTTTTAATTTGGAAAGTCTGCCATAATCACTTAGGGAACAACAGACTGAGGAAGCCAGAGGTCAAGACTCATGAGAAGCACACTGACTAGACAAAGCTGTACAAGACATTGAACAAACCGGGGCCACATCTGCCACGCGGCCAAAGTTATTTGATAGTTTCAAATGCTTTAGGTAGAAAAGGCAAATTTCTAAGACATGCTTCTTAGGATGAAGATTAGCATGTGTAGGGGACAGAATGGTACAAACAAAGAAAGCCAGAATGAAAATGAAACTCAAAACGGGGGGTGTGGGGAGTGGGGGGTGTTAAGTCAAAAAGTTCAGCATGAAAGGATATTTATTTACTGCAAAGTAAAAAAAAAGAACAGCAAAAAGTTGTTTATCAGACAAATGTTTGAGCTAAAGATAAATTTTCATTTCCTAAAGAAAAAGTACCATCTTATTTTAAAGTAAGACACAAAGAACTCACGGGTAACAATAAGTGAATCTTCTTATTGGCAATTCCCTACTAAAGGCTTAGAAAAAGGCTGTATTGACCCTGGCATGCCACTATAGAGACAGGTATCTTTTGGTATGAGATACACAGAGCCTCTTAAGACCAGAATGTGCCCATAGCTACACCATTAGGGTATAAAGAATAAGTGGCTCGAACTCAAGAGATCCGCCTGCCTCTGCCTCCCGAGTGCTGGGATTAAAGGTGTGTGCCACCACCGCCCTGCTAAGGGCTACTAACTCCTGAGAGAAATGGCATTAGTACACTCAGGACACAGCATTCTTTCTTTTTTTTCCCTACATAAACAGTAGTTAATATTACTAAAGAGTCCATCTTGAAAAGGTGAATCACATCACCACCAGTACTTTTAAAACCTAGAAGAAACCCAAGAGCTCAGAGACAGGGCAAAGGAAAAGGAAGAAAGTATGAGGGTGAGGTGACACCTGGTGCTTAGATATCACTTCTGTTATTTGCAAGACGTGTGCTCCTGCTGAATTATTTAGCCACTCTCACTGAGTTTCTTAAAGAAAAGAAATAATGCTTGCACTTCAAATACAGGTTTGTTTAAAAAAAATTAAAGGAAAGAAAGTAACCTCAAATTTAAGAGTTATAGTTATACTCAATAGTGAAGAGCTTGCCTAGGATGCACAAATCTTGGATTCAAATGCCAGGGCAATGATAAAGACAAAACAAAAAACAAAACAAAACAAAACAAAAAGATCCACCAAGAAACTCAGATAAGGTCTACAAACTTTCTATGTTATCTTTAAGGGAAAAATAAAATTTAAAAAAAATCAAAAAGGCTGAAGGCACATGATGGCAAAGATCAGGCAAAAGAGAAAAGACTCTACAATAAAACTATACAAAATTAGCATCTCTGCTGTGATCCCACATGGACTTCCTGATGACTGTATTCGATAGTTTTATGCCAACTTGACACAAACTAGAATCATCAGAGAGGAGGGAGCCTCAATTCAGAAAATGCTTTCATAACATGTGGTTGCAAAGCATTTTCTTTTCTCTCTCTCTCTCTCTCTCTCTTTTTTTTTTTGTTGTTGTTTGTTTTGTTTGTGGGGATTTGAGACAGGGTTTTTCTGTTCCAGGCTGTCCTGGAACTCACTTTGTAGACCAGGCTGGTCTCAAACTCAGAGAGATCCACCTGCCTCTGCTTCCCAAATGCTGGGATTAAAGGCATGTGCCACCACCACTTGGTGCAAGGCATTTTCTTAATTACTGATTGATAGGAAAGGACCCAGCTCATTGTGGGTGGTACCACCCACAGTCAAACCCACCAGCCTGGTGGTCTGGGTTTGACAAGAAAGCAGGTTGAACAAGCCACAAGGCACAAGGCAGTAAACAGCACTCCTGCATTAGCTCCTGCCTCCACCTCCAGGTTCCTGTCCTGGTTGAGTTCCTGACTTCCTTTGATGATGAACTGTGATGTGGAGTATAAGCTGAATAAAGCTATTCTTCCCCAAGTTACTTTGGGCACGGTGTTTCATCATAACCACAGTAACCCTAAGACAATGACCTATATGATGGAGTACACCGCCCCCAGGTATCAGCTAGCACTCCCTTGCTGAGGACTGCTGCAGAATCCTGCCACCTCTTCAAGCTGATCTGTCGTCACCAACCCTTCCCGACCCCTGCCACTGACCTACTGCATTGTAGAACCGCAGCAAGAATCTGCTAACGCCATGGAAAGTCTGCTCCTGTGCTTAGATGTGCAACTAGCCCTAGCTGGGCTGGGTCACTTGATACCCAGGTAGCACATCATACTGAGCAGTCTCAGGACTAACCTCAAGCACTATTCGACTGGTCTAAAACCTGATGAGTTGGGGTAACAGCAAACTGAGATCCAGACACCCACTCAACAAAGGTAAGACAAATATATCCATACCAAAAAGACATTACCAATAAACTATGTTGTCTAGGTCCCATCACAGAATCATAAATATGAAAAATCAAAACAATACGTCTTCCTCCAAAACTTAGGATTCCCATCCATAGCAATGTTCCCTTAGAAAAGCAACTTAGATGACACACAGTCAATCATTTCAAAGTAGCAATTACAATTATGTTCCAGGAACTCAAAGAAGATATGAATTAATGATGGACCAGGTGGAAACTGCAAAATCACAAATAGCCAAATGAAATAATGAAAGCAACTCAAGATGAGAACAGAACTTAATTAAGAGAACTGCTAAAGAAAACTCAAACCAAAATAAAACTTGAAGTAAAAAATTTACTCAGTCAAATAAAAAGCTAAATGGAGAGCTTCACAAAAAGAAAGGTCAAGTAGATGCATTATGACAAGGTAGAGGAACTGATTGTTCATTCAAAGAAATGGTAAACCTAAAAGGAAAAGAAAATAAAACACAAATGGAACATTCAGGAACTCTGGAACACGATAAAAGACCAAATCTGAGGCTGAAGAAATGGCCTGTGGAGAGTAAAGAGGGCATATATCGCTCCTCTAGAGGACCAGAGTTCAATTCCCAGCACCCACATTAGGCTGCTTACAACCACAGTGGTGGTTTGAATGGGAAATGCCCTCACAAGCACATATATTTGAATATTTAGTCCAAAGTTAGTGTAACTGCTTAGGAAGCATTAGAAATGTGGTCCTGATTGGAGGAGGTGTGTCACTGGTGGAGTTAGGTTTCAAAACCCTGAGCCATTTCACAGCTAGATCTCTCTGCCTCCTGTTTTAAAATAGAAATGTAAGCTCCCAGCTACTTCTCCAGTGCCATGTCTTCCTGCCTGCCACCATGCTCCCTTCCATGATGGTCATGGATGGACTCTGTGAGCCTCAAACTCAAATATATATACACACATTTAATATATATACATACACATATAGTATGTATACACATATACACATATGTATACACACATATGTGTATACACACACACACACACACACACATACATACCTTTGGTCATGGTATTTTATCACACCAATAGCAAAATAACATGCAGCCAGGCATGGTGGTGCATGCTTTAATCCCAGCACACAAGAAGCAGAGGCAGATAGATCTCGGAGTTTGAGGCCAGCAGTCTATAGAATGAGTTCCAGGACAGCCAGGGTTACAGAGAATAATCTGTCTCAAAAAACAAAACAACAACAACCAGACTACAAAGAAGAGAAAAGTAACTAAGACCATCACCTTATCCACAGCTCAATGGGGATCCAAATATCTCCTCTGGTCTTCAAAGGCATCGTGCTCATGAGTACAACCCCACTCCACCCCCACATATACACACATGATTCAAAAAATAAAATCTTTTAAAAAAGAAAAAGGCACTTCTATTACTACTGCTCTTTTCTTCTTCTCCTCCTCCTCCTTCTCTTCCTTTCTTCTGTTTCTTCTTCCTTCCTCCTTCCTCTATCTTCTCCCCTTCTTCTTCTTTTTATGGGAGGAGGATCTTTTGAGACATGGTTTTATCATGTAGCTCTGGCTGTCCTGTTCCTATGTAGACTAGGTTGGCTTTGAACTCAGAGAGACCTGCCTGTCTCTGTTTTCCAAGTACTGGGACAAAGATGTGCACCACCACACCTCATCTCACTTTACAGAAAATATTTTCAATAAAATCATAGAAAAAAATTCACAAATCTAAGAAAAAAGACACCTAGTACCAAAGTGCAAGGGGCATACAGAACGCCAAATAGACAGGGCCAAAAAGACAACATGCAGTAGTCAAAACACTTAATGTTCAAAATCAAGAGTACTGAAATTGCAAGAGAGAAAGTAAGTCATATATAAAGGAAAGTCAATGAGAACAGCAGATTAAAACAAGAAGGGCTTTGGACAGATGTTTACAAGTCTGAATGACTACTGATGTCAGCATAGACGTAACTGTAATAATCAATCAAAGGAGACAGGAGTACTTGCCAAGATAAAGGGCAGGTTAAAGAAATCTATGATCACCACGCATGCCTCACAAAGGATACTGTAAGGAATACTCTGGACTGAAGAAAGAGTTAGGCATACTCAAGAAGTAGTAATGGGAAAACATAGCAAAGAAAGGTTAAGGGAAACACAATAAGATCAACAAAATAACAGCATTCAATATACATCTCTCAAGAATAACTCAAAGCACCAATGGTCTCAACTCCCCATCAAAAGATAGACTAGCAAACTGAATTAAGAAACAGTATCCATCACTTTGTTGCTTCCAGGAAATATACTTCACCACCAGAGATAAAAACCACCTTAGAGTGAAAGGATGGGCAAAAACACACCAAGAAAGTAAGACTTCAAACTAAAATAAAGGACACTTCATACTGATCAACAAGACACGACAATCTTAAATATATAAGCACTAAACCTGGATGCACTCATCTTTATGAAGCAAATACTTCCAGGTAACACACTAACACCTAAACTATCAGCAGGTAGCTTCAATATCCCACTCTTACCACCCCTCTCAACAATGGATAGATCATATAAGCAAAAATAAATTGAGAATTAGTTACATGGCATCATAGATCAAATGGATCTAACATGTATCTATAGAACATTCCATCCAACCTCTAGAGCATATACATTCTCAGAAGCCCATGGAACCTACACTAAAATACTCACATTGGGGCACAAAACGTCTCTCAATAAATAAAGAAAATTGAAGTAATTCCTTGTATTTTATCTGACCACGGTAGAATAAAACTAGGTATCAACAGCAGTAGGAACCACAGAAAACAGATCAGACATGGTGGCAAAAGTCTTTAATCTCAGGATCTTGAGATACAGGGGACAAATCTCAACATAATAAAGGTAAAAGACAACAAATTCAGAGCCAACATATGCTAAACAGAGAGAAACTTGAAGCATTTCCACTAAAATCAGGAACAAGATAAGGATACCTATTTTCCCTACTCCTGTTCAACATAGTGTTGAAGTCTTAAAGCAACAAGACAGGAAAAAGGAGATAAAAAGGACACAAACAAGAAAGGAAGAAGTCAAAGCATCCTTAGTTACAGATGATATGATTAATAGAAGATCTTTGCGACGCCATCAGAAAACTCCTATAGCTGATAAACACATTCAGCAAAATAACAGGATACAAAATTAACACACGAAAGTCAGGAGTCTTCCTACATATCAAAGACAAAAAAGCCAAGAAAAAAAATCGGGGAAACAACACCATGCACGATAACTTAAAAAACAAACAAACAAGCAAAAACTTGGACTAAATTGAACCAAGGAAGTAATACTTATACATGAGGCACAGGAAAGAACTTTATAAATAGAACTCTGGTAGTACAGGAAGTTTTAAGACCAACAACTGACAAATGGAACCTCATGAAATTAATTTTTTTTTCAGCCAAAGATACCAGCATTCAAATAAAGAGGCAGAATGGGAAAAGATGTTTATCAGCTATATATCTGACAGAGAGCTGGTATCTAGAATGCACTAAAAAAGCTTTAAAAAAAAAAAACAAACCTCAAATAATTAAACACCAGAAAAACAACCCATTCTTGCTGCTCTTCATAATAGCTAGCAAATAGCCTAGATGTCAATCAACAATGGAGAATAAAGATGTGGTACATTTCACTCAATGTAATAATACTCAACTGTAAAGAAAAATGAAATTGTGAAATTTGCAGGTGAATAGATGGAGCTGGAAATAATCATCCTAATGTAATCCAGCCCCAGAAAGATGTAGGTGTCTGTGATTTGTGTATGCTAGCTTTGAATTTTTTGATTTGTGTTTAATTTGGAGAAAGCAGGAAACTAGTAACTCCAGCTTCAGGGATACATTGCTATCTTCTGGCCTCCACGGGCACCTGCACACATGTGCATCCCACATACAATTAAAATGAAACAAAACAAACCTTTAAGGAATATAGTCAATATTGGCAATAAGCTCTTTTAACACACTTCCTCTAAATTCTGGACTGATGAAGGAAGTTCAAATTTGTAAAAACAGAGTAGCTAATTAATTAGTAAGTTATGAACTTAGAAGAAACACTAAAGAAAAACAGAAGTCAACAAAACAAAATCAATCAATAAAACCAAAGAGCGAGTAGACAAAAATAGAGAACTCTTCTGAGACAGGCGGTGGTGGTACACGACTTTAATCCCAGCACTCAGGAGGCAGAAGCAGGTGGATCTTTGAGGAAGTTCTAGGATGGCCAGGGCTACACAGAGAAACCCTGTTTTGAAAAGGGGGTAGGGGGGAGCATTCTTCTGCTTCCCTACATAGGACATTTAAAATTTAGAGTTAAGAGAATAAAGTAGGCTTAAATGGAGAAATCTTGGGAGTAAAAAAGCAAAATAGAGAGGAATTCATACATTATAACATCACGAAGAATGATTTTTAGTTAAAATATCTACAAATTCATGAATTAAAATCCAGAAAAACACCACTTTAATAACGGCTATTTTAGGGGCTAGAGAGATGGCTCAATGGTTAAAGAGCACTGGCTGCTCTTCCAGAGCAGATCTGTGCCCTCTTCTGGCATGCAGGTGTATACGCAGACAGAGCACTCATAAATAAAAAAAATATATAATTTAAAAATTGGCTACTTCTTCTAGGGGAAAGGAATGTAAAATAATTCCAGTTTTTCCTTATGTATGAAGTACACTCTATTTTATTTATAATAGATGGGCCAGGGTGGTCTCTACCTGCAGATCCTCCCTCTTGGACTGCATCCATCCACTACCACACCTGGTTTGTATTTTATAATCAGGGAAGAAAATTCAAAATGACTAAAATATAGCACAGATTCAGAAACACATGCTAAAGCAATCAAAAATCAATTTAAGCCAAGTCTGCCAAATTTGAACACAAAATAATCTGATCTCAGATGAAAGAGGGATGTGTGAGACTGGGTTTGCAGCTAGCCAAACTAACATGAATTCAGTATGAGGAGGAACCTAATGTGACAGCTTTCACAGTGGGACTACAACTAATGCTGAGTATTAGTATAGGTACTGATTAGCAAGAAAAATAGACCCTAAAACAACTAGAACTCGCAATGTGACTTGGTGGTAGACCCCTAGCTTGGGTTATATGAAGCCCAAGATTTAACCCCTTGGAACTGCAAAAATAACAAAATAAAACCACTACATGCTGAAACAGCTGGGACCAGTTAAGCTCAGGTACACTTGTACAATACTCCTCCTCACTCCTTCCTCTCCATTACTGTCTCTCCATGAGTCTACAGCTAATAAACCTGTACTGTGAGGCTAGAGCAGTGACTCAAGTGTTGAGAGCCCTGGCTGCTCTTCCAGAGAACCAAAGTTCAATTTCCACTGCCACGATGGCTCGTGGGTGTCTATAACTTCAATCCTATGGAATCCATGTGTAGAGTAAGGCTTTGCCAAAGAAAAGTCCCTCCCCCTTATGGTTACATGCCACTTGGACTCCTGGGAACAGCTCGGAGGGAAGTATGTAAGAGAGAGGGAGTGACAGTTGAAACGGTAGTTGCAGTAGGGCAGGCAGAGACAGCACAAAAGCTGATAGGAAAAGCAGGCAGAAATAAGGCTCAAATAAAGTGGACTGACTGGGGTTTTAGAAAGGTTACAATTTAGATCTTTCTCAGTAATTGCAGTGCCCAGAGAAGCTGAACCAGAAAAGGGGTTCAGAAAAGGGGCAAAGTTAGTTCAGTTCCCCAGGCTTAGACAGATTCGTTTCCTTTTCTTCCTAATCCCATGAGCTAAGGTTTAAAAACATTAAAAGTTAGAAATCTTTCAGCGGGGAATCGAGGGGCATAGTTAAGTTGCCGGAGAAAAGTAAGTTACAAAGGCTTGAAAGCTTAGATACAGAGCTCAGACCCAAACGGCAAAAACAGCCACACCCACATTCCATTTTAAAAGGAAAACATATTATATCCATGGGCACCAGGTACACACATGGTACACAGACATGGTACACAGGTACACACGCAAGCAAAACACTTCATACACATAAGATAAATTCTAAAAAACTGTATTATGAAACCTATACAAAATAGATTTGTAACGTGTAGGCTAGCAAGATAGATCAGGCAATTGCTATCAAGCCTAACAACCTCAGTTTGATTTCTAAAACCTACATGATAGAAAAAGAGAATGGATGCTCCCAAGTTGTCCTTTGACCTCTACCTGTGCACTATGAGCATATGATGCATGGATGCGCACGCACACACGAAGAAAACTTTATAAATTGAAATAAAAAGAACTACAAGAGCTGGGGATGTTCAGTGGTAGAGTGTCTAACAAGCATATAGCACTAGGTTACTAGGTTCTATCGACATCAATGGAAAGGAAAAAATAAATCAAGAGAATCCATGCTATAATAACTAAAATTATTTAAATTTCAGTAAAAACACCTATGTATATACAGCCAATGCCTAAAAGAGACTATGGAAAATAAGTTGATGGGACTGTGAGTTTTTTTTGTATGTGTCTTAAAACTTTAAACTACATGTTTGTGCAGCAAATAAAAACCAAGAGCATCATTACACTTACTACACGAAGGTCCTCAATGCGTTTCTCAAGAAGCACAGGCAGACCATCTGGGAGTGTAGGTACCACCTTGGGCATAACCTGAGAGGTGAAGGTGGGCTGGGTGGTGTTGCCATTTTCTCCTCCTGACTCAGAGAAGGGGCTGCCATCAGAAGCAGCATCCAGTAATCTGTCAAAGTCAAAATCATCTAGCATCTCTAGGGCATTTTCAGCTTCCTGAAATAGTTCATGTTCGTTTGTGCTAACAAAAATAGGGAGGTCCGGATCAGCACTGTTCAGACTTAAGTCCGGGATATCGTCCCCCAGGGCTGTGGCAGCACAAGAGGGCTTAGTCAGAGAGGAAGTTGATAGGGTTGCTGGGACTTTGGGATTAGATTCCTTCTTCAATGCATCCTTCTCTTTTTGAAATTTTCGTATCATGGCAGCCAGAGAAAGGGAATCTTTATATCGCTTCTTCTTTTTTTCAGACTTGTGTGAATTGAGAGCCACAACTCTGTGAAGGAAAGAAAAAGCTGGTTAGGTGGTGTCATTTTAAAAGTTAAATCTTCTGTGTAAATAAGTAAAATAAAATCTAAAATAATTAAAATGATCATGTGGGAGGTGGCAGAACAAAATTATCTTCTTGCTTTCTTATTAAGAGTTTCTTGATACCACTTTCTTCAACATCGTCTGAATAATAATGATAAGGTCTCACATAACCCATGCTAGCCTCAAACTCCCGATATAACTCAGGATGGGATGTCCTTGAACTCCTGCTGAACCTCCCACGTCCTAGAATTACAAATCTGTGCAGACCATATCTGGCTTAAACTGTTTTTTCTAGGTTAAAAAGTTGTAATGAATAGAGCTGGGCAGTGGTGGCACACACCTTTAGTCCCAGCACTCAGGAGGCAGAGGCAGGCAATCTCTGTGAGATATCAAGGCCAGCCTGGATCTACAGAGTGAGTTGCAGTACAGTCAGAGTTACAACAGAGACCCTGTCTCAGAAAACAAAAAACAAAAACAAAACAAAAGAAAAAAAGCTGTAATGAATAAAATAGTCAGTGAAAAATCTGTAAGTGTAATCTGAGAGACTATGAGTCTCTAAGATGATAAAGCCTCCTGTTTGTTAATAGTACCATGATAAATTAAATGTAGATCATCAAATAAATTAGACATAACTAAATACATTTGCAGAGAATGTGTAATTCTGAGAGGAAACTGTAATATTGTGGTACTAATTTCCTAACAGGCTTAACTTAGCATACCCCAGTTGTTTGGGTACTTTTTTCCTTGGCTTCTTCTCTTTTTCCCCTTCCTCTTTCCGCTTCCGTTTCTTTACCTCAATATCATCCTCTTTTATTTTGGGAACCTGCAAAATGATAAGAGAATGTAGCATTTGTCAGTGTCAATATTTTCCTTTTTGATATTAGCAATGCAGCATATCAGGAAGTGGTTTTTAAAGTGTCAGTGTTAGAACTACTTGCTGGAAGCACAGGTTTTGGGAGTCTATGAACACTCTCGCCTGTTTTTGCTGTGTGTTTAGGTGTGTGACTGCATGCGAAGCAGAGGGCGACGATGAGTGCCTTCTTCAATTGCTCTCCACCTTACTTCAAACAGTCTCTCACTGACCACAGAGCTCCAGTAGGCTAGACTGCTGACAAGCACAGATATCCTTCTGTCTGTGCCTCTCCAATGCTGGGATTACAGGTGTATACCACCAAGCTAGCCTTAGGTAGGTGCTGGGAATCCAAAATCAGTTCCTCATGCAATGGTACAAACTTTTCACCAACTGAACTACCTCAACAGTCTTTCAACTGTGGCTTTCTTTCGGTTCGCTGGAAACCTTAAGTTTATATTTTAATTAAGGCTTTTAGTGATTCCGGTACAAATAAAGTCTTTGACCCTACACAGCAGGAAACACTATAGACAATATTTCTCAGATATAGAACGACAGCTCTGAGGAAAGCTAATGGTTATGAATGGCTCTTGTACAGAAAATCCTACTTTCTTGTTCGCCTGTTTTATTGCTTTGTTTTTGGAGACATGATCTCACACTGTAGCCACAGCTGGCTATCTAGACCAGGCTGACCTTGAACTCAACAAGATCCACAGCTTCTGCTTCCCAAATGCAGGGATTAAAGATTATGTGTTTCTTTATTTGTTTTCTTTTAAATAGTGTGGAGATCAAACCCAGGCCTTGTGCATAGGAGGCAAGCACTCTGCCATTAAGCTATATTCTCAGGCCACATCAACATAATTTTAAACAAGTAATTAAGTAAAATTTCACTAAGCAATAGTATTTTACTTTTCCTTATGTTCATAGTTATGGCACAAATAACATTCAAAAAGTCTATCCTGAGGCCATGTGGTGGCATATGCCTTTAATTCCAGCACTTAAGAGGCAAAACTAGATGGATCTCTGTGAGTCTGAGGCCAGCCCAACCTACCTAGTAAGTTCCAGGCCAGTCAGGGTTATAGTGTGAGACCCTGTCACACACAAAAAAATCCTGGGGCCAGTAAAATGGCTCAGCCGGTAAAAGTGCTTGCCATGCAAGCCTGATGGCCTGAGTTCAATCCCCAGAGCTCATAGTGGAAGGAGAAACCCAACTCTCAAAAGTATGGCATGCACACGCCATACTCAAACACACTCGTCTATATGCATATACAATAATAATAAAAAACACAGAATCAAAAAATATCCTGGTCTGGAGTGTAGCTCAGTAGCAGATTGCTTAGTTAGCATACAAGAACTCCTGGGCTTAATCTTTAGCACAGCAAAATAGAAACAAAATAAAACAGAAGGCACATCATATTAACTCTATTCTCTCCCTACTGAGATGTCACTCACCTTGGGTGGCTTGTGCTTTTGGTTATCTGTAATATCATCTTCTTCAGTATCTGAAGCTTGCCGAAACTGCAGAGTGCCAGTGTTGATATAGAAGCCTCCATATTTTGTTGTTAGAGAAGCAGGAACTAATTCGTCATACTAGAGGCAAAAGAAGTTTCAAATATATTCTCCTGTCTATAATTCCATAAACACATCAAAGAACAGCATTTACTGACAATTTCCTTAAATACTAACTGCGAATCCAGCAATCCCACTACTATGCATACTCCCAAAAGGCATGAAATCAATATGCTAAAGAGATGCCAAGCTTCTGAGCTTACTGCCACATCATTTGAAAAAGCCAAGATCCTGAGGCAACCTAAGTGTCCATCAGTAAATAAACGGAGTATTAAAATGTGGTACATCTATTTATACAATGAAACACTATTTGGCATTAAAATAGAAAGCCAAAGCTGGGCATAGTGGTACACGCCTTTCGTCACTCCACTTGGGAGGCAGAGGGAGGTGGATCTCTGTGAGTTCCAGTCCAGTCAGGTAAATTCCAGGATAACCAGAGCTAGATAGTGACTGAGATTCGGTCTAGAGAGGGAAAAAAAACAAACAAACAACAAAAAAGCCAGAATATCCTGCCATTTGCAATGTGTAGAAGACATTATATTAAGTGAAATAAACCAGCACAGAGAGACCAATACCACACACTATTCTTTGTATGTAGACTCTAAATACACTGAATTCATAGAGGGAGATGCTAGTTAATAATAAACTCTGTATTTCAAAATAGTTAGAAGGTTTTTAATGTTCTCACCAAAAAGATATGGTGTTTGAGGTGATTATCCAGGCCAAGTATCCTTACCATGTGTTCATTAAAAATGTACATATTATCCAAGTGTTACACTGTATCCCATAAAGATGCACAATTGCTTTTTGTTAATTTAAAATGAAGTGAGATCAAAACTCCAATAAAGATGTTCATGGAATAAGTTTAGAAAAAGTTAATATGGAATAAAAGGCAGTTGTGATCATTTCAGCATATTTGAGAGAGGAATTTCTGTTAGAATTCTGTGATGCTCTGCTATCAAAGAGTTAAAATGGTACTGATCTTTCCTCCCCTTCGCACTTGCTACTATTCTTTTGGTTTTTGTTAGAACTCAGCAACACATCCAACAAGCCAAAAATAAATAAGAAAATAAACAGCAGCTTCACAGACCAAAAAAAAAAAATTACCTTAGTCCTTTACAGGCATCTCATACAAACCGAGGACTTATAGTATACCTTGCTAATATCCTTAATGACAACAGTTCTAATGAGAAGTTGAAACAAATTAAAGCAGAGAACTCAACATAAATTATAAGAAGCAAGTCCTTAAAAAACTCCATCAATATGTGATTTTATTAATAAGGAGATGACGCAGAATAATAAAACTCTGTCTTGCCTCCATACATAAGCAAAGATAATTTGTAAATGTTTAAAGAAGCATACCTCTTTAAGGAAAGCAGAAAACCAACTATATGGCCAATAAAGATATACCTGAGGATGTGGTGAGAGCCAAGCACTGTGCTGGGAAACTAACGTCTCTACAAAAATCCATAGTTTAAGGGTCATCATTGTTTTACCCAGTGGAAATGGAGGCCAATCTTAAGCAAACACAGTATTTACTTGAGAATGAAAAAAAGCACTCAATACCTATCAGTACTAATATGCCTGTCACCATGATGCCTCTCTACTCCTGGGATTCTTCAGATTACACTTTGTTTTGTTTTTAAAGAAAGCATCCTTGGTGTGGAAAGATGGCTTAGCAATTAAGAGCACTTCCTGCTCTTGCAGAAGACCAAGGGTCCAATTCCCATCACCTACATGGTGGCTCACAACCATCGACCCTAACTCAAGTTCCAGGGATTCAATGCCCTCTTTTGATTTCTGTGGGCACAAAGGCATACATGTGCTCAGATACATAAAATAAAATTTAAATAAATCTTTAAAAGAAAGAAAACATCCTTGTGATAGGCAAGGAAAACCCATATTCTACTATCACTATAAGAATATTAAGACTACACAGTGGCACACACCTTTAATTCTAGCATTCATGAGGCAAAGGCAGGTGGAACTCTGAGTTTAAGGCCAGCCTGGTATACCCAGTAGCTAATTTATTATTATGTGTATAAGTGTATATACTGCCCCCCAAAAATTATTAAGGCTAGGCATAAAAGTTGCAATGTGAGTTTAGCTTGATGTCTTTCAACAATTATGAAAAAGAGGAAAAGTTAGTTATGCTGAATTTAAAATAAATGAAGAAAAGAGAGAAAGAGATGAACTACTCTTTTGATTTACTAGACACACTACTCTTCAGACCTCACAGAAAAGGGCCAGTATTACTGGCAAGTGAAGGAGACAGAACGATTAAAAATGACATGATGAGATGAACATTCCTGTATCTTTGGTTCCATATACTGAAAAATACTATTCTCAATGCTTCTTCACATGGATGCTTCCCTTTGGTCCTCATGACATCCTTGAGAGGCAGGGAGGGCAAACATATTCCCACTTTGTAAGTGGAAAACGAGTAAGAATCTATCCAAAGCCATTTTATGCTGATAAAATCACCAGCTTTCCACTCATCTTCTAAACCAAACCACTTCTTCATGAGGCAAGACATTCACCCCCAGATATTCAGGGCAATCTTAACTGGTCCAGGCTTTCTGCCGAGCTTTCTCTACCCTGACACTTCTGAGAATAAACTTACAAATATGCAATTGAGACATTTAAGTGGAACAAAGTTAAAAGGCAATGAAACAACTTAAGAACTAGACAGCCTAGCTCTAGATCCATTGCCAGAACTAATGAGAATCTGGGCAAATTTCTGAACTAATAATTTTCTGTCAAAGTTGCATATGTTCAGTCCTTTTACAATTCGGAAGAATAAAAGTAAGATTGATTTTCAGACATTTTAGTAATAAGGTAGCAGATAACTTTACACATTCACTGGGAATGGATGATTTTTCAGTCTCTATACAAACAAGAAGTCATCTGATTGGATTATAATTGTTTTATGTCTGAATAAAAAGAATAAGGTAATTTAATTTTATTTATTTTATGTACATTGGTGTTTTGTCTGCATGTATGTCTGTGTGAGGGTGTCGGATCCTCTGGAATTGGAGTTAATGGTTATGAGCTGCCACATGGGTGCTGGAAATTGAATCCAGGTCCTGTGGAAGAGCAGCCAGTGCTCTTAACCACTCAATCTGTGAGCCATCTCACTAGCCTCGAACAAGGTAATTTTTAAAAGAACAGTGACATAAGGTTACTAACTGTAGAAATCAACCACTATACCTATAAAATCCATCCTTATTAAACCAACAGCTTTCAAATTTTCTTCAACTCACTCCAAGAACAAAAAATATTCCGTATCAAAACACAGCATATACACACACAATGAAAATGACATCATCTGTGATAGACCCTTTTCTATTTGATTTTGTTTTCTTTGAAATACTAATGAGGGCCTAAGAGATGTCTCAGCAGTAAAGAGCACTTGTTTTTGCAGAGAACTCAGATCGGATTCCAAGCACTCACATAGCAGCTCACAACTTTAACACCAGTCCCAGGGGAGCTTATATCTTCTGACCTCCACAGACAGCAGGCACGCATGTTGTGCACAGAGATATACACAGGCAAAACACTTGTACACGTAATAATAAAATATAAACTACTAGTCGCACGGTCTGAATTGATACATACTTCATATATTAGCTACGAAATTAAACCGGAAATACTTTATTCAAATACTATAAATGATATTATGATATTGATGAATTGATGATTGATATTGATGAAAGTCTACTATATGGTTTCCACAATAAGGCACTCTCTTTTGTTGTTGTTTGTTTTTTCAAGACAGAGTTTCTCTGTTGTAACTCTGGCTGCCCTGGAACTCACTCTGTAGACCAGGCTGGTCTCAAACTCACAGAGATCTTGCCTCTGCCTCCCGAGTTCTGGAATTAAAGGAACTGGCAGGCTTGATAAGGCACTCTTAAAAAGACAGTTTATTAACTTTAAAAAGCTATTTATGTAAAAGCATGAGTACACACAATAGCCAGACTGAAATTCCTTTTGGGTAAGTCAGAATTTTAAATCTACAGATTAGCATTATTACTAATGTTTGATACTTGTTAATGCTCTTCACCGTATTTAAATTCGCTTTATTTCAATCTCAGTAATTCTAGGTGATAGTAATGGCACAGAAAACTGTAACACTGACATGCTTTCTTAGTCAAATTAGGTAAAACTAGAACCTGGGACTTCTACACTAAGTTCCAAATAATAGTCAATATTCTAGATAGAAACATCTCAGCTTTAATCTGCCAATTGCTAATAATAGTTTTGGTAATGGTCCGGCCTCTCAATACTGCTAATATGCCTCGCCAAGATATCATAAATAATTTAGAGACATGATGTCCAGTGTGCACCATGCTGACAATCATTCCAATCATTCTCTTACCAGTATAAGCTGTCTGTTACCATCTATACAACCAAGTGCTGTGTTACCATGTAAAAGTTATACTAATTTGTGATTTATAAAATATTTAACTTGTGTCACTTTCTGAATATCTCAAGCAAAACACTGCAGAAGATATCATAATCCTACAGGATGTATAATCCTACACATTAGAGTAAGAGTAATCTAATACACAGATAAGAATGGAAGAACATAGACCTTACCTACTACAAAACATGACAAACCTTAATTCATGTGCTACATGACAGGTACTAATAATTCCTATATGTTGTTCAAAATTCATCTTCCTTTCATAAGAGAAAATGGATGGTAGAGCTAGTTGTAGAATTTGATCAAAACATACTGGTGATAGAAGCTGGCGTTTAATATACCACCATTACAGTAAGGTGTGCGAAAACAAAAAAAAAAAAACCGAAGTATGTTTTATAGTTATCTGCCAAACTAAATGTTGACTCTAGAGCACCAACCTTTAAAACTACCTGGCTCTCGTTTTCTAAGCCATTACAAAATATACCTCCTCACGCTTACTTCAATAGACGTTCATCATGCAAACCCCTGTGACTAATAAATTCCATTGCTAGCAATTTGCCTAGCAAATTTGCACTCTGTAAAATAACCTGAATATGTTTCTTCAAGTAGATGAATGCACTACAAGATGCTCAATCATTTGCAAACACATAACCCTGAGAATTAAAATTAGATTAACTAAAAATCAGTTAAATACATATACTGTAAAAACCACTAAAAGCAATGTATCTATGCACTACTATACTTTATCTTGTACTTCACAACCATCTGGAGCTTTATTGCAGATTCAGCATGAGCATAGCTGATTTGTTATGTATGTGTATGCTGCGCATGTGTTTATGAGGGTGCACTTGCTGCGTGTCAGTGTATGGAAGCCAGAGGTCTACATCAGGGATCTTCCTCAGTTTCTCTTCATCTTATGGTTTTTCCAAGACAGGGTCTCTCACTGAACCCAGAACTCTCTGATTTGGTCAGACTGGGATTCAAATTCAAGTTAGCTTGCTTGCATGGCAGATACAACTTAACTGAGTCATCTCCCCAGTACCATAAATGATTCTTTTAACCAAAGAAATCCCAGTAACAAAAAAATTCCTATTTAAGCCTTATAATTCAACAAATCCTAGTTAAGACAAGCACATTAGGGGGCTAGAAAATTGGCTTAGTGAGTAAAAGCACATATTGTTCTTGTAGAGGACCTGAATTCAATCCACAACACCCACATCAGGCAGCTACAACTGCCTGGAATTCCAGCCTCACAGAGCTGATGCCTCTCTGGCATCCTTGGGCACATACACAGACACATATACATATACATAAATAATTAATACAAATTTAAAAAAATAAGATAAGCATATCACTGTTCTCACCCCTAAGCTTAATATTATAGTTTTCAGCATTTGATTAGAACTTTATTCCTTTTCCCGTGCATGTGAACGTGAGAGAATGCATGTGCATGTGCTTATGAGAGAGTGTGCTTGGGTTTGTGCTTCTCATATATCCCAGACTACCTCCAATTTGCTATGTACTCAGGAATGACCTGGAGCTTCTGTCTCTACTTCCACAATGCTGCGATTACAGGTGTACCATAATGATTTCTCCAAGGATTAATGCTAACTATGCACCTGAAAATAAACTATTAACCCAAAAGATTCTCACAGGATCTGAAAGCACAGATAAACTAACTGCAAGTAATGGTTTACTATCATATTGGTAAACCAGTACTTGCTAGCCAAGTTCAGCCTGACAGTTTGTTACCCAGTCTGCCAGGAATGAATCTTGCATTTTTTTAAGTGGTGGGGAAAACATAAGAATTATATATTTTATGACATGAAAATTACATGAGTTTAAATTACACAGTCTATCCAGTAAAGTTTTACTCTTAAACACTGCCACACTAATTCACTTAGACATTCTCTAAGACTGCTCTCATGCTACAGTAGGAGAGGAGCTGTAACAAATACCATATGGCCCACAGTCTAAAATATTTACCACATGGCCCTTTATAGATAGTTTGCCAAAACCTGGCCTATGATAGCAATATAGTAACAACTTACCACAAACAGGCCAACATTACAAAAATGTAAGCCTACAGTATTTTTTTAAAAACCTCCAAGCTATGAAAAACCGCTTTTAAAAGCACAAATAAAAACATTCATTGAAATATTTTAAGTTACTTTGCCTTGATTTCTACTGCAAAGAGTTTACTGCCATATGAAAAATATATTACTCACAGCCTCTGAGTTATCAATAAATGGATCTGTCTCATCATAGCCAAAACCTATATCAATTAAATCTTGTAGTCGATCCTTCCGATGTTTACGGGGTTTCCCACCCTGCAAAGAAGAGATACAATAGACTTATTATCTGTACTGTTTCCATAAATTTTAAAAAAGATGTTAGAAAAACTCACGTAAATTTTGTAGACAAACCCTATGCAGGCAACTGGATCTCTACACACTTTGCACATAAAGCACACTTAGTGACTGCTTCCTCAGAGCAGAGCAAGCCAGACAAAGAAGCTGTAAGGTGTAAAATCTGTCAACACGTCTTTAACCACATAGTCAGCACTAACAATGTTAAGTCAAATTGGTGGCATCTATCCTCGACATAATAAAAATTACCTTCAACTCTGTGGTTTTCTTTTCAAAAACCTGCAACCCTTGCTCAGCCATGAGTCTATAAAATAAGTGATCAATGTTCTGAATACCATCATGACCACCAAAGCCAAGAAAAAAAAAAAATCTTGCTGGGCACAGTGACACATGCCTTTAACCGAAGAGCTGGGGAAGCAGAGACAAGTGGATCTCTGTGAGTTCAAGCCCAACTTGGTCTATATAGTGAGTTCTAGGACAGCCAAAGCTACACAGTCTCCAAAAACAAAATAAAACCAAACAAAAAAAGTCAATCTAGATAAGCCCAAGGAGGGAAGTCAAAGTTATCCTCTGACCTCCACATGTGCCAAGGCATGTGAATGTGGCATGCTCAAGCGTGTGAGTGCATGCACGCGCATGCTCTCCCTCTCTCTCTCTCTCTCTCACACACACACACAAAACTTTTTTTTCCCCCCAAGATAGAGTTTCTCTGTTGTAGCTCTGGCTGTCCTGGAACTCACTCTGTAGACCAGGCTGCTAGATCTGACTGCTTCTTGTCTTCAAGTGCTGGGATTAAAGGAGTCACCACTGTCCAGCCAAAAACTATTCTTTATAATTTTTAAGGCAGGCCTTTAATTCCAGCACTCAGGGAGCATAGACAAATGGATCTCTGAGTTCAAGACCAGCCTGGTCTAAAGAGGGACTTACAGGAAAGCCAGAGCTATACAGAGAAATCCTGTCTTAGGGGGGAAAAATTGTATTTTAAGTGTATGAATGTTTTGCCTGCATATATGTATGTGCACATGTGCATACCTGGTTCCCTCAGATGTTAGAACACTGGATTCCCCAAACTGGGGTTGAGTACGGATGCTGAGAACCAAACCTGTGCCCTCTGAAAGATCAACAAATGACCTTACTTAGCAAGTAAGCTATCTCTCTCCAGGCTTTTCGTTTTTTAAGACTTTGTTAAAATTTTTAGTTATGTGTCTGTGTGCATGTATGCATGTATGAATGAGTGCAGGTGCCCTCAGGAGACAGCAGAGGGCACCAGATTCCCTAGAGCTGGTTTTAGAGTTGTAAGCTACCTGATATGGGCGTTGGGAACCAAATTCAGGTCCTCTACAAGAACACTACATGCTGTTAGCCACTGAGTCATCTCTCCAGCCCCCAAAAACTATTCTTAAAGTTATACCTGAATGTTATATAATTATACACACAGACATACAAGAACATGAAAAACAAGCATATACAGGAACTGGTAAAGTCAGATCAAGCTCTGCTGCCTAGCCTGTTTTCAAGTGTCCTGTGTCAAGGTCCATTCTCTGGTTTTAATGACTGCAGTTATGTGAGGTATAACCCCTAGCTGGGTGATTAGCACAAGAGTTTCTTCTACTGTATTTGAATTATTATAATTATTATTTTTTATTTTATTTATTTCTTTTTAAAGATTTATTTATTTTATTTATAAGTGTTCTGTTTATACACCTGTATGTCAGAAGAGGGCATCAGACCCCATTATTTATAGATGGTTGTGAGCCACCATGTGGTTGCTGGGAATTGAACTCATGACCTCTGGAAAAGCAGCCAGTGCTCTTAACCGCTGAGTCATCTCTCCAGCCCCTATAATTATTTTTAAACAAAATGTTTCTAAAGCAAAACAATGGTAAAACAAACCATTTTTTGGATATTCCATTACTCAAGTTAAACCTTACTTTGACCCTGGCTGATTACAGCATAAAGAGTTCATTATATCACAGATGAAAAATGTAACTCACACTCTAGTATTGTCATATAAGCTTGGGATAAGTTGTTTGAACAGGAAGCGGCTTGGTCCAGTTCCACAAAAACAAGTATGTGAATTCTGCTTCTAAGCTTCATTTTGGATACCTACATTTACAGACTCAAATCCAACTATTATTTTTAAGCATCCCTGCACCATCTCCCCATCCTGTTTCTCTTTGTAGTCAGGGCTAGGGGAAAGGAAAGCAAGGAGTGGAAGAAGAGGGAGGAGGAAGAAGAGGAAACTGTGCCAAGGATCTGGTCTATCAACATGTTACTTCCAAGCTACAAAGGGCTTCGAAGAAAGGCTGAGAAGATGTGAATCTCTGTTGTCACTTAGTTCCAGTTCTCATAGGGCAGACATCAATGAAAATTAAGTCTCGTATTTACAGATGGATACATTTAATGCAATGTGTCTTTAAGTAAACACTAAATGCAGTGCTTGAGAGAAAAAAGGCTGCACTGGAATTATGAGCACAATGTCTCTAAGGCAGTGCCCGCCTTTCAGGATAACTAGCAAAGGTAATTCTAACTAAATGCTGTTTGCCATATATACTGATACTGAAACGTTTAACTTGTCTTAATCCATGCCACCACTCCCAAAAAATCCTCAGTAGGTAATGGTTAATAAAATCAAATGGGATTATGATACCAATTTCATTATAAATTTTAGGATTTTAGAAAAATGGGAGACATCATGGATGGAACTGTTTGAACACTGCTCATTAACAAAACCTGCTTGGAAAGAAACCTAGAAGCTTCTGCAAAACATTTAGTAATATAACTTACAATTTTCTTCTTTTTCTTATTTTCAAAATTTTCTATGAATCATTGCTATCAAAATGGGAATATGTTAAAACTTTTAAAATTTCTATCTTATTAAGCCAGTAATCCTACTAAGAGTTATATATTAAATTTTAAACCACTACTTAAGATTTTAAAGTATCATGGCTGAGTGCATGCATAACATGTATGCAGTCTGGGTTCTATTTTTAATACTCTTCCCAAAATATATGTTAAGAACTAGGCTATGGAGAGTATGCCTGCAATTCCAGCCCTTGGAAGCCTAGACAAGACTGAAAATTCAGTGCCACTCTTCTACACAGTGAGTTTAAGACAGCAATATGCTAAAATATCAGAAATGATATTGTTGAAAATTTGTTGATATTGTTTAAGTTGTTGAAAAACTTTATTTTTATTTTATGCATGATTGTGTTGCCTGTACGTATATATGTATGTGTACCATGTGCATACCTGGTAACACCAAATCCTGTGGAACTGGAGGTCTGGAAGCTACATGCTGCCACATTGGTGTTGAGACTGAACCCAGGTCCTCTGCAAGAGCAGCAGGTGCTCTAAACTACTGAGCCATCTTTTTGTCCCCCCCAGAATCTAAGTTCTTATCCCCAAAGAACTTAAAACACGATAATGCTTAAGGAATTTACCATTTACAGTGTGTCAACCTTTATGGACTATACAGTCCTATAACCAGGAGGAAGATTAATAACTATACTAATTATAAACAGTAAAAAGGAAAATTACATGTAGGTTGTGTGGAGTCCTTTATAACAGATGACCCAGCCAAGTCTTTCCTAAGACATTTATTCTCAGACAAGACAAATGCAGCTCAACACCTGTGGGGGCCCATGGGTAACTCCAAGATAAAAGTTTAACAGAAATTAATGGCTATTACAGGGGGAATAAACCCAGTTAAACTAGTTTAAAAGGAAAAAGTGCAGTGATGTCAATGTCACCGGTTACTAGAGGTATGAGTATATGTATTTAACTCCCCTAATTATGTAATTAGATAATGACAGTGGCCACAGCCACTGAGTGCAGATCTGAACTGCATCTTTCACTAAGCACTTCCATCTTTTATTTCACATTCCACAAATGAAAAAAAAAAAAAAAAGCTTAGAAAAGAGAGGTAACTCGTCAATGATCACAAGGACTCATTTCTTCTACCTAGAAAAACGTTAAGAGGAATTACAGAGCCTGTAGAGTCACCTTTTAGCTAGCGCCTTCAATTCAGTATGAGAATTCAAATCTGTGTCCACTTTGCCAGATTAGCTTCTACCACACCATACCCCATGGTTTCAAGCTTACTGTACTGAGCTAGCAAGATGGCTCAGAGGTTAGAGCAACATGCACACAAATTCAATCCCCAGATTCCACTCACGGCAGGAGAAACATGACTCCCAAGAGTTATCCTCCAGCTTCACACACGTGGTGTGGCATGCAAGTACCTACTCAGAAGCACACATACTTCATTTCCTGACAAAATTAAAGGAGTGATGATAGCAGGCATTAACAAGGACATGGAGGAAGTCAACATGTCCTATTCACTTGTGGGAAAGGAATATAATAGTGGGTTATTATACTATGTATAATAGTAGGTGTGAAATGCTACACTTACAATAAATCCCAGGACTTGAGGAAGCTAGGGCAGGAAGATCATGAGTTTGAGACTAATCTTGAGTAAGATACTGTCTCAGAAACAACACACACAGCACACACACACACACCAGACAGGGCATGGTGGCACATGCCTTTAATTCCAGCACTCAGAAGGAAGAGGCAGGAAGATCTCTTTTAGGCCAGCCCGTTCTACACAGCTCACAGGGAGCTCCAGGACAGCCAGAACTACATAGAAATAACCTGTCTCCAAAGTATTGCAATCACTTTGTAAGAATGAGCACAGTCTTACCGGTGTGTAACACCATGCACTGTAGAAGACAGATCCCAGAACTCACTGGTCAGACAGTCTAGCCAACCAGTTCAATGAAAGATCCTGTCTAAAAAAATAAAATAAGGTCCTCTAGCCTTCACACACCTGAGAGCACACATATATATATGTGCACACAACAATCACAAATATGCATACTACATGAGAGAGAGAGCATACAATAAAAAGACATGGTCTTTTTTTCCTGTAGTGCTCATTATTTCTGTGTGAGCCCACAATACACACATATGTGGAAGCAGAGGACAACTTGCAAATTTTGGTTTTCTTCTTATACCATGTAGGTTCCAGGGATCAAACTCAGGTCATCTGGCATGGCAGCAAGTGCATTTACCTGCCAGCCATTTCATTGCCCACACATTTTTTAAGATAAGTTATCATGCCAGGTGGTAGTGACATGCCTTTAATCCCAGCACTCAGGAGGCAGAGGTAGATGGATCTCTGAGTTCAAGGACAGCCAGGACTACACTGAGAAATTCTGCCTCAAAAAAAAAAGGTAAGTTATAACTGCATAGCTTCACGCTGTCCTTGAGCTCACTACTAGTCCAAGAGTGACCTGAACAACTGTGATACTCCTCTTGCCTCAGCTTCCCAAGTGCTGTGGTTACAGGCATGAGCCACCCTGCCAGACTGAAAATGTACATTATATTACATAAAAGGAATGCTGTGATTTTTTTTTAGAGCAGCTCTATGTGTAACTGTCAAGAACTGAGACCTGGAGCCAGTGAGACGGCTCTGCAGCTGAGTCTGACGACCTGAGTCGGGCCCTGAACTTACAAGATAGAGAAGGGAAACCAACTCCTGTATGTTATCCTCTATTCTCCACATGAGCAGAAAATAGATGTTTCATAAAAATATAAATAAATAATAAACAAAAAAACAAACCCAAGCTCTGAAAACAGCACAATATCCTTCATATGCTGATGGATAAAACACTGAAAGGCCCACTGACACACGAGACACACAGATGATTCTCAAAGGGACCATGCACACAGAGAAGGCTCATTTATGGGAATTCTAGGAAAACAAAAACCTATAGAAAGCAAAACAGACCAGAGGTTGTTGCCAAGGCTTGGGCTAGAGGTAGAGGACTTACCTGCCAAGATATACTGCCAAGGAAACTTTGTGGAGAGACAAACTGGTCTACATCATGATTGTAGTGACACAGATTGCACACGATTATTAAAACTCACCAAGTTGTACAATTAAAATTGATGAGTTATAGTTAAATTATACCTCAAGAATTCTGATCTTCAAAGTCTATCATTATTTTTTCCTTCTTTTCTACCTTCCTTCTTGAGCTCTCCCTTTTAATTTTTTAATTTTTGCCAGAGCTGGGAGTCAAACCAAGAGTTATTTCTACTTTTGAGTTTCTCCCCCATGAACCTTTGTTCACAGGTTTAGTCACACCTCCGGCTTCCTTTCCATGGCTGGCCTCACTTTCCTTGAGTTTTCCCTTACTACATCTCAAGAGTATTTTAAAAATACCACTTCCTATCACCTCCTGCCTCAGAAACATCCTTATTACAAGATGAATCCAAAGCCTTAATGCTCACAAGTTCAAGGCTTTTGCTTGTTAACTCCTACCTACTGCCTATCCATGGCCTACCCACCTTTCTTTTGTAATTTTCTAATGTGGACTTTCTGATCCATTGAAATTCCCTAAGTGCATGAGCTCATCCTCTTTCCTCACACTTTCATTTTATATGGACTCGTACTCCTCATTGAACCCTGCTGTTTCCCACAGCTTAGCCTGAGTTTTAAACTTTTTTCTCTAAAATGCTAATTAAAATCATAACCGTTTTTTTTCTGTTCATCAAATACTTTCAGGGCAGGGGAACAGGTAGGACTAGCTGACTATAATATGCCTAGGGAAACCTGAAAACAAAACACACAGCAAATGCATGGCCTATTGTGATGAGCAAACGGTGAAGAGCAAACAGCTTATTGGTAATTAGATTTAGGAACATGTGTGTCTAGCAAGGTTACCAGCTTGCTGCCAATGATTGCTGTTAATCCTTAGTGCTCAAAGCAGCAGAATTGTAGTGCTGTTAAATAAGTGTGAATCCTTTTTATTTTAAGCATGAATTGTTTAAAGAGATTATCAAAAAAGAGATAACTAAAGCTTTGACTATAATAATAATCTGTAATCTCACCAAAAATTTTACCAATAACAACATCAAATGATATAAATGTTAATCATATCAACTATGACAAACCCATTCAATATTAATGGACATTTAAAAAACAATGTGGCACAAAGCGGTGGGGGTGCAATGCACGCCTTTAATTCCAGCACTCAGGAGGCAGAAGCAGGCAGACCTGAGTGAGAGACAGCCTGGTCTACAGAGCAAGTTCCAGGATAGCCAGAGCTACACAGAGAAACCCTGTCTCAAAAAACAAAAACAAAACTACATACACACACAAAGTGACGAAAGACCAATTATAAACATAGGAGTGAGAAAAGCAGTTTGTTAAATCGTATTTACAATTCAAGCTAATCACAGAAAGGACATACTGAGTGTTCATTAAACATCTGAGCCAACAATGATGGCTCAGAGGTAAAGACACTTGCTGCCAAGCCAGACAACAAGGCTTGATTTCTAAGGCCCACATAGTAGGAGAAAACACATTCCCGAAAGTTGTTCTGTTGGCATCCACACATGTGATGTGCATGTGTGTACCCAAACACATACCACATAAAATACATAGTTTTGCTGTTTTTTGGTTGTTGGCTTTTTTTTAAATTTAAAAACAGGTGGTTGTAGAGATGGCTCAGTAGTTCTTGCAGAGGACCCAAATTTGATTCTAGTACCCACAAGGCAGTTTACACCCATCTGTAACTCCTTTCCCATAGCTGGAACTTGCTATGTAGCCTAGGCTGTTCTCAAAACTTGTGATCTCACCACCTCAATAAGATTACAGACGTGCACCACCGTGTCTGTCTGGGAACAACACATTAAACAGGCGCCTCAAAGGAACACACACACTGTGAATTTAAAACATTAAAATTTTACCTAAAGAACTCACAACAGACTGGCAATGTGCCCTCCCTTCCTGATAGACCTATTCTGAATCTTTTTTAGTATCTTTGGCAAGACTGTCCCTGCAACAGAGTCAGTCTTGAAATTTTTCTGAACCCTTTTATACTGTATAGTTTACACTAATGTGCAAACTGTATAATGTGTAGACTGTGTAATTCTATACCAATTTAAAAAATCTTCCATTTTGTTACATCTCAAATGAAAAACCCTCTTTAAAGGCCTTTTCTCTAAGTATTCACGATGACTCAGACTATTACTTATTGAGTCATTAGTACCGGCTTAACCTGATAATCAGTATCTTAAGCCAATGCTGAATGATTACAACATCACTAAAGTGAAAAACAAGATATTCCTACAACAGGATGCCCCCTACTACTGTTACTCTGTGACAGTAAACAAAGCAAAGCATCGACATTCACTGATCACTTGTGGCAGACAGAGCAAGCAAGACATTAATTGATTACAAAGCTTCTCAATTTGTACTAGTCCTCTGCAATTATCTTTCTATATCTATGCTGATTTCAACTTTCCAATAAAAAAGCCTACAGTTTTAAATCAGTGGAAACAGTCAACAGCACAGAACATTAACACACATTTTGATAACCATCTCTTATGGGTGTAAGATCTTCCACATGTCATAAAACTACTATTTCACAATGAGCCTGCAGGGATTTAAAGAAGTTGAAAATTTATTTAGTTCAAAGAGGTCACACAATAAAAATGGCTCAACAAAGCTAAGGATCAGAATTCTTTTCCCTTTAAGACCACACTCTTCCTTAAAGTTTTTTTTAAAGGATCATTTTATGATTTTAATATACATTCAACCCTTGATATCCTGGATTGGTCCCAGAACCCCTAACAAATACCAAAATCTCCAGATGTTCAAATATCCTATATAAAATGTCTTAGAGTTTATATATATACCCCACTGTATGCTTCTATATACTTTAATCTCTAGATATTCATAATATCTAATGCAATGTGAATTTTATATAGTTATATACCTCTATTGCTTAGAGAATACTAAGGGAGAAGTCTTCACATGTATAATATAGGTATATGTTTTTCTCTCTTTATTATTTTCGATAGTTCTGATCTGCAGGCAGGATCTACAACTATGGTAGGCTGGTTCTATACTACTATTTTTTTGTTTGTTTGTTTTACTTTTTTTTTGTTTTGTTTTGTTTTGCTTTTCAAAACAAGGTCTGTCTCTCTACGCAGCTCTGGTTGTCCTGGAGCTTACTATGTAGAAAGCCACCCTACCTGGCCTGGCTGCACACAACTCTTAGTCTACAGAACACTAAATTCACTGGTATTTACGTTTTATGAAATTCATTTTGTAGTGATCTTAACAGGTTTGCCCAAACTCTATCCAAAAGTTTACCAAATTGAGTCTTAGGGACCATACCCAACGAAAGGACAAGATAGAGGAAAACCAAACCTTGGGAGGAGGTTCTCCAAATGCTCTAATTTTTCAGTAGTTACAGCTCACCAGTGAGTGATACAATTCTTAACATGATTGCATGCTTCTGTAATACCCACATCCCAGTACCGTATCTGAGAAAACTGTTGAAACTATTTCACAACTGATTGTGAAGTCACTCAACAGAATTTACAAAATTATTTATTTATTTTAATTTTTTGCTAGGCATGGTGGCACACAACTTTAATTCCGGCAATTTGGAGACAGCGGCAGGCTGGTCTAAGAGTTCCAGCCAGCTAAGGCTACACAGTCAGAGCCTATCTCAATAAATACGTAAATCAAAACATTTTTACACATATTTATTAGGAGGAAGGTGTATGCACATACCATGGTGCACATGTGAAGGTCAGAGGACAACTTGCAAAAGTCAGCTCTCCTATCATGAGTTTCAGAAATCAAACTCAGGTTCATCAGGCTTGGCGGAAAATGCCTTTACCTGCTGAGCCATATTGCCAGTCTAACATATACTTATTTTACAATCTATGCCAGAATAAAACCCAGATTTTTGAGAAACACACACGGACAGGGAGAGACAGACGGATGGGGGATGGGGAGAGTCACACAGGGTTGTAGCCCTGATCTGGAACTCACTATGCAAATCAAATCAGCTGGCTTAAAACTTGTACTGACCCCCCCCACCCCACCCCTTGCCCTCAAAGACCTGGGATTACAGGCATGCTCTACACCAGGATTATTTCATCTATTTCATTTATATAGCTCCTTGGAATTACTTTTGGATCACCAAATTTATCACTGTTCCTTAAAAAAAAAAAAAATCCTGAAGCTATCAGGACTCTGATTTAAGCATGAATGTTGGTATTCCAAATCTCTAACATAGAGGAAGCAGATATTTTGTTTAAGCAAGCAGACTTTAAAGCTGTAATTTATCAGTGGTAGTAAATGCTTGGCAAAGAGTTACTCAGAATCAGGATTTACTGAGTCCCCTGTGAGGCGCCAAGCATTGTGCTGGACACCTTCATGGAGGTTACTAAATTTATACCCAATTCTAGAATAGGAGTTTTCAAGACACATGGGGAAACAAAGGTAAGAAAATCACCAAGAGAAATCTTTTGAGCATCACAAGTTATATTGTGTCCTATCAAACTAAGAGAACAAGTCTAAATCCATTAAAATGAACCTTGTTCCCTGCTCTGACATACACCACTTAGAAACTATCTTAAAATACGATCAGGACCTGGGATGTTTAGCCTCAACATCTGAAGCCTTAACCAGGAGATAGAGACAGGAGGATCATGAGTTTCAGGCTAGCCTGGGCTAGAATGAGACTGTTCTAAAACAACAACAACAAAAATAGAAAATAACCTCACTACAAATTAGTGTGGATTTTTTGGTATCTTTTCTTTTAAAATGCCTACCAGTTCACCTGTTTCAACAAAAAGCCACAGAACGAATATATATCAAAGACTCCAAAAAATCTTGAAAAAAATCTCAGTTTACAGATATGAAAGCTGGGTCTTAAAGAGCAAAAAAAAAAAAAAAAAAAAAAAAAAAAAAAACTTCAACAATTTGTCAGTGGCAAAGAGTCGCCTAAAACCCAAATTCCACTGGGTTCTCTGAGCCAACAAGTGTCAACTCCAATTCGAGCTGCACTTTGAGGATAACAGAAACACAAGGCCAGTGAGCACTGACACCCTATCTGATGCTCACAGAGAAAGCAGAAGAGGTGCAACCTCGCTTCTCAACTCACGTAGGTGTTAACAAAGCGCCCATAGTTAAAGATAAACAGGGCAGGAGCAGAGCTTTCTATGGTCCGTTATACTAAAAATTAGAAGAAAATGTATGCATGCATGTACGTATGTATGTATGTATTTGAGAGAGTTTCTCTGTGTAGCCCTGGCTGTCCTGGAACTAGCTCTGTAGACCAAGCCGCCTTAGAACTCAGAGATTTGCCTCTGCCTCCCAAGTCCTGGGATTAAAGCTATATATCACCACTGCCCAGCCTGAAAATTATATTTTTATAATAAATTATTTATATTTTCTATTAAAGTAAGAACTCATACACTGTTGCATGGAATAAAGGATATGTATGAATATTTATGGTAAATATGACACGAAGTTTCATACTGATTCTAATGGGCTCTGATCCAAGGGGCTTAGAAGTACAGTCCACAGACTCATTGTCTTAAAAGGGAGGACAGGTGATGAACTGCTACACCAAGAGAACAGTTCTCCACAGCAGTGGTAGGGGAGCAGGGTTAGAGCCACACACAGCTGATGTGTTGCCTATTCTTGGCCCTATGTGACCATGGACCAGTCATTTAACATTGGGCTTAGAGCCTCGTTCTCTTCACCTATAAAATATGGTAAATATTTCTTACCTTATAGTTTTTTATTGTAATATTTGTTAAGCAAACTGCCTGGATTCTAGGACTATAATGAATGCAGCCTACTTACAGAGTCAGGACAAACCTGTAAAACTGTCTGGCTGTCAAAAACTATTCATTCAGCTTCAATTTGTGAGATCAAGATAAGTAAGCAGTTGCTATTTATAGGCCTTCCCAACCAGCTACACAAAGAAAACAGGCCAATAGGGTAAAATTACCTAGGTGAACACTGTTATACTCACATATTTCATTTCAAACTTCTTAGCCAACATTTCCACTTCTTGTCTCTCCTTATGCTCATCATTAAATGGGTCTTCTGTATGAACAAGCTTCTTCTGGTTCAAAGGAGATGGGGGAAGAAACAGAAGCATTAGTACTTTTTCAACTAGACGGCCATATACTAGTCATTTATCAACTACAATTTGGTATAACTGAATTTATACTTAATAGCATGTCAAATAGGTATTCAAAATTATATATTCCATAATTACATCCATTGTAATATTTTCCAGACTTGAATATAACTTTAAATTTCAATGAGTCAATTTTTCCTAATATAAACAAATAGGTCAAAAACATTAAAAGTTATTTTTTAAAAAATGATGGCTCACAACAGGAAAGTATCTGCAGCTAATAAGTTTATACACACTGTACAGTGTTTTTGATGGTCAAGAATTCAATAAGCAAACTTTACTTCACTTGCAAAATAACCATATGACCATACTATCCCAAATAAAGCAGTCTCACCCCTAAACCAATATTAGATAAAAATGAAAACACAAATTTTACTTTGATATTTTTTCTCAAAAGGACTGACTGAGCCATGAAATATCCTTAAAAATATACCCAAATTATTAATTATAGAATCAAGATTCATCATAAGCTGACAAGTTATTACTTGAGTATCTGTAGCTGCCCTTGCTCTCTACTGAGACTTAGAATCAATAATTTCTCTATCACCTGTCTTCTGTCAGTAAATATCCACTGAAGGAATACACAAAGCTAAAAAATGTGCAATAGTTGCAGAGATTACATCACCATGGCTTCCTTCTAACAGTATAGAATGAACCATTGTTCTAAAATGCAGTTTAAAACACACAGACACACATATACACAACAAGCTAGGATCGATCCTACATTCACCATCTTCTTGCCAATACAGACAACATTGTATCCTTTCCTGACTTTACTACTTTTTCAAAGAAATTAAAATTTATGATTATTGTGTACTGTATGATAGGGGGCATGCACATTTATGTGAAGGTCACAGGGCAACTTTGTAAGCTGATTCTCTCGTTTCACCTTCTTGTGGATTCTGGAGATTGAATTTAGGTTGCCAGGTCTGCATCGACCTGAATTTACTATTTTAAATAGTTTTTAAATAGACATGTTTTATATGTATGTTTTTCAATATACAAAAAAGACTAAGAGCTACTTTTTAAAAAATACTATTTTTATCCAATTTCAGAAAATTTTCTTTGAAAGTTTGTTTTTGTTGTTTGTTTGTTTGATTTTTTGAAGACAAGGTTAGGGTTAGTAGGTAGCCTTAGATGACCTGAACTCACTACATACACCAAGATGGCCTAGAACTCAAGAGATCCTTCTGATTCTCCCTCTCTATTGCTGGAATTAAAGGTGTGCACAACCACACCCATCAGAAAGTAAATTTTTTTAAAGGGCTAATTATTTTCAAACTGATGTAGCAGCTTCAAATAATTAAAGATGAAAGTATATTACCATCAAGACAAAGAAAGACCTGAATTTGGAACTAAGACACTTCATCCTAGATATAAAGACCAACACACATAGTCACCCTAAAACAAGACAGGAAAACATGGACAGGATGAAGACAGAAGGGTTCATCCTCCCCAGGGCACACTAGAATAAAGGGGGGACTCCTTAGAATAGTGAATTTTAAAATCAATTTTAAATGTAATGATAAATAGTTACAGAATCTCGTATCATGATTATCCTTATGAATGAAAAACATAAACAACCCAACAGGAAACAAACTAACAAAGTCAGACTGATAAGGAAAGTAAAAACACTAGGCATACTGGGTTACAGCAGTACCTGAAGCTAGTGCAAAGGACTGCGAGCAATCAGCACGCTTTGTTGTAAACTGTCCCCTTCCACCACTGTATAGTCCAACACTAGGTCCTTACTATCAGTCTGACAGGGATTTATGACAGGTGAGTTGGACCCAGAGCCTTTCACATGCTAAGTAGGAGCTCTACCACTGAACTTTATCCCCAACCCAGCCTGATTCATTTTATATGTGCAAATATAAACAAACAGATTTATATCTTTTACTAAGAATCACCTTTATATGTCATTTTAAAAACTTTTTTTTTTCTTTTTGTTTTTAGAGAAACAGGGCTTCTCTGTTGTAACTCCGGCTATCCTGTAGACCAGGCTGGCCTTGAACTGATCTACCCATCTCTGCCTCCTGGGTGCTAGGATTAATGACCCCATCACTGCCCTGCTTTAAAATTTTGTTTCAAGACAGGACTTCACTACACAGTTTGAGCTGGCCTCAAACTCACAATCTGCCTCAGTATCCGTATCCTGGTAACAGAAATATCAGCCTAGTGTATTCTAAAATATTTTATGTGTTTTATATAAGGCATCAAAATCTATCTCTTGTTTACACATGGTCTATAACATTAAATCAGACTCACTTCTCCTTTACAGTTAAGAATGATGCCTGTAATCCCAGCACTCACGAAGATGATGCAAAAACACTGACAGAAGTTTGAGGCCAACCTGTGCTACACACTGAGACCTTACCTCAAAGTAACAAATATGAACCCTTTCTTTTCCCAATAAAAACTCAAGAATTTTTTTTCAGATAAAACAGATTGCAAATTACCAACTACCTATGTGTAAAGTCAGTGCAATGAGTTCCTCCTTTGATGTTAGCAGCATGTTCAAATCTTTCATAGCTCTTATCCAAAGTATACAAGTAACAAGCAAGGGAACACCACAGGATTCTGTTAATAGCTCAGTTACATCACCACCATTATCATTTATTTTTCTCTTTACAGGAAATATTTAATTATGTTCTCAAGTGGGTGTTTGGGTTATCTGATTTCTTGGTCTGTTAAGAACTGAACTTTTTTCTTATGTATTTGTCACGGCCAAAGCTTATTTCATAATGCACTATCACCAGCAAGGGTGAACAAATTAATCTTTCAGGATAGGAATGAGTCCCATGTCTCAGACACCACCCAAACCACCGTAATTATGGCATAATACTGCACTACACAGACAGAGCAAGGCAAAGGCTGCCCTAACCTGCAAGGTGATTTTGCTTTTAGAGTTAGCCAAAATATGCTTTCCCTCATAAACACAAAAAAACAAAAACAAAACCCTCCAACTGCATTTCACTTGAGATTGCACTCTTCTTTAAGCAGGTAGGAAGGGCTGATTTAAATGCATCCCAGTGCAGGCAGTACTTACACTTTCAACAGCTCACAGCTGTCAGCTTTCAGTTGGCACATCTTGTTCACTGACAAATGGCTATTTAAAAAAATGGAAGACTTTTTCTTCTAATTCTACTTAGCCTACTATAGGTACACTATTCAACTACAGTAACTCAAAATTATTTTGAAAAAATTCTAACTTTAAAAATAAATTAATCTGAGCTAGGCTTTATGGTACAGACCTGTGATCCCAACTACTCAGGAAGCTGAAATACCAAGATTGTGACTTCAAGGCCAATATGGTCTATAAAGTTCAAGGCCAACCTGAGCAACTTAAAATGATCTTGTCTCAAAAACAAAGGGTGGGGTGTACATGGAGTCACAGCAGTGATAAAATATATCGCTGGCCTAACATGTTCAAGACCCTGGGCTTGGTTCTTAGCATTTCCCAGGAGGAAATTTGGGGATTACTATTTCCCAGATTAATTCTGATGTTCATAGCTTTCAGCTGGTTGCTCTCCTAGGATTTCCCTTTATGGAGCCATCACAATTCACTTACAGAGGTGTTATTTTATACATTTTTAGGTAATATATTAAATAGGACTAATGGGAAACTGTGTCAAAATATTGCTACAAAAGTATACCATATAAAAAAATAAATTCTTTTGAGGAATTACAAAACATATACGGTTGAATATATGAGAAAAATGGACCAATAAATCCCTAAATTGATAGTTTGTATGACGCAAACACAAAAATTAAACCCAATTCATCTGTCTCCTACAACATTAAAGTACACCAAACAGTGCTTTAACAGTCAGGGACAGATCACATATATAACAAGAAATAACATAGAGTCTAGCTATATAGCAGGTTCAATGATAAATAACATATAGCCAACTATATAGCATGTTAAAACACCTAGGTTAGCAGAATATGGTGGCACACACCTTTTATTCCAGCACTGGAGAGGCAGAAACAAATAGATCTGAAAGTTCCAGGCCAGCCTAGTCTACAGGTTGAGTTCCAGGACAGCCAGAGTTACACAGAGAAACCCGTCACAAAAAAAACAAACAAAAACCACCTAGCTTAGTGTGTATTTTCTACACTGCTCTCACAATGACAAAACGCTAACTGCCCTTACCTGGTAAGCCATTATGTCACCTAGTTTTGGTTTTTTGAGATAGGGTCTTACTATGTGGCCCTGAACTCTCCATCCTTCCCACCCCAGCCTCCAGAGCGCTGAGGTCACAGACTAGCTTGCCCGTCTACAAAATGCTTAGAATCTGTAACTTATGAAAATTATAAAAATTGTTCACCTACTTATATTAGCAGGTCAAGTATAATTTCTTTAAAAAATGTTCCAATAGACAAAAAAAAAAAAGACATTAAAAAAAAAAAAAAGAGGTTTCTGAAGTGAACCTACAGGACAAAACGTTACGTGAAAGTGACCAAAATGGTCTCTACCCCTAACAATCCAATTTCCCTGAAAACATTTAGTAATGATGGTCACACAACAATACTTGTAACTAGCCATCAAAGGATATCTGGCACAAAATGAACCCAGACTAATTGTATTATTCAATGTGAGACTTCTGACTAAGAGTCCTTCAATGCAAAAACAAAGATAGTTCATGAAAGGAACGAATGAATTCTGGAGTCCAGTAGACCTCCTCGAAAGCCCAGTCTAATAAAGAGCATAGTCGCTAAACAAGAGGACAATGTCTGTCTGTCTGCCTGTCTCTCCCCCCCCCATATCCCCCTCTTAAAGATCACCAACCCACAACAATAAAAATCACAGTCACTGACAAACCGCTGTTCTAATCCCCATTGTTTACCGCTTCCCTCAAAGGCATACCTATGTATTTTCCTAAGTTGTTTTTTTTTTTTTAAATTCAAAGCCAACGTTTTTTCCACCATTCTCCAAAAGAGCACAACAGACAAATACCCCGAATTCGAACTAATGATAGCCATTCAGATAATATGACTGGACAGCCACCGAATAAGACAGACCTTTCCATTCAAAGACAATATGCACAAAACTCAACACACACACAAAGCTAACAATATTTACCAACACGAGTGCAACCACATTAACGAATCCACTTTTTCATTCCTAACGCAGACGCTTTAGTTTCTGAAAACGTTAATTACTCTTAAATCCCCTTCCATCAAGGAAAATAAACCACCCGGCCGCGAGCCCATCTCAGCAGCCCTGCCGCCCGTACAGCTGGATGGAGGAAGGATGAGGATGAGCCGAGAAGGGGTCACACAATCTCTCCGCTTCAGACCGGGGGGCGTGTCCCCCAAGGATTTTTCGCTTCCCTTCTACCGGAACGACTGATGGAGTGCCACACGAAGCTAGCCGCGCGGCTCGCGGGGCCTCGGGATTTGGTGTGGGGGGGAACAGAAAGGAAAAGGAGGAAAAAGCTGAGGTTTCGAAAGGTGCAGAGGAAACCCGGCTCGGCGCGGTGTGGAAGGGGCAGCCGCGGCCACCCGGGGGGACAGAGCCGCGCAGCTCCCGCCCCGTCCAGCCGCCCGGCCCCCGTCACCCCACCCCCGGGGCGAGAGAAGTGCACAGCAGCCCGGGCAGGCGGCCGGTCCGGAGGCGCCCGGGCTGCGGGGCGGCCGGGAGGGAGGGACCCTCTGTACCCGTTGTTCTCCGCACAGCAGCAGCTCCGGGTAGCTGAACTCCACGCAGCTTTCGTCCGTGGGGTCCTTGAGCACCAGCTCCAGGCGAACCGTCTCCTTTGGCGGCCGCGGCAGCGGCGGCTCCGCCCGGGAAGCCGCCTCCCGCGGCGACGGCGTCTGCAGAGGCAGCGGCGGCGGCGGCGGCTCGGGCCGCGGGGGCTCGCGCTGCAGCGCCATGGGCGGCTCGGCGCGGCTGACCTCGCGCTGGGGGAGCGGCTTGTCGCGCGCCGGGGGCTGCGCGTCAGCGCGGGGGGCCGGCTCCGCCCGGGCCGGCTCGCGGTACGGCTGCGGCTCCAGTCGGGGGGGCTCGCGCTCCGCGCCCGCGAAGTCGGCCTCGCGCCTCCTCACCGGTGACAGGCTAATGAACGCGACTCTGCGCGGCTCCGCCATCCCCACTGTTCTGGCCCTCGGCGTTCGCTCGAGCCGGCTCTCGCCTCGACGCCGCACGACGTGTCCGCCCGCCTTTCCTTCCGCTCTCCGTCGCTTTTCTTCCCTCCGGCACCCTCAGCCGTCTCTGCGGACGCCACCGTGAGTGCGGACCGGGTCCCCGTCCCCGCTACTACGTTCTGATGGACTCCACCGCCATCGCCAGGGTCGCCGCAGCCGCCATGTTGGATCCCCCACATAAATAGAAGCAGGCCGCTGAGCGGGCGCATGCGCACACCGGAGACGCTCGCGTCCACAGTCGTGGCTGTTGCTCGGTTTTCCTCTTTTCCTCTCAACAGTCTGGAGTCCAGACAGCCCGGCGGAAGTGACGTCACAGACGGACCTGTCTCCGTGGCAACGAAGACGCTATCTATGCCTTGGCTCCGAAGGAGGGGTTTGGGGTTCCCGGAGTGATTTCCTCTTCTCGCCCGGAAACCGAGGCTCGCTCGCTGCTCCCTCAGGGTTAGCGTTACGATGTGCCTGGGATCGACCCAGTCATGGCGCCGGGTCCCGCCCGACGCCAGCCTCTGGCTCTCCGCGCGGGGGAGCGGGGTGTCAGCTGAGGATTCCAGGCGGACCCGGGAAAGGCGTTAGGGACTCGCGGCCGGTCCTGTCTGCCCGCTGCCCAGCCGCCCGAGGTGTCCAGGGTGGAAAGGCGAAGACCAGAGCCGTCCAGACCCCTCCCGAAAGCTCCGCGCTGCCTCCCAAGCTTCTCCCCGGCCCCTTTGCGCATGGCCGAGACGCCCAGCGACGCGCCGCCGTTGGAAAACTGAGCCTGCAAACGAACAGTTCGCGAAGACTTGCACCTCTTCTTAGCAGGACTCGGTGCTGTTTTAGGGGACACGCTCTCAGGGGGTAAAATGCTAGCTGGCTCATTTCCTAGTGGGAAAGAACGGTGTTTAGGCTGCGTTGGAGCGCCTGTGGGAAACGAATTGAAATTCAGATTTTAAAGGATGGGAATTACTAGCCCTTTTAATCTATTCAGTAGAAGGTGAATCTGAACGCTCCCTTCCGCATCCTCAAGGACCATGTTAATTGCATTAGCTACATTAGCTGTTGAGGAACTGAGTCACAGTCGTTTTTTAATAGGCTGGTATTTGCTCTTCGATTTCTTTCCCAAGGTGTATCAAATGGTGATGATCACGAAAGTCCCTCCTAGCTCTAAGCCAGGTGTGGAGGTTCACGCCTTTAGTTTCAGGAAGAGGCAGGCTGGGTGTTCGACTTCAACATGCTCTACATAACCAGCTTCAGGCCAGCCAGTACTTCTTAATGGTGATAGTGACACTCTGGAGCCAGAAGGATCTCTAGAGTTCAAGGCCAGCCTGGTCTACTTAGTGAGTTCTACGCCAGCCAAAGCTACATAGTGAGACCCTGTCTGAAAAAAGCAAAATAAAACAAAAAACGGAAGAAGAAAATAAAAGCATAGCTCTAAAATGCTCCAATATTTCCCTGATACCATATTTCCCCTCCAACATTACTTCCCAGTGCTCCTAATTCTGGTTAGGATCTCGATTTTGGACTTAGTAGTACTCAAGTGACCTTTTTGCCCTCAGACTCGATTTCTGCCAGTCTTACAATGGAGCAAATAATGTTTCTAAAACACTTTTCGTTGTATCATAATTCTCTATTCCTGCTGCACTTGACCTGAAAGGTGAGCTCTATACCTGTATTCATTATGTACAGTTTATCCCAGAGACTACAATCTGTTTGTCCTTGAGCCAAGCTCTACTGTGGGTATGCTGCCCCTCCAACATTATCTTCTGCTGGGTGCTTTCCCAATACTTTAAACTCAATCCACAGTACGAAGTAGATTCTAAGCCATGGCATAAGCTACTCATACCAGCACTCAGGAAGCAGAGGCAGGTAGATCTGTGAGGCCAGCCTGGTCTATGTAGTTAGTTCCAAGACAGCCAGAGCTACATAGTGGGACCCTGCCTCAAAAAATCAAACCTAAACAAGTCGTTCCTACAATGTAACCCAGTGTACACACACACACCTGAAATATAATGTACCTTACTATGTAGCATAGAGTAAAAACGATGGAGATCAAAGGACAATTTTATGAAGTCTGTTCTCCCCTTCCAGGTGTCCAGGCTTGCTGAGAAAGTGCCTATATCTAATAGGTCATCTTGTTAGCCTAGAATTGTTTAAATGCTAATTTCTAGTTTTGAATATATTTTCCTACATAGTAATAATTAAATTATATAAAACTGTTTTCTCATATATCTAGCATAAATGTTCTATACTTTTTCATTCTAAGTGTTCTGTAGTAATAGTTTATATAGTGACATCACCAAGAACAAGTTTTTGATTTATTAGCTTATTTGTCAAAAAGCATATGTACCATATTCACTATATCTACTAATGAAAAAGTTGTGTTTGATTTATTTTGTTTTTCTCTTTGAGACAGGCTCTCACTATGTAGCCTTGGCTGACCTGGACTCACTAAATAAACAACTTGAACTTAGAGATCCTTCTCCCTCTGCCTCCCTAGTGCTGAGATTAAAGGTGTGCACCAACATGTCTGATTTTCAACCCTTAATCTGATCCATTTTTCTTTTGCTACAACAGTAGGCAATACTGTCTCTTTAAGATTTACATTAACTGAAAAGTTATACCAATAACTTTACCTTTTAAGAACATATTTAAAGGACTTACTGACAGTTTCAACCTAGTGAAGTTTCAGGTGTTGTTTTCAAACTCATATAGCTAAGACTGCCCCAGAACTCCTGACCTTTCCAGCACATCTGAGTGACACAGTTACTATAGATATGCCCCTCCACATCTAGCTATCTTTTGAATTTTGAAAGTATTAAGCTTCCTCAGGCAGTGGTGTCACATACCTATAATCCCAGAACTCAGAATGCAGAGGCAGATAGATCTGAGATCAAAGCCAACAGAGAGAGTCCTAGGACAGCCAGGGCTACACCAAGAAACCCTGTCTTGAAAAACAAACAAAAACATTCAAACAAAGTATTACTCTTCAGCAACTAACTTGAGCAGATTTCTGTATCTTACACACACACACACACACCCTGCTACCCAGGGTCTCACTTTGTAGATCTAGCTGTCATGAAGCTTACTATGCAGACCAGATTGGCCCCAAACTCACCGAGATCTGCCTGCCACTGCCTCCCAAGTGCTGGGACTAAAGGCATTTGCTACTACGCTTGGCTCCTACTCCTTTTTTCTAATAAAACATCCTCTTTGAGAGCAATTTATAATATCTTGAAAAGTATCATTGACATACACATATGATATTGATGACATCCTTTTCTGAAAAACATAGGGTTTTATTGTTTTGGTTTTTTTTTCTTGAAACTCAATAGAAAACTCAGCAAACAACATCCTCATGTGTGTGATTGCCTGTGTCCCTGGGCATTGTGATGAAAATTAGGCTGGCTATCCCAAGAACAAACCCAGGAATTGCCTTGAATGGAACCACACCCCTAAGCCCCATATCCTGGTATTAACAGTTTCATTCTAAATTCTGGATAAGGACTGGTGTGATGTGTGCTAATGTTTTCTCCTACATTCTATTGTGGTTTGGTTTGCTTTGTTTTTAAATGTTGCTTGTAACCCCTGGAATTGGTTTCTGAACCCTCTAGTAGGTTGCAGTTTTGAAGTTGAAGTAAATATGTATCTTAGCAGTTAGAGACTGAACAGGTCAGGAAAGTAATTTTGCTCCTAGGGATAGAAGATAGATACAGACACATTTCTGGGAGAATTTAGAAAACTCTAAATGATAGAGTTGAATAAAGGGGCCTTAAAGAGCTAGGAAGAGGTCATGGTCATAGTCACTACTGAGTGCCAAGTCAGAGGGTTTATTTAAATCATGTAAGTTCAGATTGCTCTTGTTTTTAATATGTGTACATACAGCAATTACATATCCTGAGAGAGGTCTACTAAGCTGCTCATACCTCACGTCTGTGCATATGTATATTGTATGTACATGCTTATGTGTTCACGTATGCCTGTGGATGTTGCTGTTGGATATCTTCCTCGATTTTTGTATTACATTTATGGATTTATTTTCTGTGTGTATTTGGGAGGGGTAGGCAGATGGGTGCACATGTGCCACAGTGCACATGTGGAAGTCAGAGAACAACTTGCAGGAGTTGGGTCTCCTTCCACCATGTGGGTCCTAGGGGATTAAACTTGAGTCATAAAGCTTGGCGGTACCTTTATCTGCCAGGCTGTCTCATTAGTCCATCTGTCTTATTTTTCTCACTGACCATGGAGCTCATTCATTTGGGCAGGCTGGTGGGCTAGTGAGTTCCAGGGATCCACCTGTCTGTTTCCCCAGCACCAAGATTGCATGCAACACCAGGCCCAGCTTTCCAGAAGGTGTGGGAGATCTGATCTCAGGACTTTATGCTTGCGTCGGCAAGCAGTTTACTGATCTAGCCGTCTCCCCAGCCCCATTTTCCCTTCCTGACAACACTTGTATGAGGAACAAGCATCCTGCAAAGCTCTAAAGAGAGAGTGTTGTAGAAGGAAACTCTAAGTGCAGCCTCTGAAGAGGGTGAGCTGGAGCCTTGAGAGAAATATGGGGAGACTAGAATACAGAGATGAACTCAGTCATCTGAGTATCCAAGTAGAAGTGATAGACAAGGTCATTAAATCTCATTTAAAATGAAACCAGAGTCTGGTAAGTTGGCTCAGTTCAGAGCCCATGCCACTCTGGCAGAGTACCTAAGTTCAGTTCTCAGCACTCACTTGAGACAGCTCACCGCCGCCTGTAACCCCAGCTCCAAAGGATCGAACATCCCATTGCAGTCTCCGCAGGCACCTGTACTGACTCACACACATAAAAATAAACACAATAATTTAAAAATAAATCTTAAAATGAAACCAAAAGCCAATGGAAAAAAAATTTAAGTGACATAACGAGAAGAAAAGCATTGAGGGATTCGGGAGTAGTCAGCCAACTTTCCAATGCTACCCCAACAAGTCTGCTTGTGTGACAAGGACTTCACTGATTGATTCATCTCCCTAGGCCCTCTCTCATTGTTGGAGAGGCCAGCCCAGATTAAAGACTAGAAACCCTTACATCTAATTTCAAAATCCTAGGGAATGGACCAATGATTGACTATGTCAGTGTGAGTCCCAGGATCAGCCAACAGCCAGGTCTGGTGACCAGACGCTTCTGTTGAGATGGATGGAGTTTAGGCAAAAGGACCCTGTTCCAGAGAGGCTCAGGAGCCTGTCAGGCAACCATTCTAAGACCCATAACACAAGAATACAGCAGTACAAAATGCCTTGTGGCAAAAAGGGATTTTTTAACTCACAGAAAAAAATATAGGTACATAACTCACAAAAGGAAAGAAAATCTAAGCCATATCAAGAATGCAGTCAAAGAGCTGTCCCAGAAAACAAAACAAAAAACACAAAGACTAGAAACTAGACAGTTTCATGGGGAAGTTCAGTCAAACATGTTAAGAAAATAGGTTTAGTAATATTTAAGTTGTTGTAGCATAGAACATGAAAATTTCTGCTCCTCAAAACTTTGCTTCTTTTTCAGGTATCGGATGAAACATTGATTCCAGTTTCAACATAAACTGACCTGCAACACTAAAGGAGAAGCCCTCTCGAGACACTCTTTGAACCACTAGGTTAACAAAGGAGTTAGAAATGGATGGCACAGAGCTTCTGGGAATGTGGGAAAACAACCTCTTTGTTTTTGCTAGAATAACCTTTGTATATGGCAATTTAGAAATAACTGCCAGACATCCCTATGCTTTAACTAGTATTCCCATTTCTGTGAGTTTGTCAAAGAGCTGTATTTTATTACATTTTATTTAGGTGTAGGGTAGAGAGAGGAAATCAAGAGGACAATTTGCAGGAGTGGGTTGGAGCTCAAGGCTTCAGGAGTGGTGGCAAGTACCTTTACCCTCTGAGCCATCTTAGCAGCCCACAGACCCATAATATTCTGTGTATATCAACCCCAACTTGACTGGTGACATATAAAGGATTTTATTTATCTTCCTGGTTTAAATTATTTTTATTATTTTGAAATTCTTTTTTAATATTTTTATTTTATGTACATTGGTGTTTTGCCTGCATGTATGTCTGTGTAAGGATGTCAGATCCTCTGAAACAGGAGTTACAGACAGTTGTGAGCTGCCATGTGGGTGCTGGTCCTAAGGAAGAGCAGCTAGTGATCTTAACAGCTGAGCCATCTCTCCAGCCCCTTGAAATTCTTTTTCAAAGCCAGTTCCTTCACACACTTGTTAGTGTTACCATTTTTCTTCTTTCAGACACATCTTACCATATAGTGCAGACTATAACAGGACCCCAGCCAGACCTAATCGGCCCTGAGACCTTAGCACAACTGACTCTATGACGGAAGTGCCATTCAGGCTGTAAAACTCAATAGGTAGACAGCACTGCCTGCCAAAACTAAAGCAAAGGCCTAATCCACCTGGGACAGTCTCAAAGTGTGCTACTGACTTTGCTTTTTAGCTTCTGTAGTTCCACTTCTGTTAACTGAAGTATGTCAACCAGAACATGGCTTTTGTGCTTAAAAGCACTTCTTGGGAAAGGCCCGGGGCTACACTGGGATCTCAAACACCCAGTGTAGTTGATGGCTGGCTAATAAAGACTTTCTGTTGGTTTAAACTCATTCCAAGCAGTCTTCTCTGGTGAATACCCCACAACACGGGCTGGTCTCAAGCTCTCATCCTCAGGCTTCTGAGAGCTAGGATTCCAGGCCGTCACCACCATATGGCTTCTATTTTTAACTTAATTAGTTTTGGAGTTTATTAGTCTTCCTTGCGGAGTCCTTATGTTATTCCAGTAATCTTTTCATAACTTCTCGATCCCAATGTCACTCAATTTTAGTTTTACCTTTTATTTCTTTTTTTTTTTTTTAGTTTGTTTGCTTGCTTGGTTTTTCGAGACAGGGTTTCTTTGTGTAGCCTTGGCTGTCCTGGAACTCACATTGTAGACCAGGCTGGCCTCAGACTTGGAGATCTGCCTGCTTCTGCCTCCAAGTGCTGGGATCAAAGGCCTGTGCCATTTCTGCCAGGCTTTTCCCCTGGTTTTTAGTGTAAGGATTCGGACCTTGTCTCCTGAGCTTTAATGCAAATTTAATTTGGATAGTTTCTTTCACTTAAAGGAAAGTTTTTGTCTAGGCATTTGTGTTTTTTCTGTCTCTTTGGTTTTATTTACTTAATTGAAATGTTTTAGAGGTGGGATGGTAGTTGTGTGACGGATGTTTCTAAGAATGCCAGAACCCCAGAGTGAGATCTTCGCAGGATGCCTGGCAGGAACCCTAGCAGGAACCCTAGCAGGAACCCTAGCAGGAACCCTAGCAGGATGCCAAGGGGAAAGCTTCTTGTTGATGGCACAATAAGTGGCACAGTGAGGAGCTAGGGCTTCTTCGGTTTTTGTATTAACTCCTGCTTTATATCGCGACTAAAAAAATGCACACACGGATTCTGTTGAGTCTACAGAGTGAACTACGCTGCCTGGGTCTAATTCTATCTCTGCGGCTTACTATCACACCCTCTGTGGCCTTTACACAAAGTCACTTAAGCATTTTGTGTCTCAGTTTCCCAATTTGTAAAATGGGAATAGTAATACACATAATTTACAGTACTGGTGTTGGGGCAGGTGAGTTAGCGCACCTGGGAAAGGCAATCATGGGCAAGCATGAGGACCGTGGTCCTAAGACCACACGGTGGAAGAACACAACCAACTCTCCAACCTGTTCTCTGATCTTCACATACATGTTATGGAACACATGTGTCCACACACACACAAAATAAATGTGTGTCGTAATTTAAAGATAGTGTTTGAATTCAGTGGCTTAACATCTGGAAGCGCTTCGAACAGGGCGTGGTACACGGCAAGTGATGCTATTTTCTGTGTGGCGTAATGTGCAGTTGGTTTTACTGAGTGGCCCATGGGTCCTTAGAGGGGAGGTCTATTCTTTGGCATATTAATTTATTGCTTACTCCTGATAATGCTTAGATTACCTGCAGGCTTTACTTACACTTTTATTTCACCTTTGGTGGACTTCCATTGTCTCTTCTCATTTTGCTTTTTGAATATTGGTGCCTTTCCTTTGTTGCATATTCATAACCATCGAATTTATATCAGGAAACAGAGCCTTTATCATTCAAAGTGTGTTTCTTTGACTCGCTTAATGATTTTGACCTGAATCCAACCTTGTTTGATTATGGCATCTGTGCTCTCTCCATTTGCATTTTCCCAGTCGCACCACTGCCTGTCTTTCTACTGTTAATGTTCCTGGATTACTTTGTTCTCAGTAAGAGCAAACGACCGACCGAGAGTTGGGTTTCACTTGTGATCCAATCTGCCAGTCTTTTTGTTTTAATAGGTGACACAAACCCACAGACAGCCAGAGACACACCACATTAGTCTGTGTCATCCTTTCTCCTTCAACAGCTCTCAAAAAGTCTTTGAAGTTGTCTAGTTGCTTTGTTTTTGTATATGTTGCTTCTGATAATTCGAATTTATTATATTTTTGAGTAATGAGATAAATTTAAAATGACCTTAATTTTCCATTTCTTTAAATGTTGTCTACAATGTTAATGTTACTTTTCTCTGTACTTTATATTTAATTTATTATAAGGTACCCCCATGACTGTGACCATATTTATCACCAGTAAATAACACTAATATACCAGTATTGATACTACTGTCTGCTTTTCTGTCCAGAGTAAAGTGCTTTGTTACAACTTGCACATATATGTACAAATTTTCAAGTGATATTTTTTAAAGATTTATTATTTATGTGTATATGTGTCTGTCTGTGTGAGCGTGTACCATGTGTGGGCAGGTACCCACAGAGACTAGAAAAGAGCATGAGTTCCCCTGGAGCTGTAGCTACAAGCTGTTGTGAACCCAGTGTGAATGCTGGGAGTCAAACTCTAGTCCTTTGGTAGAATAATCAGCGTTCCTCACAGCTGAGCCATCTCTCCAGCTTTGTTTGTTATTCAGGACAGGGTTTCTCTGTGTAGTTCTGGCTGTCCTGGATCTCACTCTGTAGACCAGGCTGGCCTTGAACTCACAGAGATCCGCCTCCCTCTGCCTTCCGAGTGCTGGGATTAGAGCCGTGAGCCACCACCGCCTGGCTCTGATCATTTTTTTTCTTTTTAAAATCTTGGTTTTATTCCTTTTCTTGTTCCTCCCTGGTGCTCATTTCCTCCAGATGCTAAGTTGTGATGTCTCTGTGGTTTGGTCACTCATCTTTGGGGAGTGAGTTCCCCTGGGAAGGCCGCTGTAATGAACACACGGAGGGGGATGGGGGTGGGACTGTGTGCCCACCTCGCAGGCATCACCCTCTGGACTTATCTTCAACATTTCATTTGATAAGCGACTGGGAGATTCTCTACAAATACTGCTCCTGTCCCTGTTAAAATGTTAAATGTTAAAATGTTGCATTCATCACGTTGTAATCAAACAGGAAGATTTTGCGTTCTTTCTGTGTGTCTGTCTGTCTGTCCGCTCCTAGGCCGTTGACACATCCCATCTCCTAACACATTTGGATCCATCCTTGTTGAGCCAGTGTTTGTTGCTTATAATTGCTTGTTGCTTTGTTTTTCAAGATTTAATTGTCTTGTGTACGTGAGTGTTTTGTCTGCATGTATGAATGCATGCGTTCGATGTGCATGTCTTGTGTCCACAGAGTTGGGAAGAAGGCATTGAGTTCCCTAGAACTGGAGTCAGTAACGGTTGTGAATCACCGGGTCGGTGCTGGGAACCGAACCCAGGTCCTCTGCAAGAGCAACAGTTGCTCTTAACCACTGAGCCGTCTCTACAGCCTCTGCTTACCGTCTTATAAGCCATATAAATCATTTTTACAGCTGAACCATGGGATTGTTGTACAGTTGTCCTGGAAACCGCTTTCACCCAAGCATTTCCATCACCCCTCTCTGAAGGTAGAGCCCCTGCTTATTATATGATGGATCTTTTGTCCTCTGTTCGTTCCCATGCTTTTAGATGGAGCATACCATGCAGGAGTAAACTAAGGTAAATTGAAATAAAATTCAGATATGTAGATGAATAGAAAAGAATATCTGTTCATCTGTATATCTGAATGGCAGTCTCTAGTTGAAAAATGTCTCCTCAGAATTAAGGCACTGCAGTTCATTTGTAGACCTGCGGCTGAGATGTCCAGTGCCATCTGTTCGTCATTTATTACCGTCCGTGCCGCCTCCGCCCACCCAATGAGTTTGCACCGTCTCGTGTGTTCGGTGGCTCTCCTGACCCCGGGATGGATGCTAGCTAGAACCTCAGCCTCTGAGCAGTGGTTGTCATCACACAGAGCACACATGCTTCACACCTAGGATTCTGGTTTCACTTTTCAATCAACGCTTATTATTACTGTGTGTGCCACGCATGCACGTGAAGGTGGGAGCACGATTCTGCAGTCATCTCTCCCCTTCCACCTTCACGCGGGCTCCAGGGGTGGAACTCAGGTCACTCACCAGGCTTAGAGCAAGCACCTTTACCTGTGGAGCCATCTTGCCAGGCTTCCTTTTTAAAAATGACTGTATTATATGCCCCAAGCCCTTGTTTTAAACATAATTCCATGAGATTCGGCAAATGTGCAGGCATGGTGTGTATGTACCTTAACTCCCCAGCCATTTCCCATAACCTGTAGCCACTTATTTGGGTGACGGCACATTAGGGAATACGCAGTGGCCTTGAGGTCTTTGAGGCACGGGGTCTTAGTTGACACCGCTATCCAAAGACTTGGAATGTCATCATGGCCCTCTGTAGGAATTGGAAAAACAGTAACTGCAGTTCTACCTGGTGGTTCACTGCATTCAAATTCAGCTAACAGTGATATCTTTGCCGCTCAAGTCTCTCTACACCTATAACGCCTATTCCTGTCTGTCACACAAAAACACAAAAACTTTTCCAGTTCAGTTATTACTAGACGGATATTGTTTGTCTTATTTGTTTTTGTTTTTTGACATGGGGTCTCATGTGGCCTAGGCTAGCCTTGAACTCACTCTGTAGCTAAGGATGACCTTAAACTTCTGATCTTCCTGTCTCTGCTAGGATTACAGGAGTGCACCATCGTGCCCCAGTTTACACGGGACTGAGCTTGATGGATCCCAGAGCGTCGTGCATGTTAGGCAAGCACTCTTGCAACTGAGCCACGTTCCTAGCTCCTAATAGAAAATGATTATTAGCAAAAGTCCAAACTCAACATTGTAGGGTGCCTACTCACGAAGTCTCTGTACATATACATGTAAACTCACGGGAATGGTGTCATATCTTTGTTTTGTGCAACTGCGACACAACCAGAGTCGTGACTTACAAATAACGAAATAGCAAACACATTCTCTCATAGCTCTGGAGGCTCAGGTCCAAGTTCAAATCAAGGTACCTGTTTCTGGGGGGAGAGTTTTTGCCCACCCCCTCCCTTTGGTTTATCTTATTTTAGAGACAGGTTTTCACTGTACAGCCGTGGCTGGCTAGAATCTGCTAGGTACACCAGGCTGGTCTTGAACTCACAGAGATCACCTGTCTCTTGTCAGTGCTGGGGTGAAAGCATGTGCTGCTACACCTGGCTTTCCTCTGGCTTTAAAGGCAGGGGTTTCATGGGGCTGGAGAGGTGGCTCAGCAGCTAAGAGTAAGTACTGCTCCTGCAGAAGTCTTAAGTTTGGTTCCCAGCACCAATATCAGGCAGCTCATAACTGCTTGTAACTGCAGCTCCAGAGCATCTGCCACCTTCCTCTTATCCCATGGGGACCTTACTCACTGTATAAAGCGGCACCGAGACACACATATATACACATAAAATAGAAATCTATAAAAGCAGAGTCTCGTGTAGTCAAGGCTGTCCTCACCCTTCTTATGTAGCTGACAATGACCTGGAACTCATTGTCTTCCTGACTCCAGCTCCCAACTAGGATCAAAGTGTGCGCCACCATGCCCAATGGCTCCTGGCTGGTCCTCATATAGGGAAAGAAATCTAGGACTCAGTGTCCCCACTGCCACAAGCTCTCTGCATGGCACCGCTAGCCCCTTCTTGGAAAACATTGCCACGTAAACATGGGGGAAGGCCCCACCTACCACAGTTGCACTGGGACCAGTACACGAGTTTTCAGTGATAACACTCAAAATGTTATTTTGTAACCCACTTTTCCGACTCAGCAATGAGGCCTCTAACTGCTGTAGTAACACACTAGTTTCCTGTAGCTGCTGACAAATCAGAGAACTCGGGCAAAATGCAATACTCAAAGTCAGAAGTCTGAGAATGGGTCTACTTGGGCTAAAATCAAGTCGTCGTCAGGGTAGTGGTCCTTTCTGGGAGCTCCAGGCGAAGAGCCAGCTTCTAGAGATGCTCGGCCCTTGGTTCCTGGCTCTCTCCGTCTGTGGAGCCAGCAGATCGCTGAGATGCCCTCCCAGCACTGTCACAGACCCTGCCTCCACTCTTCAGGACCTCTGACTCTCCAGCAGAGAGTCCCGATAATCTCCCTGTCTTGAGGCTGAATAGTGAACCCCCACCACACACACACACACACACACACCCTTAACTCCGCCTATGACTCACCAGCCACATGAAAATCAGAAGTGCTGGCAACCTGTGTGGCCTCTCCCTATGACAGCTCCCGGCTCCCCATCTTGGTAACCTGTATCGACTTCTGTGCTCATCATCCTGTTTCCTGTCTAGTATTTGTGTTCATTTCAGTTGTCTAACTTAATGAAAGATTGCTGCAAAGCGCGGTATTGCTAGGATTCACTCTCATTGCTGCAAGAACCTGAAGTGTGTGTTGTCTAATATTCCACTGGGACTTCACAGAGTTTTGTTCTCTCATCTTATTCACGGCTACTTGGGCTGTTTTCAGGCTGTTCCTGAGAATAGCAATTCAAGGTAGCATTCTTGTGGGTACTTCCTGGTGTGAATGTCTCTTGGGCATGTAACTAAAAGAATGGGATTGCTGAGCTAGATAGTGAAAGCTATCCAGTAACAAGTAAGGCCAGGCATGCTGTTGCTGCCTCCTCTTCCTCCTCTTTCTCCTCCTCCTCCTCCTCTTCCTCCCCCCCCCTCCCCCTCTTTTTGAGATAGGCTTCCTCTACAGAGCCATGACAGTCCTGGAACTCACATAGTAGACCAGGCTGGCTTCAAGCTCACAGAGATCTGCCTGCCTCTGCCTCCACAGTGCTAGGATTAAAGGCACGTGCGACCATGCCTGGCTCCATGTTAAAGAACTCAAATGACCAGGGATGGTGCCTGTGCCTATAAGCCCAACACTTAGGAAGTGGAGGTAGAAGGATCAGAGAAGTTCAGGGTCATCCTCCACTATAGGGTTACATGAGACCCTATCTACAAGAAAAAAAAAAAGAAAAATAGACTATGCCTCAAAATAAACAGTCAGCCATGGTGGCTTGTGCCTGTAATTTTACCATTCAGGAGGCAAAGGCTAGCCAGGGTTACATAGACCCTGCACATGTGTGTGCGTGTGTACATCCCTCTCACCTTAGCCTCTCTCACCTGGGCAGTCCTTAGGTGTACATCTGACATTCAGGTTTTATTTAAGACGTTTCTGATGCTCACAGTGCGCAAACTTGTCTATGTATGACACATTCAAGACACGTGAACCGACAGGAGTTCCCTGATCAATTTACTATGCACTCTGTAAGGAAAGGTACATCACTAGGTTCCAGGTCTGCTCTTCTGGGATCATCTCTAAACAGGCAGAACTACTGTCTGAGCATCTCTATAAAGTGCATAGAATCCCGCGTTTTATAGGATGGAGGCAACATGAGACATGACTAATTGTCTAAATGCTGTTTAGAGTGTGGAATGTAAGCACTAGTAGGCACTAATCCATTTCCCATTAGACAGCAAATACAGTTACCGTTTGTGGCAAGCCTGTGTGGTAAGTGTCCCGAGCCACTGTGGGATGACAGTCCCTTGGCTTGTTGTACGTGGATGCCTGTTGTCTGATGCACACGGCGGATCCTGCCATCTTGATGCATGTTGGTTTTAGGGAGTCAAGTGAAGCAGAAGGTATCTCATTTACATGTCTAGAAACATCATTGCCTTATTTTTCTTCTTTTCCTGATCTGCACCCGCAACTCCCTGTATGCCTTTTTCACTATGTAGACAAGAGTGGTCTTGAAATCCTAATTTCCTGCCTCTGCCTATGAAGTGCTGGGATTCTACCTGAGTCACTCTACCCAGCCCCCTGCCTTTTCAATAAGATCTATTTTTAGTTATATGCATGTATGCCTGTGTGTCTACAAGGGGGTATGTGCACATAGGAGCTGCTGCCAGAACAGGGTGTTGGGTTTTTTGGAGCTGGGGTTGTAGGTGGTGTGAGCTGCCTGTGACGGGTGGTGGGGCTGGGACCCAACCCCGGTCCCCGACAGGCAACATATGCTCTTAACTTCCCAGCCATTTCAGAGCCAGCCATTGCCTTCTTGCTGTTCTCAGTGCTCTGTTCCTGCGATGACACCAGTCGCCTAACTGAGCTAACCAGTGCGCACTTCTGGTAGACTGACTGTCTTCCAGGTCTAGGTCATGTGCTACCTTGGCATCTTCAAATTGCTACAAATGCAATACAACATTATGTAGGAACTTGGAAGCATGAGGTCAGACCTCACGAGCTCCTTGCTCTAGCCGCTATGCGTTCAGTTATTTAACGACAGTCGTGAGCACGTGCTCTATGTGAAGCATTGCACTCTGCACTAGTCATGCATCTTCAGAATAAAGCCAAACCAGAGAGTCAGTGAAAACCCTAGGCTGTGGAAAGAACTTCTTGAGCATTATCTCCTTTTTCTCATAAAAACTAACTCATGGAACCTAAAAATCTCTTTTCCTACCTTCTAGACTACATTTCCTACATTCTAGACTAGGAGAGATGACATACGACATGCCTGACTGTGCACTTACCATGTGAAACAGTATCATGAGGAGAACCAGATAACAGGGCTGAGTAGATGGCTCAGTCAGCAAGGCGCCTGCTATGCACACATAAGGACTGAGTTCAGATCTCTAGCACCCACGGTATAAGCCCGGCATGGTGGCACATGCCCATAATCACAGCACTCGGGGGAGGAGATAGGGGAAACAATTCTGGCTAGCCAGTCTAGCCAAATGAGCAAGCCCAGCTTCAGTGAGAGACCCAGTTCCAAAAAGTAAGGTTGTGAGGGCCGGAAGACGGCTCAGTGGTCCACAGCAAACACTCTTGCGGAAGACTACAGTTTAGTTGTCAGCACTCTTGTCAGGCATGTGAGCACTGTCAGTCCAGCTCCAAGGATCTGATGCCCTCTTCTGACCTCAGTGGGCACTGCATGCATGTGCGCCTGTCTACAAGCGTAAATATAATGAAAAAAATTCCAAAAACATAAGGCAGAAAGGGGTCAGAATAAGACACTGAATTTGACCTCTGATTGCCACATGTGCGAGCACACCTGCATAAACATGAACACAATGAAAAGAACCAAAAAATAAAATTTAATTTAAATATAGTACAGTGGTATATCATTCTTTTGAAGTACAAAAATAACTGTAAAAGCTTTTTACACTACAGATTTTAAATACTACATTGGCGCTACAGACTGTACACATTACACGTCATTCCCCAGCCCTTCTCCCCTGGGCTGTCATCTGTGGACGAGCACAACTATGAAGCCTGAAACCCTGTCGAGACACATCAGAAGTCATTATCCCTCCTGATAGAATTACATGTGCTTTTTAACAATGTAATCTAAAATTACTGTTGTTGGGGGAATATGCATCCTTCCCTCAAGACAGGAAAATGTCATAGAGACTCCTGAGTTTAAACACAAAAACCTCATTGGAAAGTATATCAACATGAATGAGGAACTAATCAGCCGCTCATTGGGAGATGCCAACAGCTCCCAGGAGCTGCATCTGCCTTCCCATGACTCTGCTTCCTAGTATTTAAAGCAAGGTAAGTTTTACAGGAGCGATTCACAGAACTATAGCAGGTTCAGCCATATCTGACCCACCTAGCACCCTTGACAATGAGAACCTGCTATTACTGAAAAAGTGGGAACATGAAACAAGAAGCTTTGGCATAAGGAAATGAAGCAGTTGTGTTTCCTGGAGTTCTGTTAGACCAGCTCTGTGATTTGTGCTCCAGACTGATCAGACGTGAGTCTGATGTGAAAGATGGCACACTGGCCATCTGAGCAGAGCTAAGGACACCTTAGGACTGGCCAGAGGAGAAGGCTGTGTTCAGCTGCTGGTCCTATTGCTTCAGCTGCTTTTACTCTGGACAGGTTTCTCTCTCCTTTCAGTTCAGCCCCGTGCCATCTGCAGTGGGAGGCTGGGGCAGAAAGGAGAACTAGCTGTACTTCTAGAAATTCCTCCACTTCCTTCCCTGTCCGCTCTCTGCTCTCTGAGGACGGGTCTGTACATTCTAGCTTGTGACACTGTGCAACCTAAACTTACAGAAGAAAACTACAGAGTGTAGGAACAAAGGTAATCTAATATAGGAAGCGACGTGGGTCTGGTTTTTGAAAGTGGGATGTGAAGAGGCTTACACAACGATATCTCAGAGACACAAGGCTGAGATATGGCAGAGGCTAGCCCTTAGGAGGTTCTTCAGTGGATCCTGGTTTATATTAGCATCAATAAATCCCTACTGTGTGTACATGTGTGTGCAATATAAACATCTACATGTTTCATGAAAACCTTTGAAGCCCTATGTTCAAAATTTGTTCACTCAGCAGCTTTACGAAGAAGCTTGCCCTGGCTTTGTTTCCTAAAACACAAGGGAGAAGCAACTCTGAGGTCTGTATACCTTCAGAGAAGCCGCGTGCTCCCTTTCACTCACCTTTTAAAGCTCGTCTCACCGGAATGTGCGGCAAGCAGTCGGCCGAGAGAATGACGCCGTGCGCTACTCTACTAATGGCCGCACGGTTGGGTAGAGGCTCTCGTGACCACCCTTAGAATCACGCGGCACAGCCCAGGAAGAGCTCTCCAGGACTCACAGATGAGTTCTTCATGGACGGGCTAATGTACAATGACGGAAGATGATCAGATGACCGCAATTCTTTAGGGTAAAGGTACTTGTCACTGTGCCTAGAAGAAAATGTCCTGAAATGCTAACAGAAAAAGGAAAACCCACCATCTACTCCCAAGATCCAGCCAATTACACAGGAGTATTCTGAGTGATATTTGAAGAACGGCACTAGGGAAGTCCCAAGTTCTTTCGACAGGAGGTTACATGGGGTCACAGTAGAGACCAGGGAGGTTGTGTTGCCCAGTGGCTAGGTTTACACATATGAGCCACTCATCTTGATGCTCTAAGAGCAAGGAAGGAAATGTCAGTCAAACAGGGTCCTGGATCACATAGTCAAGGGCAGAAAAACAGTTCCAATTTGATGTGAGAGGAAGCTGGTCCCTGGCTAGGGCTCAGGCTGTTTAGATAGGCACTCTGTTCTCCTTGGCCCATTTCTTCATGATCCTGATGATGTACTCCACTTGGGTGTTTCCTGTGCTTCTCAGAAGGTGCAGCACTTCTCGGAGGGTCTCTCTGAGGAGAAGGAAAACGGTCAGTCTCACAGTGCTACACTATCCCAGTGAGGCATCTGCGGTCATGTGCTGGTGCTGTTCCCCTGCCCTGCTCCAGCAACTCACGGTTCCTCCACTAAGCATAAGCCAATTACAAAACTGCTAGTTTTCTCAGCCATAGCAAATGTGGTTTCTTTAACAGACTTGTTCAGAAAGGGTTTAAATATACTGATAATATATCTGAGACCAGCAATAATACTAAAATTTAGTGAATACCAAGCATATTTATGCTAGACCTAAAATATATTTTAACTTCAAATTCATCTTATGTGTGGATGCGTGTGTACCTTTGTGTATGTCTGTGTGAATGTGTTTGCACAGGTGCCTGAGGACAGAAGAGGGTGTCAGATCCCTTGGAGCTGGAGTTACAGGTGTTTGTGAGCCATCTGACACATATGTGATTCAAACTCTGAGCAACAAGTGTTCTTAACCACTAGCTACCTCCCAGCCCCAAATGCAAATTCATGATAATTAAGGCTTGGAGGTTAACTGAGGCAGGCTGAAGCTCCCTTGTTGTCCCAGTGAACTCTGGCAACTGCCTGTGGATCGGCTCCCTTTGTAGTCTTGTTTTCTATTCCTTTTCTCTCCGAGGACCCTCCTGCACCTGACTAAGTGCTTTTACTCAGGATTGTAAGTAGATACAAGGCAGGAAGTACATTTTGATAATTTGCTTGCAAAATTATTACATTTTCTATCCATATGTATTAAGCAACACATACATTGCATGAAGTTATTTTTAGGACACTGAATTAATGAATTCATTTTAGCCCAGCCTAGCTTTGCTGGCCTTGAGCTCACAATTCTGCTTTAGGCTTCCACATGGTAGGGATTTATTTTTAAGAATTTTAACTTTTATTCATATAGAACTATAAGCCTCTTAGCTTTACATAATCAAATACCTTAGCATTTTCTGGAATATAAGAAGGCAGAAGCAAAAACTTAAAAAAAAATTTTAAAAAGAATTATCAACCATGTCTACTCCATTCCTATTCTTTGAAGCCTTAATTAGAAGGCAGAAAGAAAAGCATAAAGAGAAGGGAGTGGAAACGTGGATGGCATTTGTTTATGGAGATGGCTGCTCATCTGGAGCCAGGCATACCCCCTGCCCTGGACTGGAGGCTCTCACATGCTTAGAGTGCCCAGTACGTATGATAGAATCACTTGGTTCCGTAAAATAAGACATTTCTGGAAGGAAATGATCATGCAGAAAATGCTAACATCTCAATGTTTCTATTGCTGTGAACTATCTTAAGGTTTCCATAGGCACCCTCTCACCAGGAGTGGCTCTGTCTGTTTGCTTACTTACTTGGGTTCTCTCCCTGCTAAAATCATCTGGAAGATGCCCACACAGGCTCCCCTTTTGCCTTCCCAGTATTCAGGGTTGGGATCCAGCCTCTCCAGGACATCAAAAGCTTTGGCTGAATAGTAGAACTGGCCCATCTGCACAAAAGAAAGGATGGCGGTAGTACTGACATTTAGACAAGAGGCAGGGCGGGATGGAACATCTGGAGTGCAGAACAAAAGGGATGCAGTAAATGCGCAGCACATAAGGCTTTCGGGTGGCAACTTTGGTATGTTTCAATTCCCACTAAAACAAGAGAACTGCAGTCAAAGGTTCATTTGAAGCCTCATGCCCTTCCTTCCAGTGATTGAACATTTGTCTGCACCTGTTGAGTTATCCTGCGATCGTGACTTTGTTACCACTTCTAATTCTATTCCACTCTTGATGATGCCGTTGATAACGCTGTGATCTCAAGAGTGTTTTTATATATGTTATAAAACACAACTGTTGGAGTTTTTCTCTTCTTTTTTTTAAGGGCTTCATTTTTATTTTTCTTTGAAACAGGCTCTCCCTGTGTAGTCCTGGGTGGTCTTGAAATCACTATGTAAAGGGCTGGCTCAGCGGTTTAGAGTGCTGGCTGCTTTTCCAGAGGACCTGGGTTCAGTTCCCAGCACCCACATGAGCTCACAGTGTCTGTAACTCCAGTTCCCGGGATTTGATACCCTTACACATGCAGGCACAACTCCAATGCACATAAAATAAAAATGAATAAACAAACAAACGAATGAATAAATAAAGAGGAATGAATAAACAAAGATGTAGCCCAGGTTGCCTCCAAACTTGTAATGACCCTCTGCCTCTGCTTCCCAAGTGCTGAGGTCATAGGCATGGCCACCACCCTCGCTAACTAGGACTTAAATGCTGATGGTGACTTCTAATCTATGTCTCTGGATGACATGTTTCTCAAGTTTCAAAGCCAAATTTCCATCTATCAGCTGAATATTTCTACTTAGTAGCTGCAATTTAACAGCCTTAGAAATCTGAAGCCTCCTTCTAAATCCTTGCTTATACGCAGGTGAGACTCTGAAATGCTAGCAATTATTAAAAGGATGACATTTCTGACGTTATGGTGCAATCTTCTCACCAATAGCTCGTCAGTCTCTAGGACTAATATTTAGCTGATGCAACATGACACTGATCCTTGGTTCTCCCTTTCCCACCACCCCAACTCACCTTGTAACAGTCATTGGCAATGAGCTGTAAGAGGCTGAAGGACTCACCGGAGGTTTCCATCTTGAGATAAAGTTCCCAAGCTAGTCTTGGTTTCTTATTCATGATATCTACAAAAGGAAATGATTATGACATTTATTATTTGTTTATGACAGTGTCTCAAGGTATCACCTAAGCTTTCTTCTTGAGCCTCCGGGCTCAAGCCTCTCAAATGAGGGATTATAGACTGTGCCACCATTCTCGGTTCAGGCCTTTTTTAAACTTTATTTTTATTGGTGTGTGTGTGTGTGTGTGTGTGTGTGTGTGTGTGTACACATGTTGTGTGTATGATGCCTTTGGAGGCCAGAAGAGGGCACTGGATCCTCTGAAGCTGGAAATAACAGGTTGTAAGTTGGCTGAGTGCTGGGACCTGAATTCTGTTCCTCTGCGAGATCAACAAGCACTCTTAACCACTGAGCCACCCCTGCATCCCAGGCTTGGGTTTTTAATCTTGTAGGATATAACTCCTGCGACTGTGCCATCCTATGGACTTAGATTTATATTCCCCAAATGCAAAATGGTGGAAAAGACCTCTTACATGGAAAGCTTGCAATGTTGCCATCTAATTGGCTCCTTACCAGAAATTAGATCAAACTTAAAATATTTAAGATTTATATAATTATCGTTTAGACTGAGTTGGTTTCTGAAAGTTCTCATTTTGTCAGAGTGTAGTCATCACTCACTCAGGCCTGCTCACAGCTGCACCTCATCGGATCTGACTGGTAGGCAAGTGTGGCGGTCCATGCTTATATTCCAGCTTTTGGGAGATTAAGCCAATGGGATCAGGAGTTTAAGGCCAGCCTTGGCTATAGAGTGAGACCCTGCCTCTAAATACATCTAGCACCACCAACGAAAAGAATATGTAATTGCTAAAATTTTCCTCTGTCTACAAAAACTTACCAGACATTTTAAGTATAGTTAAAATTTTTTACTTGTGTGTGTGTGTGTGTGTTTGTGTGTGTGTGTCAGAGGACAAACCTGTCAGTTTTCTTCCACCTTTATGTGGGTTCCAGGAGATAAGCACTCACTAAGTCATCTCCGTGGCCCCTATGTGCATCTGGAATCCGAATGGTAACAGCATCTGTAAGTGATTACAGACAGGCCTGACACTGTGGGCAGGGGAGGCCCCACTAAGTTGTCTCCCTTCACTTTTATGTGTCCCCCATTTACTAACTAATTTTAACTTAGTGGACCAACTGTGTTGTGCCCTGGTGTATTCTTTCTTTTTAAAAAAAATGTGTTTTTTACTTTTATTTTAAAGATTTATTTTTTATTCATGAAACTTGAGTTACACACCCTTGTGAGCTGTCTGATATGGACGCTGGGATCCAAATGTGGATGCTTGGATCCCACCAAGTCCTCTGGAAGAGCAGTGCTGAGCACTCTTGACAACCAACAATCCATGTCTCTAACACAGATTAGCTATTTATTTAATAAAAAAAAAAAAAGCAAAACCAAGGTTTTTCTCTGTAGCCCTGGATGGCCTAGAGCTCATTCTGTAGATCAGGATGGTTTTGAACTCTCAAAGATCTGCCTCTCCATGTCTTCCAACCAGTTTTTTTTTCCCCTGACAAGATTTGACATATCCCAGGCTGACCACAAACTAATCATGTAGCCAAGGATGGTCTTGAACTTCTGATCTTTCTGACTTTCCCTTATGTAGTGCTGGGTTTGTTTGTTTGGCTGGTTGGTTTTATTTTATTTTATTTTTGTTTTGATTGTTGAAAATTAGCGTTCTCAAGAAGTAAGTACACCTGTAGTTATGAGTCTCCTGGCCTCAGCCTCCTGAATGCGAGCATTGTTTAAGGTTATCTGATGTGATTTCATCCTGCCTTCAGCTGAGATGACTGTCTCCTCTACTTGTTTTTATTGTTCACCCTTTTTATGTTGCTCAAACTGATTGCTAGTCTCATGCAGTTTATCTGCCTTCTGTCCCTACTGATATCATAGCACACAACACACTAGTTCTTTGCTCTCCTAAAATTATTGGAGTTGAAGAGGCAGTTGCTTTTAACTGACATAATTGACAGTTGCTGCATTTCATCGGAGGCACGTCCATAGGTTAGAGCTGTTTCTTCAGTTAATGCTCCGCTCTCAGAGCAGAGTTGGATATTGGGCCTGGTGCTCTGAGCATGTGGGCTGAGGGTTTAGCTGCAGAGGTGGGTTTTAGGACCAGAAGAGAAAAAACATCTCAACTCTACAACAATCTAGTCCCACTTGAACACTGAAAATACTTTCACTGAAAGAATATAAATGATTGAAAAACAAAATCAAACCAATGCAGAGCTGGGTATGGCGGCGCACACCTTTAATCCCAGCACTTGGGAGGCAGAGGCAGGCAGATCTCTGTGAGTTTGAAGCCAGCCTGGTCTACAGAGTGAGTTCCATGATATTCAGAGCTACATAATGAGGCCCTATCTCAAAACAAAACAAAATAAAATAAGAATCAAAAAAGCAAGTCCCAATGCAGAAACATAAAAATCCTGAAAAATTAAGACAATATAACTAGTCTAAAAATAATTTCACAGTGATGGAGTCCAGTGAGAGAGAGTAAATTAGGTGAAATCCTGGACAAAGAATTCAAACAAAAGAACTGAATTCAAAAGAATATGAAAACATTGAGATCAAAGAGGACATGAATATCATCTAAATGAAATAAAAGAAAACATAAATACTTGAATAAAGAAGCCAATATAAGTGCTGGAGAGCTGGCTCAGTGGTTAAGAGCACTGGCTGCTCTTCCAGAGGACTCAGACTCCATTCCCTGAACCCACACAGTGACTCACAACTATCTGTAACTCTAGTTCCAGGGGACACAATGCCCTCTCTGTCTTCCATGGGCACTGTATACACAGAGTGTACATACCCATTCACATAAAAAAAATTAAAGGTTAAAAAAAAGACCTAAATTGTTAAAAAAATTAAATCAAAATGAAGAGGAATTCATAAAAAGAAATACCGGGCAAACATAACTTGAATTTTTGTAACTGAAAAATTCAGTAAGTCATATATATAAAAAATTCAGTGGAAAGCCTCACCAATAGAATCGATCAAGTAGAAGACAGTATCAGGATTTGGGGAGGAAGTAGAAGAATGTGATAGCTAATCTTGGTTATCAACCTGAGTATATCTGGAACCAACTAAAACCCAAGCTTCTGGGCATGCTTGTGAGGGGTTTTCTTGGTTGGATTATTTTCGGTCAGGAGACCTACCCTAAATGAGGGCCACACCTTTGTGGTAAGAACCAATATAAAAGCACTTGGGAAGAGGAAGGTTTTGCTTTTTACCCGCTTGTCCTCATTCTCACTGACAAGTTCATCTGCCCTGTTGCTGATGCATTCCTTTGCCTGTATTAGAACTAACTTTTTTGGGATTGCAACATAGACTGAAGATTAGCAGGTCTCCAGGAATCATCTAGGACTCCAGCAGCAGGCATGGAGACTGTTACGATATCCAGTCTTGGAAACCAAACAACTCCCAGATTCTCACCGGGCCTTTCCATGTGAGACAGCCACTGTTGGACTCCCTGGACCCCAGCCTGTAAGCCAGTACAGTAAATCATATACATGTACGTGTGTGTCGTGTGTACACACAAACATTCTCACAGTTCTGTTCCTTTACAGAACCACAATTAATACAATAAATTAGAACAGTTACATAACAATAAAGGTAAACTATTAACAGAAGATGAAGATATGCGATCTATGGGAAATGATTAAAAAACTAAATATATGATCCATAGACGCAGAACAGAGAGAGACTGACAACAAAGGCACAGACATATATTTAATATGATCAGAGTAGGAAAATGTGAAAATCTAGGGGAAAAGATGTCTATTCAGATATAGGAGGCTTGTAGAATGCCAAGAAGACTTGACCAGAAAAGAACTTCCCATGTCATAGTTAAAACACTAAGCGCAGAGAGCCCACAAGAACATTAGAAGCTTCAAGGGAGAAGCATGACGTCATATGTAAAGATAGTTCCTTCAAAATAAGAGTAAAATTTTGCAACAGAAATTCTAAAAGTCAGGAAGCCATGGAATATGGATATATTTAAAGTCCTCAAAGACAGTAACTGCCAATGCAGATTACTACATCAGCAAATCTACTCTTTATAACTGAAGAAGGAAATATTTACTGTGATAAATACAAATTAAAGGAATTCACTAAAGAGCGTGGAAGGAATCAGACATACTGAAAGGAAACAAACACACCCACGAAGGCATAGGAAACACCAAACCACAGTAGAATGGTAAATAAGCAAAAGAGAAAACCTATAGCAAACATACTAAATGGGAAACCCTCAAAAGATTTCGCCAAAAACAGGAATGATAAAAAGGTGTCCTTTCTCCACCTTTTAATTTTTTAAATTTTTAAAAACTTTCTCCCACTCTAATTCAATATAGTCTTTAAAATCTTAACTAGAGCAATAAGACAAGAAAAATAAATAGCACTATTTATCCCTACTTGTAGATGGTATGATCTTAAATGTAAGGAGACCAAAAGAGTCTTTCTTTTTTAGAAGAAAATTTCTAAAACTGATGAACATTTTCTACAAACTATCAGTAGACAAGAATCAACATAGAAAACCCAGTAGCTTTTCTATATACCAATACAACTTGCCAAGAAAGAAATCAGGGAAACAATCCCTTTTTTGTTGTTTTGTTTTTTGAGGCAGGGTTTCTCTGTTGTAACTCTGGCTATCCAGAACTCTCTGTAGACCAGGCTGGCCTGGAACTCACAGAGATCCACTGGCCTTTGCCTCCCGAGTGTTGGGATTAAAGGCATGAGCTACCACCACTTGGCTAACAATCCCATTTTTAATAGCTTTAAAGACAACACAACTGGGAATAAACCTAATCAAGGAAGTAAGAAACCTATACAATAAATTTTAAACACTACAGTAAAAAAGACACTAGAAAAGTAAAGGAACCTTCATGGTCATGAGTCAGCAAAAATAAAAATGGCTATATTACCAAAACCAATCTACAGATTCAATGCAATTGCCACAAAAATTCCAATGATATTCCTCACAGAAACAGAAAACACAATACTTATACTCACATGGAAGTACAAAAGAGGTACAGACAAAAATTACACATAAACCCCAATGGACTAGAATAGAGGACCCAGAATTAAATCTCTATAGCTATGACCACTTGAGTTTAACAAGGTTTCAAAACATAAATTGGGGGAAAATATCGCCTTTTCAACAAAAGGTGCTAGGGAAGGATATCAACATAGAAAAGAACGAAATTAGATCTCTATCTCTCACTTTACTTAAAAATACGAACCAAAGACTTTAACCAAAGATGCAAAATTCTGAACTGTTAGAAGAAATCACAGGGGAAACATTCCAAGACATAGGCATAGGCAGGGTCTTACTCAAAAACACTTCAATAGTTTAATATCTGAGGCCACGACTTGACAAATGGGATTTTGTGAATTAAAAAGCTTCTGTGCAGCCTAAGAAACATCTGAGTAAAGAAGCAGCCTGCAGAAAGGGCAAAAATGTTACTGGTCGGCTGCATATCTGATGGAGGATTATGTCTAGAATATGTAAAAAGTTCAAAAAACCAAAATACTCAAAATCTAAATAACCCAAGCAATAAATGGGCTAATAAAATAACAGTCAGTTCTCAAAACATAAAGTATAATGTCCAGTCAACATGAAAAATGTTCAACATCCTCAGCAGTCAGGGAAATGAAAATTAAAACCACATGAGATTCTATCTCTACTCAGTCAGATGGCTATCAAACAAAACAAGTACTGGAGAGAGTATGGGTGAAGGAAAGCTTATACGTCACTGGTGGAATGTGAATTAGCCCGACAGGCTCAAGGGAAGGTTCCTCAAAATCACTTGCCTGCCATGCACAAGACCCCAGATTTGATCCCCGGCACCACAAGACAAGTGGAGACTCTTTAAAATAGAACTACACTATGATTCTAGCTCTTTAAACCGTAGACACTTGCACACCTGTGTTCACTGCTGTACTGTTCATAATAGCCAAGTTAGGGATTAGCCCAGGTGCCCAGCAACAGATGAATAGATAAAATATGGTCTATATATCTTAATATGTTTTATACATCGTGTCTGTGTGTGTGTATATATATATACACACATATCTATACATGTATATATATACACATACCATATATATACACAACATATATACGTATATATAAACATACCATATATATATACCCACAATGACATTTCTTTATAGCCATTGTGTATGTATATGTGTGTGTATGTGATATCATATATATGTGTGTTTATACATATACATGTACATATGCAGATAATATACACATACACAATGGCTAAAGAACAATGAAATTATGTCATGTTTTATAGCATTGTGTGTATGTGTGTATATGTGTGTGTGTATGTGATATCATATATATGTGTATTTATACATATACATGTACATATGCAGATAATATACACATACACAATGGCTAAAGAACAATGACATTATGTCATGTTTTAGAAAACGTGTATAACTTGAGAGCATCACATTGACATATGAAAACTCAGACAAATAAATATCTTCTCTCATTTGTGGATCCTAGGTTTTATACAGATGCACAAAACCAGTTTTCCATATGATAAGGAAGCAGAAGAGAGATGGGGAATGGAGGAAACTGGGAAGACATGCGGGGTCGATATGGTCAAAATATATGATAACCTTGAAGTTGTCTTGATGAAACCTGACACTATGTACAATGAATATATGCAAAAAAATTTAAGAAAAGAGAAAAAAGATATAGGAGAGAGACTTATCACAGGTTACCAATGCACAAAAAAATTGCATGTTGATATGCTGCTACTTTTCAGGCTTGAAGAATGAAAAGGTAAAATCAGAGTGACAGCACTGTTTCTCCAGTGACACTGAGCACCGTCTGGAAGCTTCAACACAACTAAAAGAACCTGACATCTTTCAGCAACAGCAGTAGAACGTCAGTGAGACAGTGGGACTAATCGGGGTAAAGTCACACATCACATCGCACGGCAGCTCTTACCGAGGAGCATACATGATCGTCAATCTCAGTGTCTGCTCATTGTACAGAACACAAAGACGTGTAGAAAACACGTAATGTGGTTTCCAAACAGATCGCATGGTGGAAAGCAAAAAGAGGGTTTTTGTTGTGATGCCGAAAAAGAAAACTTACAGCAGCGAGCTAACCAACTGAGGTAAATGTAATCATTCTTCAGCTTCTCACTTTGGATCAAGAGGAAAACCTACGAGAGAAAAGAAAGGAGCAGACGTGAGGCCAGTTTTGCAATAAAAATGGACATTACCAACTCGACTAGGCTGCTGATACTGCAGTTAAAGGAAAACACAGATGATTATGAAATCTGTATGTTTATCGACACTGTACTTCCTGAAAGATTTACTTTCTGTTTGTGTGCATGCATGTGAGCCTGTCTGAGTTTATGCACACCACAAACATGCAAGAGCCCACAGAGGACAAAACAAAGTGTCAGATCCCCTGGAATTTGGATTACAAGCAGTATTAAGCAACCATGTAAGAGCTGGGAACTAAACCCGAGTCTTCTGTAAAAGCAGAAAGTGCTCTTGATGACTAAGACATCTCTCCAGGATGATACTGTACTTTTTTTGTTGATAATACTTTTAGTAACTGTTAGAGTTTCATACAATGTATCTCGAGAACACCTTCTTCCCATTCCACCCTGTTCTACCCTCCCAACCTCCCACCCTTGTGCCCTCAAGAAATTTTTAAAGAAGAACAAATAAAAGAAAATTAAGTCAAGTTTGTGTGGCAGGAGCATGGATCAAGGGCATCACCATGGTCTTGAGCAGAAGGCTGCTCTGATCATGGACATTCACCTGACCCATACTAGCCTGTGATGAATCATGACAAAACTCGACCCGAAGTTGGGCCTCATTACCCAAACCCAGACACTGAACAGGCTCCCTGGTATCCTGCAAGCACCAGGGCATCCTATAGGCCCCTCAACATCCTGCAGGGACCAGGGTCTCCTGCAGGCAACCGGTCATTTCTCAAGCACCTGGACATCACACAGGCACCTGGTCATCTGGCAGTCACCCAGAAACCATATAAGCACCCGGACATCACACAGGCACCTGGTCATCTGGCAGTCACCCAGAAACCATATAAGCACCCGGACATCACACAAGCACCCAGACATCATGCAAGCACCCGGACATCACACAGTCACCTGGACATCACAGAGGCAATACTGTATTTTTTTAATGTAAACCATAATGAAACAAATTAAAATTTGTTTCATTTTCCAGCTTTTATCTATTTACTCTGTGTGTGTGTGTGTGTGTGTGTGTGTGTGTGTGTGTGTGAACATGATACAGGTGTAACATGATGTACATATGGCGGTCAGAGGAGTACATGGTACATGTGTAACAGGATGTGCATATGGCAGTAAGAGGACAACTTTCAGGAGTTAGTTTTTGCTTTCCTTCTTGCTGAAGCAGGACCCTTCATTTTGCCTCTATAGTGCTGCACATTCCAGGCTAGCTGGCTTGCAAGCTTCCAGGCAATTCTCCTATTTCTGCCTCCCATCTACAAGAGTGCTACCACATCTAGCTTTTTTAAGTGGGTTCTAGGGATGAAGTTGGGTCACCAGGCTTTCATAGCTATCTTTTTAACCCACTGAGCTATCTCTCTAGACTGTTTTATTTTTCTGAGGCAGGGTCTTACTATACGGTTCAGGCTGGTCTGCTACTAAGTGGTGGGTTTATAGGAATGGGGGACCAGTCCCTAGCTAAACCAACCTTTAATAGTCCTCTACTCTTGACAATTTTATTTTAGTGAGAAGAAGCTAAAGATGCTTTTAGATACAATCATTCAAATGCCTTTAAAAGCAGGCACCCTAATGAGTGTCACCATTTTAAAGAGAAAAATACCAGGTACTCACCTCTTCACCCTCACTGGTATTGCCTGTTGCAGCTTTGGCTTGGGCATAATTAAAGTTAAAGATGTCATCATTATAGAAATAACTCTGAAAAATGTGACAAGAACAGCCACACTGAGTATTAATATATAAAATATAAAATCATTAGGTACACTAACTAAACAAATAATCTTCCTAAAGTTTATTATTGCTGAGCATGGTGCCACACACCTTTAATCCCAGCACTGAAGAGGCTGAAGCAGGTAAATCTCTATGAGTTTGAGGCCAGCCAGGATGACAGTCAGACCCTATCTCAAAAGCAACCAACTTAGTGTGTGTGTGTGTGTGTGTGTGTGTGTGTGTGTGTGTGTGTGTGTGTGTGCGCGCGCACCCATGGTGCACATGTGTAGTAGTAGTGGGATAATGTGTTCCATGTCACACATAAGTCAAAAGACAACTCTGTGGTATCACCTCTAGTCTTTCCTTCTACCCTTACATGAGTTCTTAGAATTAAATTCAGGCTACCAGGCATGGAAGCAATTTTGCCACCCCCATGGAAATAGTCTCAAAAGAATTAAGCCAGGCATGATAGTGCACGCCTTTAATCCCAGCGTTCCAGAAACAGAGGCAGCCAGATCTCTGTGAGTTTGAGGCCAGCATGAATGAGTTCTAGGACAGCCAGGACTACACAGAAAAAAACCTGCCTCAACCCCTGCCCCCTCCAAAGAATTAAATTTCTTGATGCCATCAATACCACCAGAGAAAGGGGGCTATTTATAAGAGTATAACTTCTTTTTTTGAGGGGAGGACTAACAGTGATTGACCTTGGAACACCTCCCCCACTTGCTGTTGTTTTGAGACAGGGTCTCACTATGTAGCTTTGTCTGTCCTGGAACTCACTATGTACATGAGACCAGCCTCCAACTCACAGGGATCCACCTGCCTCTGCCCACCCTGAGTGCTGGGATTAAAGGCATGTGCCAACTTGCCCAGTTTGGCCTCAAACTATTAATTCTCCTGCCTCGGCCATCATTCCCATCTAACATAGCATGTAAAGTGTTTCATACATAATGTCACATAGATAATTCATACTGACCTTAAATGAGTTGAGGTAAATCAAAACATCATCAAATTGCTTAAGCAGGAAGAAACAGGAAGCCATGCACTGCCTCCCTGGTATTGTATCTAAAATGGGGTTGGAGAAAGGGAGAAGAAACCATGTAAATTCTCGAAACTAGAAGTTGCCTGTAGAATTTAGAAATAGGAACGCAGATGGAGGTGGTGGTACACGCCTTCAATCCCAACAGCACCAGGAGGCAAAGGCAGGTGGATCTCTGTGAGTTCAAGGCCAGCCAGGTTTGTTCCAAGCCAGCCAGGGCTACATAGTGAAACCCTGTCTAAAATAAAATAAAGAATGAATCTTGGGACCTCTTTCTAAGTCCTGATTCTGAAACTGTAGACTCTGCTGGCCCAGACTCTAGGGTCAACTTCCAGATTCCATATGAAACACTCCACCTGCAAATATACTGGTTTTGGTATTCCCTAGACTATCTTTATGGAGTTTTGGTTCCTGCAACTCCAATACCTCAACTCAATCAATGTGTTCCAGTCTCCATAGTTACTTGTCCAAAACAAGCCATCACCTCTAAGCTCAAGCAGAGAAATAATGTGCCATGGAGTTACCTGATTCTGATCTGATCCAGCATTTATCACCATTTTACACTGCTATCTGAAACAGCAGTTGCTAGTATGACCCCGCCCTCATCCATGGCATTCCAAAGTCTCTGTGCTGTTCAATGTTTATCAGAGTCTGATAAACTCCATGATCTATTTCTGTATTATAGTCAAGGTCTGTCTGTATGACTAGACTGTAAACCCTAGAAGGGCAGGGATTCTTGTTTTATTTGCTGCTACATCCCTAATATTTTAGTTTTTGTTCTACAAATCAAAAAATTAAATAGGGAAAAGAAATATTATTCAATAAATAATATTGGCGAAACATTTGTGAATCTCCAGGGGTGATTAAAAATAAAGTTAATAATCAGTTCAGCAAGCACACTTTTTTCCTGTGTAGATCAGGCTGGCCTGGCCTGCCTCTGTCTTGACTGCTGGGACTAAAGGTGTGTGCCACCAGGCCCAGCAGATTTTAATTTTTTAACAGAAAAAAGAAAAGATAAATACAGTGTGGTGGCATACATGTGCAATCCCAAGACTTGGGATTTTATCTATCTATCTATCTATCTATCTATTTATTTTCTATTTCTCTCCTTTTAAAAAGATGTTATTTTTATTATGTGTGTGTGTGTGTGTGTGTGTGTGTGTGTGTGAGCATGTGTGTGCAGACGCCCACAGAAGCCAGAGGAGAGTATCAGATCTCCTGGAGCCTGAGGTACAGACAGTTTGAGTGGCCCAACATGAGTGCTGGAAACCAAACTCTATACTTTGCAAGACTAACATATGCTCTTAACCGCTGAACCACTTTTTTTAATGGACTCTTATTTTTTTAACATTTAAAGTGTATTTTATTACATTTATTTGTGTGTATACATTGAGTTGTGTGTATAAGAGTGTGGCCATGAATCTCCCATACGGTGCATGCAGGGGTCAGAGGACAACTTGCAGAAGTCGTTTCTCTCCTTCTGCCATGTGGGTTTAGGCAGACAGACTCAGGTCATTAAGTTTGGTGGCAAATGTCTTTGCCCACTGAGTCAGTTCACTGGCCATTATTTTTAATTTTTTTCTTTCTCTATGTGCTTGACAAATATGTGTATATGTATGATGTGTATGCATACCTGTCTGTATACATATGTATGTACCATGTCATTCATGTGGCGATCAGAGTACACCTGTCAAGGAATGGAGTCGTACAAGGGGAACTCTGAGTGCTTGTGAGGAAACTCCAAGAAAACAAGGCAAGAGTTTTGGGACCTCAGTTTCCTCAAAACCATGGAATTCTTCTTGGACTGTGTTTTCGTGCCCCTCCCAGGTATAACAGACAGGAGTGCATTTACTTTAGATTATTCATTGCAAGTGGCTACTGTTACCTGTTTATATGCCTCTGTGGAAAATGCACTTTGTTTTGTTCTCTCCACATGCGGCTTGCCACTGCGATTGTGCACTTCACTCATAACTTCTCTTAGCCTTCAGAGCACAAAGTGTCGATGCTCTGAATAAAGCTGGACATTAGTCGGCCTCAGGCTTAGGCTCCATTCTCCCAGGTCCCACTGCCACCAAGAGCAGCGAACAGACAACCTCACACACCATTCCTTGCCTTCTACCTTGTTTGAGGCAGACTCTTGTAGTTTGGTTGTATATGCCAGGCTAGCCGCCCTGCAAACTTGCAGAGATTCTCCAGCTTCCTCCGCTCATCGCACAGCAGGAGCACTGGGATCACAGAGCGCAAACCGTGTCCTGACTCACACGGTGCAAGGGATCCAAACTCAGGTCCTCGTGCTTGTGTTACAAGTACTTGCCAATGAGCCGTCTCCTCAGCAGGGATTATTTTTACAACCAACAAAATATGCCCTGAAATTAGGCTTTGCTGGATGTGGTGGTGTATGTCTGTAATCCCAACACTTGGGAGGCAGAGAGAGGCAGATATCTGTGAGTTCAAGGCCAGCCTGGTCTACAGAGTGAGTTCCAGGACAGCCAGAGTTACAACAGAGAAACCCTGGTCTCAAAAAAAAAAAATTAAAAATAAAACTAATTTAGGTTTACAACTCTCAGGAGCTAAGGAGCAAATTTATTCCTGTTTATTTGCTTATTCTCACATCACTCTTAAAAATTGTACTTATTTATTTTTTATGTGTATGAGTGTTTTGCCTACACATAGGTCTGTGCATCATATGTATGCCTGGTTTCCATGGAGGCTGGAAGAGGACATCAATTCCCTGAGACCGGAGTCACAAGCAGAGTGAGTTGTCATGTTGGTGTTGGTAATTGAATTCAGGTCCTCTGTTAGAGTAGACAGTGTTCTTAACTGACGAGCCATTTCTCTACCTCCATATCCTTTTTTAAAAAACAAGCTTCTTATTTTTGATTACATGCACACATGAGTGGGTGTGTGCACACATGAGCGCAGGTGCCTATGGAGTCCAGAAGGGAATATCAGATTCCCTGGAGCTCGGTACAGGCAGTTGTGAACCTCCTGAGGTGTGTGCTGGGAATTGAACTTGAGTCGTCTGTGTTCTTAACCACTGAGTCATCTCCCCTGCCTCTCTTATCCCTCTTTCACTTGTATATGCAAAAGGGACAATTCTAATATTTTCTCTTATTGTGTTTGTGATGTGCCATTGTTTCGATAGGATCTCTTAGATCCCAGGTTGGCCTTGAACTCACTGTGGAGACAAGGATTCCCTGAACTTCTGTTCATCCTGCTTCTAGCTCCCAAGGGCTAGAAGTATAGGTACCAACTGTCATGTCTGCTTAGTGTGGTGCTATCATATTCATCAATATTATGGTCATATATTTTGTTGTTTGTCACTGAAAGCATTCTTTATTGACACAAAGAGAAAAGAGAGGTGTATATTTAAAGCAGAGAGAACATTTTGCAAAAAGTCTGGTGTTCATAGAAATAGACGATAGGCTTATCATGCTAGGAGCTCATAGACAGCAAAGGTAGACAGGCCTCCCACACTATTCCTAAGGGACGGAGTCTTCAAGGAGCTCAAACCCAAGGCTTTGTGAGTGCTAGGTGAGCATGCTACAAAATGAGCTACATCCTCAGCCCTTCTCTCAGTTTCTAACCTTTTGCTTCATAACAAGAAGCATAACATATATCCCTAGATAGTCAGATCCACTAATCAATGTTGCCCAACTCTGAATGAATTGTATTCAAAAGGATAGATCACAGACATACCACATTCACTAGCTGATCCTCCTACCAACTGGAAAAACTGCTGAGCAATTTTCATATGATCCCTCTGTAAAACAGAACAGAACTGATAGAGAGGAAGCAGGCACAAATATTTTATTTATGTTATATGTATGATTATAATGCATTTTCCTATATGTCATTTAACATATATCCTTGTTTTAAACCATGCTGAAAGTTTTCATTAGCATAAGCACCTAGAAAACTACAACCTAAAATTACAGAAAACTTATGCAAAGTCAATTTGAGAAGAAGAAAAATCCAACCTCAAAATCACACCCTAAAATCTATGCATTAAATGAATTAATTTACACATTCACCAAGTATGTAACATTGTCTGGGTCTGAACTTTATATAGATGTTATAGACATAACAAGAACTATTTATTAGACACATTTATATATGCAGTATTTATTGCCTTTATGGAGAGACCCAGAGATGAAAGCCTTATTTATTGAATCCTTTGTTTCATAAAGAACTTAATCCCCTACATTAACATGGATAAGAGCCTTAGTTTATCTGTCTGTCTGTCTGCCTGCCTGCTTGTCTATTGTTGAGAAAGGGTTAATACTAGTAATCCAGGCTGTCTTTGAACTTGAGAGGCTCTTGTCTTGGCCTCTCAGGTGCTATATTATAGGTATGGACCACTATGCGCAACAGCAGCTTACTTCTTAGACTGCTTTTGTGGTTATAGGATGCTCTTTAAACCAAGCACTGGAGAAACTGAAGTAGGAAGACGCTGTGAGTTCAAGGCCACCCTGGGTATATATTATATGAAAGTTTGTCTCATTAAAAAAAAGTTTTTCTAGAAGAAATGGGGGCATGTATCCCCAGTACTTTAGCAAAAACTTTTCTGAAAAAAGAATTTTCCCATTTTCTAAGTGCCAAATCCATTGCTTGTGTTTGTCAATAAAGAGATGATTGTATTACATTGGGGCTTTAAACAAAATAGCAAATTTTATGGTTAAAGCCTTAAAAAAATCTCTATATAATAGAACTGTTTTTGCAGGGATCCTGGACTAGAGGAATTTTTCTTTTATTTTATGTACATTGTTGTTCTTCCTGCATATATATCTGTGTGAGGGTGTTGGATCCCCTGGAACAGGAGTTAAAGACAGTTGTGAGCTGCCATGTGGGTTTTGAACCCAAGTCCTCTGGAAGAGCAGCCAGCACTCTTAACTGCTGAGCCTTCTCTCCAGCTCCTGGCCTGGAGGATTTAAAGAACTAAGAGGAACTGAAGGACCGAGGATGTGGCTCAGTGCATGTATCTGCCATGCATAAGGGTTTGACCGCACCCCCAACAATAAAGTGAAAGGATCCAAAGATGAACCCAGGAATTGTAAACTTGTTACTGGTTGCACATCAGTATCCATTCTGGTCTTTACATAACTAGAACTTTGCAAAATATGGATTACCAGTGATTTCATACTCACCGAACCCATTTCCTGGCCAAGGGCTGCATTGACAACTCCCTTGAGAATATACTCCTGGAAAAACACAATCATATCAATCACATTTATGTGGGTTTTCCTGTTGGCCCCACACACCAACTACTTCATATGCTGAGTTGCTTTTCTCTGCTGTACCCATGGCTTATGAAAGGATGAGGATCTGGTTTGATTCCTAGTAGGCAAGTGTCCATATAGCAGATTTTATCATCATAAAAACTCAATCTTAAGCAGAAATAACTCAATGGGAAGCTGGGGAAATAGCTCATTTGGCAAAGAATTTGCCATGTAAGCATGAGGACCGGACCCATGTAAAAAGCTGCTTGTAATCCCAGTGTTGGGGAGGTGGAAACGGGCAAGTCCTGGGGCTTGATAGGCAATCCAGCCTAGCCCACTCAGTGAGCCCCGGGCCGGGGAGAGACAGACCCTGTCTCAAAGAACAGGGTGGGCGGTGCTTGTGGAAGAATGACCACCATGTTTATACGCTTTCCCTCTCCCGTGTCACATAACTATGGTTTGGTCCTTTTTCTAAAGGAAAAAAAAATCTGATAGCCACATAAGATATTTTCATTTTTGGAGTCCTTGGAGTCGTTTTTTCAGTCATGATCAAAATTTTAATAATACTTTCCTTAGCGGTATCATTAGGTTTTATTAAGAGGGCTCATTCTGCCAGGCAGTGGTGGCGCACACCTTCAATCCCAGCACTCGGGAGGCAGAAGCAGGTGGATTTCTGTGAGTTCCAGGCCAGCCGGAGGTAAACAGAGAAACCCTGTCTCAAAAACAAACAAACAAAAAACAAACAACAACAACAACAAGCAAAAGGCAAAAGAGGGCTCATTCTAAGTAGCACGAGACACTGGAGCCTTTGGTTCACTTGAGAAAAAGACTTGATCAGGCTCTGTCAGGTCTAAAAGTGTTTTTCCGAGACAGGACTTCCCTGGCTGTCCTGGAACTCACTCTGTAGGCCAGGCTAGCCTCAAACTCGGAGGTGCACTTGCCTCTGCCTCCCATGTGCTGGGATTAAAGGCGTGTTCCACCACCGCCGGGCTGACTCACTATTTCTTTCTTTCTTTCCCCTCTATTTTGTGTGTGCGTGCATGTGTTTGTGGGTGTGGGTGTGTGTACACACTACAGCATGCATGTGGAGGTCAGCGTACAGCTATGGAATTTGTTTCTTTCCTCTATCATGTGGATTCCAGAGATTGAACTCAGGTCATGAGGCTTGATAGCAGGAGCTTTTTGCCCACTAACCTATCTTGCCAGCCTCATTCAATCTTTTATTCAATGAAAGGGATGTTTACTATGTGCTTAGCATATACAGTGTTAGAGATACCGTAGACACAGTCCCTGACTGCAGGGAGTTAGCAGGTACTGAGAGAAAAAAGACAAGTTACAGACACTTAAATTAGTGAGAAAGAGTATATTAGTAGTTGTTCATTTCATTAGAAATATAGATTTAAAATTTTAAAACACATTTTAATATTTTAAAACTTTCGATCTTTTGGGGAATCAAACAAATATTAAAGGATTTGAGCCACATTTTTTAAAAACAGCTCAGAACATTTATTCTTGTACCAAAGTCCCATAAAACCATCACTATATATGTCTTCTTGGACTCTATAGTAGGAGTCTTCTCTGATACACTTACAGCTGTGTCTATAGTGCTGCTCTCCACAGCCTTATTTAAGAGAAAAATACAGCACCTCCAATTACCTGAGGCGTAGTAGGCTCCAGATCCTTGATTAAATTATAAGCTTCCTGTACATCATCTGCAATGTAAGAAGTCAGTAGTCATGAGCTTGTGTTCCAGCAAAGCTCTCTAAAGCAGGCACTAGAAAGTGGAGAGTCTGCAGCATTCAAATATTCATACAATATAGGGGTGAGGGTACAGCTTAGTAATAGACTGCTTTTACAGCAGGTGTAAGGCCACATATACAAGTGTATACAAGCACACAAACACACACAGAATATGATGTTTTACTTGATTTTAACTCTCCATCAAGTTCAAGGTTATGTAGTTATCCTAAAGAAAATCATTATTTTTCTTTTCAAAAAATGCATGTATGCATGTGCATGTGTGCTTGTGTATGAAGGCCTGAGGACAGCCAGGGGCATCATCTTCAGGGACAGCCCACCCACTCTGAGACCAAATAGGCTAGATGGGCTGGCTGGAGAGACCCAGGGACCCTCCTGTCTCTTCCTCCCCAGTGCTGTGATGACAAATGCTGGCCCCACACCTGGCACTTTCACATGAGTTCTGGATCTGGAACTGAGGTCCTCCTGACTTTCGAGGTGAGTGATTTATGGACTGAGTCTTCCTTCAGCCCAAGAGAACAAATTCTTTAGAAAATTCATACTGAGCCACCTAAAAAATGTTCAAGTCAAGGATATAGGCTAGGTCAGGTGTGGTGGTGCCCACCTTTAATCCGAGCAGTCAGGAGCCAGAGGCAGGCAGATCTCTGTGAGTTCAAGGCTAGCCTGGCCTACAGAGTGAGTTCTAGGACAGCCAGAGTTACAACAGAGAAACTCTGTCTCAAAGAGGGGTGGGGGATGTAGACTAGGTATTACGTCAATGGAGTTGCAAATGTATTTAAATAAGAAAAATGTCCCCCCCTTTTTTCAAAAAGAAAAAAAAAATATATATATATATATATATTTTACACGTACAAGAGTAAAATAACAACAGAAACGTGGTCTAATTGTGTAGCCCTGTCTGGCCTGGAACTCACTATGTGGAACAGTCTGGCCACCAACTCACAGAGATCCACCTGCCTCTGCCTCTGCCTCCTGAGGGTAGGGATTAAAGGTGTGTACTAACATGCCCAGCCTAAAAGTTATTTAATCTGGAGTCTTTGGAGGTTCTACAGTTTGCTTTTGTTTATGCTAGAAATTTTTTGTAAAATATATTCACTTTTTTGTTGATTTCATATCTAAAAACAAATTTCTTTTTGCTTATCTATCATATAGAGGGAACTGTTTGCTAGGCATGTTCACACAAAATAAACACATTTTCTTCATGAGGAATAAGTTGCCTGGCTGGGCTCTACCATTGGTCTGTGGCCAAATGCCCTCTACTGGTGAGCACCGGGAGAAGCTGCTCCAGGGATGTTTCCAACAATGAGAGCATTAGATACCATATTCTCTTTAAATCCTAGCATTTCTCACAAGATAACTGGGCTACAAAGCAAGAGATACAGATACTTTGGAAAAATACAAAACTTGATAGTTTTACAAAGACAACAAAACAAAACAAAAACCCCAAGAAAATGTGAATGTACATTTTTATAAAAGGCAAACAAGAAAAAGAAAATAAGGGGAAGAAAAAAATTGAAGACCCGAGAGGATACCAATAAAGAGCAAAGGACAGAACAGAAAGAAGAAAAGCAGAATGAGGGGAAAGAGTATACGGTGACAGGAGAATAAGAAGACAAAGAGGAAAATGTACAGATATTAATGCCATTAGATTTGTTTTGCTCATAAACTTGATCAAATATATCTTTAGAAGTATTATGTATTTAAAACGTACACAACTAATTCAATCAGATTAAAGATTCTAAACATTTTTTTCATCATAAGTCAGAACAAGACAATTTTGCCTTACCTTGACGAAGGTAGTAAATCACTAGGTTGAGTCTAGCTTCAGGAATGACATCAACCAGGGGAGGTAGAACCTGCAAAGCCCCTTCGCCTCCTCGGAAAACAACCTGCACACAGAGAATCAGTGTCACTGTGGCATCACGCATCCATATGTCCACCACTGGTGCTGCTGAGGGGCGGTGGTGGCGATGCTCACCTGCGACCCCATTACTGAGGAGGGGTGTGAGGATTGCAAGTTCAACACCAGACTGAGCTTTAGATAACCTTGTCACCTCAGCATCATGAAAATAAAACCCCAGAGCCTGTCTCCTCGTTCCCCAACATATTATATTAATCAAATGAGATAAAATGGGCTCTGTGGCATATGGTAGGTAATTAAATAAGAATTAATTCTACAAATGCTCATTTGTACCTATGTGCTACCATATTAAGCACTGCAGTTACAGCAGGACCAAGTCAGTCCCCTGCAACCACATAAATATTCAAGTATGGAAAAGCTTTCAGAAAACAAACAAGAGCTGGTGAGATGACTCAATAGGTAAAGGTGTTTGCCACCAAGCTTGAAACCCTGAGTTCAACCCCTGGGACCTACATGAAAGAAGAGAGAGCTAACTCCCACAAGTTGTTCTCTGACCTCCACACGCATGCCAGGGTGCACATACTTGTGCGTGTGCATGTGCATACTCAGTAAGTTAATAAATGAGATTGAAAATTAAACAGAAAAACTGGGTGGTGGTAGTGCATGCCTTTAATCCTAGCACTCAGGAAGCAGAGGCAGGCAGATCTCTGTGAGTTTGAGGCCAGCCTGGTCTACAGAGTGAGTTCCAGGACAGCAGAGTTACAACAGAGAAACTTGTTTAAAAAAATTATTAAAAGAAAAGCAAACAAGTATTATAAAGCTATAAAACCAAAAACAGGGTCCATGAGATAGATCAGCAGGTAAAAGGCCATGGCTGCCAAGATGGATAACTTGATTTCAATCTCCAAGACCGACATTCTTTTTTTTAAATATTTTATTTATTTATTTTTATTTTATGTACATTAGTGTTTTGCCTGCATGTATGACTGTATGAGGGTGTCAGATCCCCTGGAATAGGGATTTATGGATAATTGTGAGTTGCTATGTGGGTGCTGGGAATTAAACCCAGGTTCTCTGGAAGAACAGCCAGTGTTCTTAACCGCTAAGCCATTTCTCCAGTCCAGGACCCACATTCTTAACTTCAGCAAGCTGCTCTCTGAATGCCACAGGTCCACATGTGCACAGTGAAAACGCAGACCCACATATACACACAGAAATAAATGTCAAAAATTAAAAACATATTTTCACACCATCGAATTTCCAGAACCTAGCAAGTGTTCACAGTAAACTGTTCACAAACACACTGAAAGCAAGGCTGTCTGGCATAAACTACATAATTTTTTCCACTTCAGAATGCTCATTTTGATCATTTTTTTGGTTCCTCTTTTTCAATGTCTCTTTCTTTAACAAGAGACTTCTTCATCTGCCCCTTTGATCCTATGATTTCTAACGCCGTCTGGACTCTGTTTCTCCATTAATCACTGTATATTCAGTCTACCCAAAGTAGCAGTCCTACTTCTCAACTTCAAGCACACACAAGGGTTTTTGTTCTCCAGAAAAATCTCCACTTGGTTCCTTTGTTCCTTCTGGAAAGTGCCCTATTTTTCTTTCTTTCGATGCTAAACTTCAAAAGCTGTGGCTGACTGCTAATTTCCTCTAACCATGTCACTCCTTAGCTTCCCCAAAATTTGTCTTTTGCTCCCAGCACCCTAGAAAACTTACTCTCAAAAGTCACAAATTCACCCACTAAGCTAAATGTAAAGGACTTTTCTGTGTTCTTGCTCATGCTTGTCTGTATTTTGACACTGTGGACTTTAAGATGGTGGGAAAAATCACAGCACCATTGGAAGTGTTCTGTCAGATGGTGGGTGTTAACAGAGAAAAGTTAAAAAAAAAAAAGCAAGATGGCTCAGCAGGTAAGGGCTGGGGTTACAACAGGTTGAACCCCCCTAATCACAAAAGCCAAGACCTAAAACTTTTTGAGTGCTGCTGCTGATGCCATGAGTGTGAAATTCCACACATGACCTCAAAAAGTAGGTTCAGCTAGGTGTGCTGACAGATGCCTTTAGCCTCAGCACCCAGGAGGGAAAGACAGGTGGATATCTGTGAGTTCCAAGCCAGCCTGGTCTATATACAGAGTTCCAGGCCAATGAGGGCTTTAGAGTGAGTTCCTATAAAGCTTTTTCTTGAAAATAAAAGGAGGAGAAAAAGAGGAGGAGAAGGAGGATGAGGAAGGAAGTGGAAGGAGGAAGAAGAAGGAAAACGAAAACAATAAAAGCAGAAAGAAAAGCTGTGGTCTCCACTATAACTTTTCAGATGAGGAAGCAGACCCATCACACAAGATCATCTGCTCAGCGCTCCTGGCTGGGCGGCACACACTTGCATCTCATTATGTTTCATGGTTGACAGCATACAACTTCATATGAGCTTAGATTTCCTTTTTTAAGCAAAGGCCAAAATAACCTAGCCCTAAACCCATCACTCATCCAACTCTACTTTCTACTTTTTTCCAGTGCAAATTTACTACTCTAGTACAGTCATCCCTGGTCATCTTACACGGGTTGCATTTGTTCTAGATTCATGAACCCCTGAAAACTCAGCCAATCTTCAAAGATGAAACAATCATTCCCACTTATTCTAACCTATTAGGATATGTTCCTTTGTTTTTTCCAAGGACAAGGAACATTTGTGTCTCCCTTGCCCTTCTTTCCAAATGTGATCCACATTCTGCCCTCCCAATAAGAGGTGTCCTAAGGAAAGAGACTGGTATTTGAAACTGGCTTTATCTCTTCCACAGGAAGGAGGCACTCCCTTGGAGTAGTGCAGTATTTTCTGGGGCATCTCCTTTAATTTATCTTTAATTGGTGTGATGTACCAAAATAGAATAGGACTCAATCAATATGAAAAACATATTCACCAGATTGTGCCTGATGAGTTCTTTAGCAAATTCAAAGGGTGAAGAGGCGTTGTCCATCAAGCTTTTGAGTTCTGCCTGAAATATAAAAAATGCAAGACTTAGGAAAATAATCTTATTTTTTTAAGATCTATTTTGTTATTTTATTTATTTATTTTGGTTTTTTAAATTCTCTCTATGTAGCCCTGGCTGTCTTAGAACTTGCTATGTATACCAGGCTGGACTTGAACTCACAGAGATCTGCCTCTCTGCCTCCTGATGCTGGAATTAAAGGCATGGGCCAACACACTCAGCTCATCATTTTTTTAATTATGTATATATGTGTGTTTGTCTCTGTGTGAGTGTGTGCACAGAGGCATCAGATACCTATGGAGCTAAAGTTATAGGTGGTTGTGAACCATCCAACATGATTCTGGGAACTAAACTCAGTGCCTCTGCAAGAGCAGTATGTTATAATCATTGACTGATCTCTCCAGTCCCAAGGGTATAGATCTTATGCATATGTCTATACAATGCTTAGTTTACAAAGAATTTAACATATTATTTGATTTGATCCTCAGGGTTCTGGGCCAACGTAATTACTATTATCCATATTTTAAAGATGACATCAGTAAGTCTTGTAAGTAAAAGCTAAGGGTTTTGGAGGCTGTGGATGTAGCTCTGTAGCATGCTTGCCCAGCATGCAGAAAGCTCTGGGTTTGAACCTGAGCATCTAATAAACTGGACATAGTCACATCTGTAATCTCAACACTCTTGAAATGGAAGCAAGTGGATCAGAGTTCAAGGACATCCTTGGCTACATAGCAAGTTTTGAGCTACCCTGGGCTACACATGACTCTAAAAAAGTTAAGTGTCTCAAGCCTCATACTCAGTAGGAAGCTTAAAAATTGTGCACATAAGTTTTAGGACTCCTAGTATTAGTCTTTATTTTCACTGCCAAAGGCTTAGAAATTAAGCCTTTGATTCTTCAGTCTTACCATTGCACTGATATTCTTTTTATCTAATTTTATAAACTTTATTATTAAAAAACTTGCAAAAAAAAAAAAAAAAACTTCACACCAAAACTAACCAGACCCAAAGATAACACATCTCAATGAACTTCTATACAGTTTGAAAAGCAGTTCTGAATCCAGAGAGCTTCACATTGGATTTTACACTTTCAATATTAAATACATTTTAATGCTATGTGGAAATATCTTGTCTTAAAATAAAACAAAATCATCCAAACAAACAAACAAAAAATATTTTAAACTATACTGTATACACAACAAGAAAATAAAGAGTTATCATGTTAAAAATGAAGAGAAAAACAGATCCTAGAGGGGAAAAGTCACATAAGCCATTTTTAAACTGGATGGTTTTTGAGTTTCATAGAAGCAAGAATTTTAATATTCATATTATTAATTCTTTGAAAATTTTGTACTTGTATTTTGTAAATTTACAATGTATTTTATAAAATTAGAATTTGTAAGTCAGGCATGGTGTTTCCTGCCTGTACAAGCTACACTTAGACACTTAGGTGGGAGGGTCCGGAGCTTGAGGCTAGCTAGATCCACACAGTAAGACCCTATGACGGTTTGGCCCCAACACCAAATGGGACTGCAAATAGTGCAAATGGGAGAACACATGTCTAAGAAGGCAGTAATGCAAAAGGGATAGACAAAGCCTGATCTAAGCAATAACTAAGGAGTTCTTAACATCACCAGATTACCAGCTGAACAGATTTGGATACCCGGTAGCACTAGATCCAATGGTCAATGAGGAAAATAGGGGAAAGATAGGGAGAGGGGGGCAGAGAGAGATATCTAGAAGTCATAACTAATAGGAAATGGTGGATGATGACATGGGGATGAAGGAGAAGAATGTGACAGACACCCCAGGTTTGTAATGTTTACTAGACATATGATCTGTGACAGGCAACCACAGAGCCACGAACAGACTGTAGAGGAAGAAGCTGAAGCATTTTGTTTTATGTCATCTATGTAAAACTATCAAAAATACACTAAATACAACACAGATTATTCAGAAGTGAAATTCCTTTTAGAATACATGATTTAAAAGAATCATATAGGGCAAGGTGCTTTGTGGCACACTTAAATACCCATACTTCAGAGGCAGAGGCAGACAGATCTGTGTGAGGTTAAGGCCAGCATTGTCCACACAGGGAGCTGGAGGACAGCCAGAGCTATACAGTAAGACCCTGCCTCAAAAAAAAATGTTTATACAATTATTTGGTCATAGAATCACACTGGCAATAACCAAGGAGCATCAATACAGAGCTATGGACCCTAGAGTTTGCAGAATAGCTTGGGGACTGTTCTGAAGTAACTCCCATTAGAACTGAGCTAAGTAGAAACACATCTGCAGGCCTACCTCAGCTGCTTTGCCATTGTAAAGGCGAAAGTGATTGCAGGCCTTCAGGTTGAGTGCGATGGTACTATCAGGAATTTGCTGAAGGTAAACAGCCAGGACTTCTTGGGATACATCGTAGTAATCCAATTTGTAGTAGCAGAGGGCCACATAAACATTGAGGGCCAGGTATTCCCTGTCAGCAGAGAGACTCAAGCTGAAGTATAGTTCACAGAAATGTCTAACTGCAAAGCTCAAATGGACAATAAGGCAAAGAGGACAGGGCAAGGATCTGCCCTGGAAGGAAGAAGGCAAATACAATTAGTGCTTTTCTTTTTCTCTTTTAGAGTTGTGATATTTGAGTGTCTTTAAACCAGCTTTGATATACTTTTCTTTTATAAAAGTTCTTGTTAGCGTATATTAGCTATACATAGTAATTGGTTTGTGATATTTTCACATACGCATATACTGCATCACACTCTCCTGTCCTCTCCCACTCTCCTCCTTCCCCCTCCTCCTTCCCTAATCGTCTCCTTCACGTCTCTTTGTGTATGTGTGTGACCAGTGAGTTTAATTAGGGTTACTTATAGAAGCAAGGGTGAGGGGCTATTTATAGGAGCATGGGCAGCTTTCCAGTGGATACATAATCACTGAAGAAAACGTTTCTCTCTCTCCCCAGCAGCTCCTCATCTCCTCAGGTGAAGCTTCACAAGCCCCTCCTTCCCAGCAACCATTAACTATCTGTAAGTCCTAAAGGAAGAAAAGGGCTTCGTCAGCATCTCCCTCCCCGTACTGGAATGATGAATGACACAAGATGGCTTGTGCAGGGAATCACAGCTGCTAGGGATTCAGGAGTGCCCAGAAGGCAGCATTCCTCAACACACCAGCCTTTCCTCTTACATTCTTCCCACTCTCTCATCCTTAATGTTCCCTGAGCCTGTGAGGGAGTGATACAGATGTTTCACTTAGGGAACACTCTATGGCATGTTAGGAGTGTCTACAGTCAATGCCACCCACTCCAAAAAGATTTCTGGCCAAAGCTGACAGCAGCACTAAAGTATGGGTATAAGCATAGAAGGCAATTTGAAAAGTACATCATGTCCCTTTAAAACAATAGTTCTAAACTTGTGGGTCCTGACCCCTTTGGAGGTCAAATGATCCTTCCACAAGAGCTGCCTAAAACCATCTGCACATCAGATATTTATATTATAATTCATGAACAGTAGCAAAATTACAGTTGTGAAGTAAAAAAATAATTTTATGGTTGGGGATCATCACAACATGAGGCACTGTATTGAAGGGTTACAGCATTAGGAAGGTTGAGAACCACTACTTTAGAAAAACAACAGCAGTAGCTTCTCTGCTAGAGCCAATGACTTTTACAGTCATGAGAGTCTGACCAGTTTTACAGTTCCAGAAATGAGTTTCCTCCTAAGGAACAGGCCTCAAATCCAATCAGAAAGAAGTTGGTTGCCCCCATAGCATTTATACCACTATTGCATTCGTGGGCAATCTCGCCTAGCATGTTGGTAGTTTAGCACACAGGGCCCACAGCTGAGTAAGAGTGCTGATGACAATTTTCTTCTAGCAGTTGGCATAGAATCTTCCAGCATTGTGAAAGCTAGTTGGGTGTGGTAGTTTGAAAGAGAATGGTCCAAGAATCCAAATGAATTCTTGGTTGGTGGGAAGGATTAGGAGGTGTGGCCTTGTTGGAGGAGGTATGTCACTGGGAAAAGGCTTTGAGGTGTCAAAAAACTCAGGCAAATTTCCAATTAGCTCTCTTTGCCTCATGGTTGTTGTCATAACATGTAAGCTCTCAGCTACTTCCCCAACACTATGCCTGCCACACCATGATCCCCACCATGGCGGTCATGGATCACCCTCTGAAACTATAACTAACCCTCAAATTAATTGTTTCCTTTTATAAGTTGCCCTGGTCATGGTGTCTCTTCACAGCAATAGAACACTAGGGGAGGAAGCTTCCGGCTCAGTTCCAGCTAGATTTCTCTTACAACAAAAGTATGTGGACTGTTCAACATTGAGATTTACTATCTAGTATTAGTGAGTAAGCAACCACAGGGCAGCAGCCTGAATTGTTGGGGCCCTGAGGGCCTTCCTGGCCGATAACCCACAGGGTGCACCCTTTGGAACCGGGATTTTCACTTCCTAACATCTATGTCTGCATACCATGTGTGTGTCTGGGCCTCCTTATACCACGGAAGCCGCAAGAAGTCATCCTCTGCCTCCAAAGTGGTCGACTACAGTAGTATGCTGCCATGTCCAGCTCTAAGTCATGTGTTCTTTTTGGCATGATTTTATAAATTATTATTAATTTTTTAAAGACGGCATACAATGTAATAAGTTTTATTACAGCATTCTCATACATATGAATCATATTTTTTCTAATTTTTCCTCCTCCCCAAGGCCATAAATTTTCAAAAAGGATAATATCATCTCCAAATGGTAAAATTAATTCTTAAGAGAAAGTGAAAAAAATATTCATTTTTATATAAGCACACACTATAGATGTATCAAATAAATACATATATATTATTCTATAGTTATCAGTAAACATTTCAGTATATAAATTTTCATGGTGAAAAACTGGGAGGAAAAAGTCAAAAAACACTTCTTAGAAAGGAGGCTGATAATGAAAAAGGTAAAGGCCCAGCATGGTGGCCACGTCTTTAATCAGCACTCAGGAGGCAGAGGCAGGTGGATCTATGTGAGTTCCAGGCCAGCTGATCCACAGAAGAGTTTCAGGACAAACTACATAGGGTCTCAGAAAAGACGGGGGCTGGAGAAATGACTCAGCAGTTAAGAGCCCTGGGTCCTCTTCCAGAGGGCCCAGGTTCAATTTTCAGCACACATGTGGCAGCTCACAACCATCCGTAACACCAGTTCAAGGGAAGTTGATGCTCTCTTTTGGCCTCCACAGATACCAGACATACATTTTTGTTTGTTTGTTTGTTTGTTGTTGTTTGTTTAGTTTTTCTAGAAAGGGTTTCTTTGTATAGTCCTGGCCATCCTGCAATTCACTTTGAAGACTAGGCTGGCCTTGAACTCGGATTCTCCAGTCTCTGCCTCCCTAGTGTTGGTATTAAAGGCATGTGCCACCACCGCCCAGCACCAGACATATATACGATGCACGTACATGCAGACAAAACACCCATACACATAAAATAATAAAAACAAAAACAAAAACAATAAAAGAAAAAGGGTAGAGAAAGTATGATATGGACAATATCCAAGGAGTTCGTAACCTCATTAGGTTACCAACTAGACAGACTTGACCGCGTGGTGGTACTAGGTCTAAACGACACTTGGTTCTTAGCCACATCAGGAGCAAAGGAGACTAATAAAATGGCAGGGGTGTCGCGTGCACGAGAAGAATACAGACCTGTTATCCAGCAGGATTCGCTTGTATATATCAATAGCTTCTTGGTAATGGGATCGCATGTAGTGGATTGAGGCTAAACTAAGCTGGTCTTCTTTGATATCCTGAAGATTCTGATGAAAGTTCATCAATTTCTTCTCATCATTAAACTACAATTGTGAGAAAAGACATGAACAGTTTCACATTCGTGTGAGCGAGAATCATACGTGATGGAGATCTGGACTCCTCTCTGGCTACCGTGTCCTTCTGTTCTCCATTTCTTAGCTCCTTGTCCCTTTGGTCCTGCTTTAGAGAGAGGATGAGAATCACCTCTGGAGACAGAGCCCTGGGAATGAAAAGGCTGTACCTAACAGCCACAATTTACTACTTGATATCGCCGCCCTGCTCCTTCCTTCCTTCCTTCCTTCCTTCCTTCCTTCCTTCCTTCCTTCCTTCCTTCCTTCTTTCCTTCCTTTTTAACATTTCTTTGCCCTTATCCCTTAATAATTCTTTTCCATTCTTTTGTATTTCTCTCTTTGGTGAACAGTAGGTAATCAAAAGGCATTTGTCGTCATGTAACTTTGGAACACAATTTTTAATTTTCTGTCCTAGTCTTTCTCATCTTCTCTTCGGTTACCTATGTGGTTGTTGTTTTAGGCTATCAGAACTCAACTTTCATGCTTATTTTATTAGAAACTAGCTGACAATAACAGCTGCCTTTGTTTATACATGGGATTGAACCAATACATTTTATATGTAACCCTTGATATATAAACTATTCACTCCTTCCTGGTGCTTCAAATCCTTTTTTACTTTTATTTTTTAAAAATATTTACTTTAATTTTATGTATATAGGCGTTTCCCAGCATATATGTTTGCACAATCAGTGCCCATGGAGGACTAAAGAGGGTACTGGGTCCTCTGGACTAGAGTAACAGACTTGTGAGCTGCCATGTGGGTGCTGGGAACCAAACACAGGCCTTCTGCAACAAGTGCTCTGAGTAGCTGTGCCATCTCTCCAGCCTCCTTAAATCTTTCTCTTAAAGGATCTGTTCCAAAGCCAGGGACTAAAAGAGAACTGCCTCAGTGGTTATAGTGGTTTCAGTGAGAATGGCCCGCATAGGCTCATGTGTTTGAATGCTTGGTCCCCAGTTAGTTTGGGGACTGTTTGGGAAGGATTAGGAGGTGTGGCCTTGTTGGAGGAGGTGTGTCACTAGAAGTGAGCTTTGAGGTTTTTCAAGCCTAAGCCAGGCCCAGTCTTCCTCTCTCTGCCTGCTGCTTCTGAGAAGTAGCTACTGCTCCAGCACCACGCCTGTCTGCTTTCCACCATGCTGATCACAGACTAACCCTCTGAAACTGTAAGCAAGCCCCCAACAAAATGCTTTCCTTTAGAAGAGTTACCTTGGTCACAGTCTCTTCACATCAATAGAACAGTAACTAAGACAGTGGGGTTCTAAGAAGAGGGCCCTGCTTCTTCTGCAAAGAGATAAACTACTATTAAGGGACAGTGTCCTACCCCCTAAAGACAGACTGGGCCTTCAGCTCAAGTGATGACTGCCCTTAAGATGCTACCTAAGATTCCGAAATAAAAGCATCACTTTAACAATGTCATTAACTCATTAAAATCAAAGATGAGCATCCAGATACCTGGGGGTAACTCTTAATGTGACACATGAACAAGTTAATTTTCTTTTCAATATGATGGCTTTGTTTCCTGGCTTAATCAATAAACCATAACCCTTTCTAGACAAAAACAGTGTTAATGGAATACACAAAAACCCCGTCCTAGGGATTATCCTACATACAAGACGACAAAATACAGCAGTGAGAGTCCTCCCCTAAAGGTCCCAAGCTAGACTGATTAACTAAGATACGTAGGATTCTTAAAAACACTGACAGCTTGTCTGAGTTATTGTTCTATTGCTCGGAAAAGACACCATAACCAAAGCAACTCTTATAGAAGAAACCGTTTAACTAGGAGCTGGCTTACAGTGTCAGAGGGTTAGTCCATTATCATCACGGCAGGAAGGATGGGGACACTCAGGCAGATGCTGGATCAGTAGCTAAAATCTGCATCCTAATCTATAGGTAGAGAGAGAACTGAGCCTGGCATGGGCTTTTAAAAACTAAGAGCTCACTGTCAGTGACACACTTTCCTCCAACAAGGCCACACCTCCTAATCCCCCTCACACAGTGCCACTGATGACCAAAAATTCAAACATGTGAGCCTATCAGTGATTCATATTCAAACTACCACACAGCTTGAACTAATACTATAGACACATGGTTTTGATACCAACAGGCTAAACTTAAATATAAACTCATTTTATTAACAAAGAAAAGAAGGTCACCCCACAAGTTTATAAACTAACTAAAAATGACTAATAAATTCAAGAAAAACATAAGATGCTGCTGTGACCTTACTTTGTATTTTGGTTTGTTTTTAAGACATTGTTGTATGATATACACTAATTATTACAAGTCACACTATTTTCCTTTAACTTGTGCCATCACTGGGTTCTTTCTCTGAATTGCTCTTTTTCTGTCTCGCCATAGCATCAACATGTGACTATCAGTGTGCGTCGGCGTGCTGTCGTTCTTCTTCTTCCTTTTTGTTTTTGTTTTTCTAGACAGGGTTTCCCTGTTGTAACTCTGACTGTTCTGGAACTCACTCTGTAGACCAGGCTGGCCTCGAACTCACAGAGATCCACCTGCCTCTGCCTCCCGAGTGCTGGGATCAAAGGCGTGTGCCGCCACTACCTGGCAAAACTATTTTCTAGAAGAATATGATGAGCATATTTTTGTAATAGTAAGAAAATACAATATTTCTTGAAATCAAATCGAAGAGTTCCATTTCTAATGACAGTGGACATGCCTGGAGCATAGTCCTTTCACAAAAAACAACTAGATGTTTGAAAGCTGCTAGAAATCTGTGGCGGCATCAAAGGTACCAACTTAGGAAGATCCCAAAGATGGCAGCCATGGCCCTGGGATGTGGTGCGTGCCTTTAATCACAGTAGTTGGGAGGCGAAGGCAGGAAGTTTATGTGTTTGAGGTCATCTTGGGCTATATGGCAAGTTTTAGGCCAGCCTATACAACATAGCAAGATCATGTCTCAAAAAGCGAAATGTTCTGGATGTAGTCAGTTGCTGAGCACTTGCCTTACATGAACAAGGCCCTGGGTTCGATTCTTAACAGTGTCAAATAATAACGGCAACAATTATCTTGTGAACTTTTCAAATGCATCAAATATATTTTTATATGCTACTTGTTTGTGATTTGATTAACTTCCTGTAAAACAATTTAGCAACATTAACAGAAGTTTCTAGTTAAATACTTTCCACTGTTGGCAAAAGGGAAAAAGAGGAAAATGTTTTTAAAGCAAGAAATGTGGAATGAAAACATGAATACCTTGTGAGCCAGATGGAACAGCAGGCGGTTTTGGAGCCGGCTTTTTGGAGCTGAAAAAAAAGAAAAAGAACTCCGTTGCTTTGTAAAGAACGCAACAGTTGAGCTGGAGTGGTTAAGAGCGCTTGCTACTCTTGCCCAGGTTCAGTTCCCGGTACTCACAAGTTTACAACTGTTCATAACTCTAGTTCCAGGGGATCTGTTGCCCTTTTCTGGCCTCTAAGGGCACATGCAAGAAAAGCATTCACACACATAAACTGAAAAATAAATGTTGGAAAAAAATTCAGTTGTCTACGAAAGTTAGTCCCTTGCCAGAATAAGAAGGGCCTCAGGTGCATTGCCCCAAATCCTTATCGAACTGTATGTGTCTGAATAAGCAGCCTGGTCCCCACCTGCAGGAGCAGCAGCAACAAGAGAGCCAGGCTCTGCTCTCCACCATCTACCTGGTGCAGCCAACACTCCACACACACAGTGTGGCCCCCTCTGTGCTGTTCACACATGAACCAAACACTGAGAAGAGACAGTTGTGTCACCTCAGAGTACACGTGGATCCACCCACATTTTACCATTCTCCCAAGTGCTCTTTCTCAGTTCCTCCTGAAATCTCCTCTTCCAGAATTATACTGTCACGTTTTCCCTAAATACCAGTCCACCCTATTCTAGGGATTTTCTACCACAATTAAGTGCCACCCTTAAATAGGCATAGAAGAAAAAAGGCTAATACCTTTCAAGTTCCAGTCCTGTTTGTAGTCTTGTCAATTTTCCAATTCTGAACAACCAATTCTATATCTCTTTTACAGAACAAAACCATACTGCAATGCATGAAAAAAATGTATGTACGTGTGTATGCCTGGATGTATGTCTGGATGTATGTCTGGTTGGAAATAAGCTGGCTACTGTGACTAATCCTTTATGTGCCTAACAGTTTTCTCAGTAAAAACTCTTAGAAACACGAGACAACTAGTACCCTAAAGGACCTGATGATTACATTTGGAGAAATTACACTAGCATAATGAAAAAAAATGGGTTATAAGAATGGTTTCAAGTTCCCCTTTTTCCTTGAAAAAGGATGTTGTAAGTTTTATACATATAATAAATTCTACGCTGAAATCCATTTTCCCTAACAATTTCTTCTGACGATGGTATTGGGAACAGGTCTCTCTATACGGGCTTGGCTGTCCAGGAACTTGCTATGTGGATCAGGTTAGTCTTGAACTCAGAGGTCCTCCTGCCTCTGTCTCCAGAGTGCTGAGATAAAGGTGTGCACCACCATACCCAGCTTCCTAACAATGTCTTAATCATTATTCCCTTGTCCGCTTTTGCTACATTTCCTTGAATTTCATTTGATTTGTGTTCTAATTATCCATCATCTTCTCTTCCACGTTTTTTGTCCCTCCCCTGTTACATGCAAGTTTGAATACAAATCTTCTGAGGTTTAGTCTGACAAGCTTCTAAGAAGGTCAAAGGGGAGTCTGTTGGGAGTCTTCAGGTGGGGATCTTTGGGCTGGCTTCTCAGGCTTCTCACTGTGAGCAATAAATCCCTCAGCAGAGTAGCTCAGCTCAGCAAAGTAGTTCAGCAAAGGCTCCTAAATACCCTCACCTGTAGTCCTTCTGTGGGGCCTTTGAAAGACATCTTACCCCCTTTCTTCTCTCATCCTTCAGTTTTGGGGCTATGCCTTTTTGAGTTGGGGCGGGTCACTAGGGTGAGGATGAGGTAATTAACTCTAGACAGAACTGATCAAATCAACTTTAGTTGTTTTGAATAGGAAAGCTACTTTTCAGCTCACATGTCTGTTGTTGGGTTTGAGGTTTAGCTCTGTGGTAGGTAGGTACTTCTCCAACAAGCATTGGGCCCTGGGCTAAGTCTCCAGCACCCAGAATAAAAAAATATACAGAGACTGTCAGGCTGGATTTAAAAACAAAGCAAAGCTTCAATTTTAGAAGTCAAGAGAAAAACAATACAAAGTAAACATTAATTATAAGAAAGACAGTAGGAGTTCTATCCATGGACACAGACATGAAGTTCATTTTACCTTTAAACCCAGCAGTTTCCGCTTGTTTATACATCCCAAGAAAAAAGTAGGTGCAGGCCAAGTTTACCCACACTTCTGGGTTGCAATTTTCCTCCTTGGTTGCATTTTCATATTCCTGAAACAGACATTAAGCATCGGCCTCACTTGACAGTTAAGCAACTGATAGACCATTTTCTACGATGGAAGAGGATTTCTAGAGCGGACAGAGCAGCTTATACCTGGGGACCCTACATCTCCTCAGCCATTCCCTGCTAGCAGAGGTTAAGCTCACGTGTGATTCTACCCAGACAGGGCTCTTGTACACACAATTTACACTCTGTTTCCCCCTCATTTTTAATATGGCTTAGAAACTTTCAGAAATTAAAACAACTGAAATATTTTTTGCTAACATAAAAATATATACAGGTGGAGCTTCTGAAGATATGGCTAAGAGTACTGGCTGTTCTTAGAGGACTCAGGTTCAATTCCCAGAACCCACATGATGGCTTACAATCATCTGTAACCTGGTTATAGGAGATCCAATGTCCTCTTCTAGTCTCTGCAGACCTCTGTATGCAGCTGGTTCACACACAAATGCAGGCAAAACACTCATACCCATAAAACAAAATAAATAAATCTAAAAGACATTTTTAAAGAAATATAAATTGCAGAGGTATAGATCAATGCTAGAAGGCTCGCCCAGCATGTGACAGACCCTAAGTTCAGTCTCAAGCTAATACTAATATGTTATAGAGTCTCATTCATACACATGAAAAGTTAAAGACAAGTAATATACAGACTTACATGCCAGACCATATAGGGAGAGTCTTTCTCCTTCTAATAAAGTTATTTTTTATTTTATTGAAACAATTTCATAATACTAACTTCCATTATACATAAATTATACTACTGAATGTATTAAATGCTCAGACATTATATTGGAATGATACAAATGGTCTTTGTTTTGTGGGTTTTATACAAGTATTTTAGTTTACAGACTATATAGTAAAGGGGAAAGTTGAGCAGAATAACTTCTCTGTAAGTATTTGTCTTATTATTTTTAATTAACTTACAAACTAGCAGGTTTCCATAAAGCATTTTCATTGACAGTTTCAATTGAACCTCCCCCCAGCCTGACTCCCCACTCCATACTCCTCCAAGCACTCCCACCCCACACAGATTTCCTCTTCCACTTTCATATTGCAGTAGAATAAGGTAGAAAAGTCCAGTTGTCAGAGACCAGTTGTCAGGTGCTGATATATTGATTTATTTAGTGATTTGCTTGCACTGCCTATCTGCCAAGCATGACTTCACTTGTGTAGCTGAAATAATAGGCCATTGCCCTTAACAACCTATGGACTGCCACTGCAGCTTCTGTAAAATCTCACTTGCTTGCCTGCCCCACCTTATAGTTTTAGAAGCTAAAATGAGAAGACAAACTGGACCTGGAACCAAAGCCTTTCAGGAGCTGTCCTGGCTTCAGTATACCAGTGACATCTCCTCTCTTCCATTCTTATTGGTGTCAGAGTGCTTATTCCAAAAAGATGCTCATGAGCAGCTTCCATGTGTTCTGTTACCCTCCCCATCCCTCTCCGAATCAGTGCATTAAGAAGGGTCAGTGAGTGACTTTAGTAAAAGACAAGGATTGGGGAAGGCAGATAGGACAGTTTCTTTTTACTTTGCTTCCTTCTGCATTGTTGGATGTTACCATGAGTATGTACCATATAATAGCATTCTAAGCATCCGTCTGATTTTTTTTCACTAACCTCCAAAGCTCTCTTGTAGTCACCCAGGTGAAAAGCACAGTATCCAATCCATAAATTAGTATCATCTTCTTGCTCCCCAACATGGCGTTTGAACTTTGCATTAAAAATATCAAGAAAAAAACATAAAAAAAGATTTTAATAATAAATGCTTTGTTTTTTTTTTTTAAGGTTTGCTGAGTTACTGATAAACAAGCAAAATGTTAAGTAATAGAAGCAGGACAGGACAATAGCAGTTCAGTTAACCCTACACTGACAGGAGGCAGCACAGTTACCTTCTAATTGTCACAGAAGTTCATTTTCTTAAACATTCTAGATTTTTTTCTATGTTTACTAGCACCTTACTCCAGAAAGTATGCGACTTACCTAATAATTCTGGGTGATGTACAAGAATTATGTAAAGCATATAAAGCCAAACAACCAAAGGTAAGATGTCAAGCGATGATCCTGAGATCACACAGCCAGTCTCTGTGGTAACAGGGACTTAAATTCACGTCTGCCTCCAAAACCCCTGATCCCACCACTGGGCTCTGCTGCATCCAATCTCGCTCTCCCTTCTTACCCTGTTAGCACGCATCAGATTTATTAATAGTTATAACCCTTCTCTGAAGACAAGCTGTGAAATCGTTCCATTACTCTAATCAGGCTAGCTCACAGACTAGAAGAGTTAAAGATGTAAAGATGTGCAGAAGACAGTCTTCCTTGTGTTTAGGAATTCCTCAGCTAACAAAAAAGTTTTATTTCAGAGGAAAGGACTGGGAAGGATTCTCAATTACCATGTGTCCTAGTTTCATTTCCATTGCTGTGATGAAGACCTGACCAAAACAACTTAGGGAGCTGGGCACGGAGTACATTAGCCAGGCGTGGTGTGCAGCCTGAATCTCAGCACAGAAGGCACAAGTAGGTGGAGCTCTGTGAGTCTAAGACTAGTCTGATGAGTTTAAGGTCAGCTTGGTCTACATTGGTTTTGAGACCTTCCCACAAAAACCAATCCAAAACCCAGTGCTTCTTTGGTTGAAAAGTGAGCTCCTTAGAGAGAGGTAATACTGTATGGAATTGCAATCAGGCCTGACTTCAAGTTCCTGCCTTGACTTCCTTTAGTATGATCTATAACCTGGAATTTTAAGCCAAATAAACCCTCTAATCCCCTAAGCTTTTTTGATTTGCATTGTTCTGTTTTACCTTTGTTTTCACCTTTAATCAACCCAGTATTTTTATCTTTAATTATGTGTATGTGTGTACTTCTAGAGGACCCAAGTTCAGTTCCCAGCACCCTCCTAAGGCAGCTCACAACTTTCTGTAACTCTAACTCCAGGGGATCCATTTCTTCTGGCCTCTGTGGGCACTTGCATCCAGGTACACATACTCACATGTGGACACAAACAACAACACATAATTTTTTTAAAGTCATGTAGGCAGAGTAATGCCATATACATTTAATCCCAGCACTCAGGAGACAGAGGCAGGGAGGATCTCTGAGTTCCAGGCCAGTCTGATCTACAGAGTGAGTTCCAGGATATCCAAGGCTATTCAGAGAAATTCCATCTCAAAAAAACAAAACAAAAACAAAAAAAGTTATGTACATGGTATTCATTCTTCTGAACTGTACTGCTAGAAGGTCCTTCCAAGTCAACTATCCACTACAAAAGACTAGAGTTGACACAAGAAAGCCAAACAGGTATGAAGGGGTCATGTAAAGAAGTTGAGGCTTGACACCATGAAAAGAGCCCAGGAAAGGCTATTGGTGAAAGTGCAACCCAGTTGAAGCAGAAGACCCCAGTGTTTTGGACCATGGAACGACCAAGAACAGCAGCAGCAGTGGAGTGGAGCCAGCCAGAGCCTGGAGGAGAAGCTGTGTACGCTGCAGAGGGCAGAGCCAGAGACATGATCCAAGCCCTTTGGAGGAGCCCAGAAGATCGTGAGTGAATTCCAGATAATTGGACATTGATGTTTTTCTGCTGTCCAAAGACATCGTGAAAAGCTTTATGTTTGGTTTTATTTGGTCCTGTGCATTAGCTACCCTTGTGATTATTCCTCTTGTAAATGGTTTTGCTGGTGTAGTGTTAAATTGTGTTGTAAAGGGAAAGCAATTTTTTCATCTTATACAAAAAAAGGGGAAATGTTGTGGAAGTTTATTTTTAGTTGTTTTTAAAATAATTGTTTTTGTGTGCTGTTGGAAAAAGGGATGCATAGGCCTTGGCATTTTGTATTGCCTACAGGTGTTGGATTTCTGTGGGAGATATCTGATTGCTTATGATCTGTACCTAAGGAGTTCTGAATCAATAAAAACATCTGAGCTCAAACGCTCAGGGTTCTACTGGCAGGATGGTGCTTGCCATGATGCTGGTCCCCTCTGCTGGGGTCTGGCGGAGTTTGCATATATGAATATGCCTCCATGTCTCTCTTGGTGAGACCACACAGCAGCCTAACTGCTGTACAGGTAAACTCAGTACCAAAGCACTTGTAAGACATAGGATTTTTTTGCATGGAAGACTGAGAAACATACATAAAGCTAGTCAAAGCAATTATTATGGACAGTTTTGGAGTTACAATGGTTATAGATTCACATTAATGTGGCCAGTGGAAAAATGCAACACAATAGATTGTAGCACAATACAACCAGACCGGTTTTGCTGTCAGAACTTGTAGTGGGACTCTGCCAAGAAGTCTGTCCTGTGCAGCCTTCCTTACGATTGGATGCCGCTTGGACTTCTGGGAACCGCTTAGGGTATAAAGGAGGCGGTGGCCAGCAGGCAGTTGACTGTTAGTGAGAGAGCAGGCAGGCTCCAGCTCATGTTAGAGGACAGTTAGTGGGGTAGAAGATATAGAATACATGTTAATTCAGTGCTCTCATCTCTTCAGACAGATAAAGCAGCCAAAAAGGTCTGTGAAGATTTCTTCCTATTTCTATCTTTCTATCTTTCCCAAGCTAGTGAGAGTAAAATAAAAAAGGCACAGTAGGAATCTGTACACGTTGCGATTTAGTTACAAGTTAGAAATCTGTTATGGCAACATCCAGTTACAAGCAGCACTCTAGCCTGGGGCCAGAAAATAGTTTTCAGGGCAGGAGAACAGCCTTCAGTTGTAAGTAGAGAGAACAGGAGAGTTCAGTTAGAGGCAGAGCAGGAGAACCAGGAGTGAAGATTTCAGTTACAAAATAAGGAGACAGAATCCAGTTACTGTGTGCTTTTCAGAAGCAGTTTCTCGAAGTTCAGTCTCCTAGGACAGTTTATGTCTGAAGGACTTTCTTATACTACCTCCTGAGCACCACTGCCAACCTAGAGAATTCAAATCAGTAAAGCAGTAGCCTAGAGATATAAACATCTAAGTAACTATCCTTGGCACCTCCAATGCATATTAAAAGGTCAGATCTGCACCCTGGGGCTGGGATGTAGATCCATGGTAGCATGCTTACTTGAGGCCCTGAATTTGACTCTCAGCATTGGTTCCAAAAAAAGATGACACTGCCATACAGAGTTGAAATGATTTATGAGTTTACAATATTCTTAAAATAATTTTTTTACCAAAACATTAAAATAGGAAGAAGCTATAAATCTCTCAGGAATTATGATAAACAATGTGTGAATTGATGCTGTATCGTGTGTAATGTATTTTTAAGTTAGATTAAGCGTCTGTGGGCTAGAAAATTTAATTTTATGTATGTGAGTGTTTTGTCTTCATGTACGTTCATGCACCATATATATTCCTGGTGTTGAAGGATGCCCGAAGAGAGCCTTGGATCCCCTGAGACTGGAGTTACTAATGGTTGTGAGCAGACATGTTGGTGCTGGGAATCAAGGTCCTCTGGAAGTGCATCCAGTGCTCTTAACTGTCGAACATCTTTCCAGCCCTCCTTTTTTTTTTTAATTTTATCGGGCTTATAGTTAACTTGGACTCAGGACTATGTGTCTGGCTATATTTACTTGAATTCCCCAGAATGTACCCACCTGTTCCAACAGCATAGTAACCAGCATTAACTCCAACATTCACCGGACTTATTAGTAAAATGTCTTTGGACATTACCTCCAGTAGGGTAATGGCGCCAGTGAAATCTCTTTGTGAAAGTAGATCCTCCAGTTTTGGAATCTTCCTACCTTTCTTCTTTCTTTTGTCAGTGTGTGGCGATTCCCCGCCCACAGCGGGTTTGGCTCTTGAAAGCATCTGCAAAACAAACAACAAAGACATTTAACTCGAAGTTATTTTTAAAACTGACAGTAACAGCTCTGTGATTTACAAGTCAAATCCTTACCAACTAACCCTAGGAAGTCAGTTCAGAATTTTTTTTTTAAACACGCATTTTACTAAAAGGGCCATCACCTTCTACTGAAGGGGAACCAAATAGCTGTTTCTAACTACTTTATCCGCAAGAGACGAACAATTCACGTAGCTTCTACAATCTCGGTCTTCCCTAGCTCCTTTTTCTAGTCCACAAACAGATCTCGGGTAGGAAATGGAGAAGCAGGAGGGAAGAGAGCATCGAGGTATTTTTGTTTGCATCCCTCCCTATTCCCCGGTGAAACACTGGAGGGATACAGGGATCTCCCTCTGGAGACACACCTAGGTTCTATCCAATAGTGTGTCGGGAGCTCTAAGCTCGGGAACAAACCTATTAGAAATCACCCCTTACTAGTCAGAGCCACTAACCATCTTGGCGTTGGTCCTGTGAGCCCCTGCTGAAGACTGTCTGCAAAAGCTGTGCCTAGGCGAGTTGCCACATCTACAAAGCGAGCTCCGTCTCCACGGCAACGCCACCAGGAGGCTGGTCCCTCTGAGAGAAGAGCTAGCCCGAGAACCGGTGCCCTGGATTCTTGGTTCCGAGCGTTTCCGCGGCTGGAAGAATAGATGTTTCTCTCAAGGGAACCCGTCCTTGTTGTTTGTGCTGAGACGGAAATGTGGTTGTGTCTCTGCTTAGGAATATAGTTTAGGAAAAGGCGACTTAGAATTACGATCGCAATTAAGAAGTGTATTTCAAATGCAAGTTTCTTGGGAAGATAATTTTCAAGGACCACTTCCGTTTTGCCTTGGCATTCGAATCCGCGGACCCAAGCGATTTGGAGGCAGAGGCGACGCTAAATCATTTTCTCACGACACATCTACACACAGTTAGAAACTGTAAAAATGCAGGTTGACTGGATTTACTCCAGAACACAGTTAACATGGCTGCAAAAAAAAATTTTTAAATGACGTAGCCATAGAATGTTGGAACTAGAAGGGACCTTAGGACATTCAGTCAAACTCAGAATGAGCAGAACAGCTCATTCTGAACAGCCTGTGGAGACTCACATATGCCATAAATGTATCGAAGGCAGGCATAACTTCTTACATTCCTTTGCACAGTCATCTTGCTCCAGCCTTAGTTTTCTTCTCGCATCTGCAATCTGTTGGAATGGATGACTTCTGTCTTTATGTATACACTTTTGTATATACACAAAACATTTGGTATACGGAGATACATACCCAGAGACAAATATATATACTTCGAAGATGCACAGATTTACCAGCATTCTACTTAAAATTCTTTTGTTTCCAAATTTCAGAAATACTCCTATTTTCAGTAAAAATTTCAACAAAATTATTTTAAGTTGCTTTTTGTGATGTGATATAGATGACAGATACTTTACTTGAAACGTCAAATATTTCTAAAATTCATCTTTTGAAAGTACAACTCAGTAGATTTTAGTGTATTCATAACACTGATGGCAGGTACTTTAGTTGAAAACGGAAAGAAAGAAAGAAAAAAAAAAAAAGCCTGGTGGTGGTTTACGCCTTTAATCCCAGCACTCAAGAGACACAGGTAGGCAGATCTCTGTGAGTTCGAAGCCAGCCTGGTCTCCAAAGTGAGTTCCAGGACAGCCAGGGTTACAACAGAGAAACCTTGTCTCTAAAAACAAAACAAAAAAGTCAAATATTTATAAAATTCATCCTTTAAAAGTACAACTCAGTAGATGTTAGTGTATTTGTAAACACTGTGTATCCTGTATCCGTCTTAAGTTCTAGATCGTCTCAGGAAGGAACCCTACAATGCACACCGTCACACAGCATTTTGCCCTCTCTCTACCCTCTGTCGTCCACTCCCCTATTTTCTGTCCCTGTGCATTTACCTATTCCAAATGTTTTATAGAAGTGAAATCACACAAGGAAGAACCATATTCCACATGCCTAAATAATTGAAAATTTCAAAATCAGTCCAGCAAAATTATTAACTAAAATGTTTATCATTCTACCTTGACAAATATAATGTCATATAGAAGTTTGGTCTCCAGTTTAGAATTCTCTGAATGTTTTGATGTGTGTGACAGTGCACAAAGGTCTAGCCCCATCTCTTCTCACCCCAGGCTTTAACCTTCACTGAAAGGCTCTTGCACACATCACTGTGGACCCTCAGCCTGCAAATTCAAGCTCTAGGCATCCATTTATCGTGGAATCTGTCATACTCTTACAGCCCTAATGGAAAAACAGACCCAGAGCAGAGCCCTACTCAGTTGTGTAAATAGACTAGAAGTTATTCACAATGGTAGAGAGTCAGTATTATAAGCATCATAGTATAAAAGAGGGAGTGGCCAAAGTTCGTGGTATTACTTTAAGGCTCTGAATCCTGGCAGAGACTGAGACATGCTGTAGTTATAGAGGACACAATATGGCCCTGCGTGTACTTGTGAAGTTATTCTTCCCAATGACAGCACTAAGAATCACACCCGGTGTTATAAACATGTGATAACATCAGCACAGGAAAGCTGGGGTGACAAAGTTAAGACTTGCAGCTTCATTATAACTAGGAGAGAACAGCAGCTTCTAAGGAGCTGTAATACATAATCTAGATTGTGGTGATGGTTGCGTAACTATGTAACTTTACCCCAAACCACTGAAGTATACAACTGAAGTGAGTATGAATATATTTCATGATATGTAAAGTGCATCACATGAAATCTGATTTTGATTGTTTAAAGGGCAATCTGGTTTTGAGCTCAAGGCAGTATTCTCTTAAAGATTATTTGTTTTGATTGTGCATGAGCCTGTGTTTATCTATGCAGGTGCCCACAGAAGCCAGAAGAGGGTGTTGGAGTCCCTAGATCTGAGTTACAGGCACTTGTGAGCTTCTGTGTGTGCTGGGAATTGAATCTTGCTCCTCTGCAAGAACAACAAGTGCTCTTCACTGGCGAGCTAGCTCTCCAGCCCTTCAACAGGGTGCTCTTGAAACTCTGGCTCTCCAGTTTTACCCTGATGCATACTGATAACCTCAGAAGCCACTGTGGCAATTACACCTCTGTCCTTGGCAGAGCGGAGAGCTGCTGAGAGAATGTTAAAATGTTGAAGTTTTCATGAGGCCTGGAAAGGAAGGGAGGCCTAGCTCAGCATCAGTGCAGGTGTCTAGTACGTGTGGGACCCTGAGTTCAATCCCCAGCACAGGAAAAAAAAGAGTTTGTGCATTTATCAGTAAGGTTGGTTTTCCTTAAAGGGAAAAAGAAAATCTCTTGAAAAGAAACCTCCATGTTTCCACTACAGACTGCAGTAACTCTATTCATTGGATCTATTAAAGTGCTGCTAGCTTTTTACTTTTCTCTCACTAGATTTACAAATATTTAACAAAAAAGAATGTTTTGGGGCTGAAGAGATGGCTCAGTTGTTAAAGTCGTTGGCCCACAAGAATAAGGACCTGAGTTTGGATACCCAGCACCCACATGAAAGACTTGGGGTAGTGGCCCACTTCTGTAATCCGAGTTCTGGAGGGAAAGGGAAAGGCAGGTCCCTAGTCCGTCTAGCCGAATTGGTGAGCGCCAGGTTCAGAAACAGAGACAGCATGCATGCTGAGGTCAGAGGACAACTCTGTGGAGTCGATTTTTTCCTTTTGTCTTTATATAGATTCTAGTGATTGAATCATTCCTTTTTCTGGATAAATCACATCTCATTCTATGAACAAGCACATTTTGCTTAAGTCTTTGTATTGTTTAAAACAGTTGGTACCTAGGGAGTTTTCAGAGATTAGCCTCATACTCAGTGTCCTGGGGCTTACAGCATGGCATCCAACCTGTTCTATTTCGTTGGGTTCAAGGCAGATGCTAAACTATGAACAACTTCCTAAATGCAGCATGCTTTTGCCTACGAGGCTCATTCCTATTATGGCTTTGTGACACTGTTTTTTTTTTTAATCTCTATTTTATCACACAAAAAGCACTGGTTTTATGAGTAATTGGGAAAACATGCATTAAATCACAAGGCAGCACTGCTGCACACACCCCAAAATAGCTACAGTCAAGCTGTAAGCCTAGGCTGGTGTCACATGATGTCTTGACTCAGGCTAAAAGGTCCATTTCCAAGTCGTTTACCCACATACTGGACAACTTAGCACTGACTGTAAGTGGGAGGGCTCAGTTACTCAACACATGGACCTCTCCATAGGCTGACTTGAATGTCCACCTCGTTTGAGAGTTGGCTTCCCCAGATATATATAGCAGAGAGGAAGCCACAATGTTTCATGACCTAATTTTTGGAGTTACAATGCCATTCCAGATTATTCACTCCTATGCATCCTGGAAGGAGACCTCACAAGGGCGCAGACAAAACTCACCAGGAGCCAACTGGCTACTTGCTGTAGGCAACTGTCACCAAGTTAATCCCACCCAAGGATTCTGACGTTCCCATCTCTTCTGCTTTCAAACTGATACACAGGCATTGTTACTGGGAGGAGGGCATGTCGCCTGAAGTTCCTCATTTCTACTCCGACCAGCAAAGTCTAAATACACACCGAGAGGATGACTGCCCTTCTCTTCGATGTGCTTGGGTCTCCCTTCTCTATTTAACAGCATCATCCTCTCATAGTTCACCACTTCTCAAAAATCTGGCTCTTGCACAGATTGAAGCTAGGGAAAAGCCCAGGCTGTCCCCTGCCACCCGGTCATGTGACTAATGCCTTTCCTCACTCCTGCATCTCAGTGGAATGCCTGTTTGGCACGGACTTTGGACATTCCATCCGACTCAGATCAGACATGTATGTACTTTTAGTTTCTATGACTTATAGTAACTGTGTTGCTTTCTTCTGACTGGCAGTTTAACTGATTCCTATTTTGCACTACACCAGCGTGTCCTCACAACAGTTTTGTGCTCTCCATAGATTTATGTCTTTGAAACTCTCACCTATGCCAAGATCTCCCAGTAAAACAACACTAAGCAATGAACAACAGCAACCAACAAAACCAACAAACAAACAACAAGAATAACAGACAAAAAATAAAAGCAATGAAACAAATTCTTCCTCTAATGACAATCTCTTCGTTTCCCTTCATTCGCCAGTCCTCTAGAATGAGTGATCTGTACTCAATAATTATATTTCTTGACTATACACATTTGGATTTTCAATCTTACCCCTCCAAGAAAACTATACTCCAAGCTGGAATATAAAGCAAATATAGGAGTATTTACTGACTTAAGGACCCATGCTCTGGGCACAAGGCTTAGTATTCTGGCAAGGACGACTGCTAGGATGGCTCCCCAAAGCCTGGGAAAGGTTGACACATGGAGAGCGATATGGAAATTCCTCAGTTGCTATTCAGACCACAGAGGAGAGAAACAGAAAGTATCTGTGGAATAGGTGTAGAGGAGCAGAGTGGGAGCCAAAAGGGCACACCCTGCAAAGAACTTGGAAATTGTCAACATAGCCAAGTCTCCCAAGGAAGAAGACAGATAGGTGCTCAATAATGTGCAGTTAAGTGCTGCCCTCTGTAAAGAACAGGAATTAAAGCCAGGCAATGGTGGTGTACACTTTTAATCCCAGCACTTGGGAGGCAGAGGCCAGCAGATCTCTGAGTTTGAGGCCAGCTTGGGCTATAGGTCTACAGTGTAGCTTCCAGAAGAGCTAGGGCTACCCAGAGAAACCCTGTCTAAAGGGGTAGAGGGTGATTAAAGAGGGCATGCTGATGGTGCATGTCTACAACCCCAGCTCTTGAGAGGCTCATTCAAAGAGAAGTCACAAGTATTTGCCCACTAAAACACTGTTCAATTTTAGACTGAGCTGAAAAGGTGACCACATCTCCTATGTGGGACCTTCTAATACTGTTCCATAATGCACTGTAACGATTCTGTCAATTCTCCTCGCCAAGCCACCAATAACACTTACTAGAATTGTTAGTAGCAATAGGGACACAACTCCACAGGACACCTACAGTTCTTTTTAGAGACCTCCACTCAGGTAAAACTGGGCTTCAATAGAGAAATGAATTTCGAGGTGAGCAAAGAAAGAAGGATGCTTCAAGAGAGAGTAAAACACAGCACACAGGACCAGTGTAGGCTTCTCAAGGGAGAGTCAAAGTTTTCTTAGTGACATCTCCAAAGGTTGCTAGGGAGACTACTTTTAAAACATTTTCCAAAGAGTATGATTTTGTAGAAGTTTATTTTTAGTTATATATAAAATAATTGTCTTGTGCACTGTAGGATGAGAGGCTGCCTAGGGCTTGGCATTTCCTATTGTCTGCAGGTGTTGGACTTGTGTGGGGGATGTGTGATTGCTCGTGATCTGCACGTGCTATCAGTAGAACACCTGAGGAGTTCTGGATCAATAAAAACACCTGAGCTGAGACGCTTGGGGTTTCATTGTCCAATATGGCACTAGCCATGATGGTGGCTCCCTCTGCTGAGATCTGGCAGGGTTTGCAATTATGAAATATGCCTCCTTGTCGTCCTTGATAAGTCACACTATAGGTGAACTACAGTGTGATTTGTTTATTTCATTTGCTCTTCCTCCTCCTCTTCCTCTTCTTCTTCTTCCTCTTCCTCCTTCCCCTTTCTCCCCCTTCCCCTCCCCTCCTTCTCCTCCTTAGAAAGATTTCTTTTATTTTTAATTATGTGTCTGTGTCTGTGTGTGGGTATGTGCATATGAATGCAGATGTCCTCAGAGCCCAGATGAGGGTGTTGGATGCCCTGGAGCTGGGGGTAGAAATTTGGTCCTTTGCAAGAGCAACAAGCCCTCTAAACCTTTAAGCCAGTTTTTCCAGCTCCCAGGGTATAATTTGTAAGCAGGTTAAAAGTTAAATATTTTTTCTCAGTAAACAGGGTTGTAAAGTGAATCACTGGGGAGCATTTAGTCTAGGAGAAGGGAGTACTAGGAACTTAGAGTTTTAGACCACATCAGCCCCAAGCAAGCAGAACTTAATCACTGTCTTTGTCGTTCTTGATTGAAGAGTCTCTGGGAGTACATTATCTGACACTAAGTGCACAGTTTGTTTATCATCTCTGACAAGATGCCTTCTGGGAAACATGCATTGTGTTGGTGGACCACTTGCTCCCCATCAGTAGCATCTGGAGTCTGAAGTCTCCTGCCTTTGTCAGCAGTAAAAGCAGATCAGACACAAGAATAAGCGCTTCCTCCCTTTCCTACACTCTCCTTACGACACCGTTAACTCCACATCTCAGAACAAAGCAACACTTGGAAAAGAGGAATATGTAGATGTTTCGGTGACGGTTAGGGACGGGGTAGGAGCTCATCTGGTACCCAGATCTGAGGCATCCTCTCGGTCCCTGTGGTAGAGCTGGGTAAAGCGCACTCTTCACTGAGGTCCAGTCACCAGGTACCATTTCCCTAGTCCTCGTATACGTGAGATCGCCATACTTGCGTGTTGGGCTACTCCTGGTGTTAATATCACTGAGATGATCAAATGAAGAGGGCAGCCTCAGAACGCAAAGCTTCTGAAAAGCTGAGCAGAGAGGTGCAGCCTTCTTGAGGGAGACTGACCACGCACTGCCTTTCCAAAGCGTATTTATTGATAGTTACACAGAATTCAATTTAGGGCAGGGCACAGTCCCACATACCAAAGCTTTGATTGAGGTGCTGCTTCAAAGGAACAGTATAGCCCACACAAAACCACACTCCCTCTATTGGACATTGTTCTCAATGGCCAATAGAGCAAGATGTCCAGGTTTGCCAGGAGTATCTTGTGACAGGGTCAGGTTGGGGCTGCAAGCCCCTCAAAAACAACTCCATCAATCACAGAAGACAAGTATTGATTATTCATGGATTTCTTCAAATACTAAGCATGTCAAAACAATTTTTTCACATCTAATGATTAGGTATAAATCATAAAAACAATTTCTTCACATTTAATGATTAAGCCAAATACACAGGCTTACTAATTTTCCTATCACGCTTGCATCCATCTGATCCTGAAGGATAAGATCCGGTGTAGTATGGAAGCAAGTTGAGACATCAGAAATAGCTACTGTTCTGTGGATTGGAGGGTATGGCAGGGTTGGTGTCCCCCTTACATATCTAAGGGATGAACACTTGGAATACATATCTATTTAACCTCCCAGTGGGCCTTGCAGCACCTAAGATTTTAGCGAATGATTACAGACTACTTCCAGGAAGTAGAGGGCTGTGCTGCCGTCATGCATTCTAAAGTGTTCTTGGCAGCTGTGAGTACATTCTTCTCTGCTCCAGCCAGTCAGTGGTTCAGTCACGTAGACTCGAGAACAATTGCTTTACAGTATTGACCCTGGCAGTGTCAGTTGACGGACAGTGACTCGGTCCTCTGGGATAATCAAGCCCAGGGTAAACCAAAAGTATTCGATCAGCCCACACACTTTGACATCAATCCACTAAATTGACTAGCAAGAGGGGGAGAGCATGGGAGAGACTCTGGGGGGGGGGTACACGTGCTCCCTTGAGAGTGGAAGCTAAATCCTCTGAAGATCTAGTGACCTGCCACTTTGTTAAAAATTTCAGGTATTTGGACAGGAGCGATGGTTGCACAGGTAAAGGTGTTTGCTGCCAAGTCTAACAACCTGAGTTGCATGCTTGGAACCCACGTGGTTGGAAAGAACCAACTTACACAAATTATCCTCTGGCTGCCCCCCCCCAGTAAATAAGTAAACAAATTTTGTTTGTTTGCTTTTTAAACATGGTAGATCTCTGGACTGGTGACATGGCTCAGGGAGTAAGCCTGTCCAAGCCTGACACCGTGAATTCAGTCCCCAGGACCTATGTGGTGAAAGCAGAGAACTGACTCCCTCACAAGCTGCCTTCAAACCTCTGTGTGTTCACACATGGGCACACACACATAAATAAGAAATGCAAATAAAAAAAGTTAGAAATTTAATAAAAAAAACATTCAATAAAATTTTAATAAATTTAAAAATTAGATAATAAAATTTTAATTTAAAAAATAATAAAATTTACAAAATTAGAGTTCCAGTGTTGCTAGCATCCTACAAAGCGAAAGGAAAATGGAAAGGACGCCGCATAAAGCTTGCGAGGAATGTGGATTCTCGCTGAGGACACAAGCGCGCATCAGCCAACGCCACGGCGGCCTTTAGACTCTATGTGGTCCACTTTCTGTTGCTATACCAAATACCTGTGATCAAGTCATTTGGAAAGAATAGGAGTTATTTGTCACACTGGTCTGGAAGTCCAAGAACGTCTGTCAGATTTCTCTTACTGTGAAAAACCCTGCCAAACAGCAACGTGGGGAAGAAAGGGTTTCATGGTTCTTCCCCGAGGGAAGTCATGCGGGGACTCAGCAGGAACATGGAGTGAGGAGGGAATGGAAGCAGAGTCTTGGAGATAGCTGTTCCTAGGCTTATTGGCTTGCCATCCATGGCCCAGGGGTTACTTAACCAGGGGCGGCACTATCCACAGTGAGCTGGACCCTCACGTATCAATCACTAATCAAAAAAATAAAAATAAGAAGTCCTATTCACTTGCCTGTAGGCAATCTGATAGAGGTATTTTCTCAGGCGAGGTTGTTCTTCCCAAATAACTCTGGCTTATATTAAGTTGATAATCATCATCATCATCATCATCATCATCATCATCATCATCAGAGATCATGTTGTGTGACGCAACATGACAAAACATCTCCTTTTCCTGAGGAGATGCTACACACAGTTCTATTCACCCCAGATAGGGAGCCAATGATCAATCAAAGTACAGATACCACCAAAGTCCAGCTCAATATCCCCAATGCTGGAAGGGTTACAGCTCTGAAGGGAAAGGTATCCTGGCAGTTGGGACCCAGGGAATACCAGAGTTACACCACACAACAAACCTCACACAAGAGATTTGCAGTGAACTCAGCAGAAAGCAGGCCTTATGCAGGATTTTTGGGAGAAGAGTTTTCCTTTCTTTTCTTTCTTTCTTTTTTTTAAGATTTATTTTATTTGAGTCTCTATCTGCATGTACACCTGCTTGTCAGAAGAGGGCAGCTGATCCCTTTGTAGATGGTGTGATCCATTCTGTGGTTGCCAGGAATTGATCTCTGGACCCTGAAAGAATAGTCTGTGCTCTTAGCTGCTGAGCCATCTCTCCAGCCCAGGAAGAGTGGGATTGCTGGAATTTCAAGTCCTGAGCTTGGGCAAACTCTGGGATTGTTGGTATTTCAAGTTCAGTGATTTACAGGTTTTCAGCTTACTGATGGATTGGTAGGTTTTCAAAACTGGAAGTGAGCTCGGACTTTTCATCCTACAGGAATATCTTGGGGACCACTTATAGCCTTGAGACCAGCTGCCCAGAGGAAGTATAAGGGTTTTTTTGGCATAGGGGTCTCTTGGCAGTCGGGAGCCAGGGAATGTTACAAAGTCACACCTCAAAACAAACATCTCACAAGTGATTTATTGGGAAGAACAGGGGTTGCCTCTGCTCTGGAAGAGAAGCAGCAGATGGCTAAGCAGGCGGTAAGCTTATATAGAGTTTCTGGAGCATGTGCAGTAAGCTGGTGGATAAGTACCACGTGGCCAGAAGTATGAGGCAATAGGAAACACTGGCCATTCTTGCCAAGTCAAGGGGGAGGGATCTCAGGCTTGGGAACAGGCCAGGGGCAGGGTGTTTTTTTCCCTTGGCCTATTACCCTACACAAAGTCCAGAGTTCAATACAATAGCTTCCCTTTTCTGAATTTCCTTGCAGGAAACTGATCACAAACAAGGAAGGAGATTCCTGAGGTGCTAAGGATGGATATAACTGACACAGTACGACACGGCCAAGGGTTGCCATGTCCAGCTTCCAGGACTATGTTAAACTGATGGCTGGCAGCTTTAGTTTCTCCTGGATTTGCCTAGCACCTGCTGAAGTCTTGTGTTTGTCTGCTGGCACATGGGCTCCACTTGTGCTGGTTAGTTTTTGGCGAACTTGACATAAGCCAAGGTCATCTGGGAAGAGGGAACTTCAAAAAAAATTTATGTACAAATATATGTGTATACACACATATGTATAAGTGTGTATATATATATATATGTAATATATATACACACACACACATACATATATATATATCCATCTGATTGGCCAGTGGGCAAGTTTGTGGGGCTATTTTTTTGATTAATGATTAATGTAGGAGGGCCCAGTCACTGTGGGTGGTGCCACCGCAGTCCAGGTAGTCAGTCCTGGGTTGTATAAAAAAAGCAAGAGTAAGAAATGAAGAGTAGCCAGTAAACAACGTCCTTCCGAGGTCTTTGTTTTAATTCCTGCTCTGACTTCCCCTCATGATGGGCTATAAGGTATAAAATGAAATAAACCTTTTCCTCCCTGAATTGCTTCTGGTCACGGTGTAATAGAAAACAAACTAAGACACTGTCCATGGTGGGACTCCTTCTCTGTGACATCATGCTTTTCCTGGTTTATTCTTCATGAAGGTATGAAAGTGCTCCCTTAGACCCTCTCTGTTGGTTCCCTTGAGGAGTTCTACCCAATTTCTGACCCCTGACACACACACACACACACACACACACACACACACTTCTTTCTCCTTCTCCTTTTATTCTTAATCTTTTCCCTTCTTTCCCCCTATAGCCCATGCTTTCCCAGAATTTACTATGTAGCCCAGGCTGACCTCAATCTCTCCATCCTCCTGTTGATGTAAAAGAAACTCAAAGTCATAGAATTACTGTTATGAAGGATTTATTCATAGATGTGCTTAGGAGACATTAAAATCACACAAAGAATTTAGTTAAGGGAATGCTGCCTTTAAAATATCCCAAAGGTAAGTACAATGCTAACCGGGCCTGTTAAGAGATTAGAAAAATTTAGCATGTTAAACGTAGTTTAGATGAATATTTATTTACCAGGATTTATTTATCATCTTTTAGGCTCCATTTCCATAACACAGAGGTGCCCTGAAAAAAAAAGTCATTAGGCCCATCCAAGAAGACACACCTCTAACCAGCGGCCTGCGGAAGGCGCACACTGTCACAACCATCATGTGCTAGTCTACCATTATGTTCTTATCAGAAAAAAAAAACAAAAAACAAGAAATAATTCTGCCAGCTGGGCAAGATGACCCTGGGTAATAACTATTTGAAAAGAACAACACCGGTGTATTTAAGAAAGAGTTCTGGCAACATCTTTGCTCTGTAACTCCCTTACAGCTTAAGCAGCCAGACTTGTAGACTCCTGTCTCAATCTAAACTGTTCAAAGGGTAACTTGGGGCCGGGACCTAAGAGAGATGTAAGGGTGACAGTGTATGGGAAATGAATAAGCCCAAGGTGTGTGTCAGTTAGTAAAACCTTCTATTCAAGGCTTGGTTTTCCTTGGGCATTAGCACCAGTCGGACAAGCGTCATTAAAGAGCACTTCCTTCATCTCTAAGTATGCAGAGCGACTTCTCACTGGAGAGGCATTTATTTCTACTAACTGCGTCTTTCTCCTCAAGCGCTGGGAGGAGAGGTGCATACCATCATCTGCCTCGCCTTCTCTGCACTTTCAGCTCCCTCCCAAGAAGCTCAGCTGTTAACAGTACATACCACTATTTCAAAAGGGCCGAAAATGGAGCCCATTGTCATGGTGTGCACCTTTCATCCCAACACTCAGAAGCTAGAAGCTGGCAGATCTGCCTCTTTGAAACCAACCTTGCTTACATAGTAGTTCCAGGCCAGCCAAGGCTACATAGTGAGACTATTTAAAAAAATATCCTAAATGTTTCCTTCCTTTGTCCCTCCTTTCCACAACTTAGAGTGTTCTCCTGATTATATATCCTCCCTCCCTCCTTTGCTTTCTTTCTTTGCTGTAGTGGAGATGCATGGAGTTCAGGACTCACGTGCTCTAGACAGGTAAATTATCTACCACCGAGTGGCACCCTCAGTTTGCATGCTATTTACCAGGACTTCGGATGGAAGGGAATTGTTATCTGTATTCCTAAGCACTCTTACTCAGCTGGACTCTTTGCTCTTTACAAATACATCTTTTTTTTTAAGGTTCATTTTATCTATGTATATGCTCATTTGTGTGAATGTATGCCACGTGATAGCCGGGAATCAAACCCTAGTCTTCTGCAAGAGCCAAGGGTGCTCTTCACCGCTGAGCCGTTTCCCCGCCAGGACTCTTTGTTCTGTAATCTCCTTATTCTCGTCGGAGAAAAGCCACTGATTACCTTGATTAGGGCTCTTTGAAAGAGCTGGCTGTCGGTGGGGGGCTTAACGTTGTGGGGGTGGGGGACTAGGGTTTCTGAAAAATAATAAATGGCCACCAAAGCCACCCAGAGGCTTCCAAATTTGTTGTGGTTAGGTCTCAAACCTGGGAAAAACCACGGAGATAGTCATCGTTGGTCATTTTTGAGAGAAAAGGGCTGAACCAGTAAGATTCCACATGCCCTAAGCATGTTCCTGTTAGGAATATGTTTCGGGGTCTCACAGAAAGAGACCACTACTCCAGCTCAAGTGTCTGTACAAGGCAAACTTTACTTTTGATCAGAGGGCGTCCTCGGGAGATCAGAGAGAGAGACAGGAAGTGCACTTGGCTCTTTCTTTCTTTTCTCGGAGACAGTCTATGTAGCCTTGGCCATCCTGGGACTCAAAGAGATTTGTTGCTTCTGTCTGCAGAGTGCTGGGATTAAAGGTGTGTGCCACCGGCCTTGGGTTTTATTCTATTCAAGTGGTTATTGGGTCGTGTTGCCCCCTGCACCCCCATGCTTGGGTCCTACCTCACAGTCTTATTTGATTGACTACTCTTAGGAGACACCAGTAGAGAAAGGAGAAACCAGTAAAGAAAATGAAGGAAAATAGAAAGGGGTTGTTCCCTTTAGTCACTCAAGTTCCCAGAATGCAGCAGGGCCTTTGTGCAAATAAAGGTTTTACTAGATCAGTATTGTTGTTGTTGTTGTTTTAATATTTGTATAAAAGTCTTTCTTACAAGGTGGGAGTGATAAAAATGTTTTAACTCCTTGTCCTAAACACAAATGTCTAATATTACTAAAAAAGACTCATAGTTAATATTTCTTATATTCCCTTGCCCAATTCATCATCCATTCACAGGAGGAGCAATTTGACTAGTTCTGGATCCTTCCTGGGACCTGCTCTTACCGCCTACGGGGAGGGAATTCCTGTTTACAAAGCGAATGCCCTCTGAGAGCACAGACTGTCTCTTTGATTTCTGTGTCTTCAGAGTCACTACTGTAAGGACCACACAGAAGACAGTCAGTAAACACATTGATCTTACTTGATTTGATAAGAATGGGTCTCTGGAAACCTATCAGACGGAAAATAAGGCTAAGTGGATTAAAGACAACTACAGAAGCAAGAAGCAAGAATCAAGGAGTAACCAGATAGGGGCCCCAGGCTTAGCGACTTCTCATACCAAAGAGTCAGAGTTGGGAACTGTGACTTACCACACAGAGCGATTCTCAATCAAGGTTCCGAAGAATTTGAAGAATTTTGCTTCTTATTGTTTTTAAAATTTGAATTGAATTTATTCATTGAGAGAGAGAGAGAGAGAGAGAGAGAGAGAGAGAGAGAGAGAGTGAGTGTTGTGGAGGTCAGAGGGCAACTTGCAGGAGTAAGCTCTCCCAGCATGTGGGGAGGTTCTCAGTGTGTGTGTGTGTGTGTGTGTGTGTGTGTGTGTGTGAAATTTGAGTTGTAGATTTTAGCAACTAGTGCTTTTACAAAACTGCTGGATCACCTCCCTGGCCTTTAATCCCACTGCCTCAGTCTCCCAAGTGCTTACATAAGTATCATAGGCATACAAGCATCATGCCAACCTACTAATATTTTCTTAGTGTTTTTGGGGTACGCGCGCGCACGAAGGCGCCCATGCACTCTTGTGGCGATCAAAGGACATCTCAGGTTTACAAGGCTCATACTTTTACTCCTGCACCAGTCTGCCATCTTTTAAAAAAGATTTATTTCCTATCTGATCAGGAACCCTATCCATTTATTTCATTCATTTCGATATGTTGAAAGGAAAACCCCTTTTCTTTTCCAATTTGGGTCTAGTGTTTTGGTGCCTGCGAATTAGCTGACAGTATAGATGAGTCAAAGAAAATAGTCCCAAATAAAAGTTTTTTAAGTCTCAATTTAATAGGAGGCGGGGGTGGAAGAGCAAGACAAACTTTTTTGTGTTTCAATAAAAGAGTCTAGAAGGATACATTGAGCTTTTTTATGCTAATGGCCTGGAGCAGCTGAACCTCCAGAACGCTCCCTGGGGGATGAGAATGGCTCTTTAATTTCGTCAGCCTTTGCTTTCCGCCGAGGAAATCTAGTTAATATTTCTTTCTGCCTCTACGCCGTAGAGTCTACGCTATCTCAAAGGGTTTATCTTATAAATCACCTTCATTGCCAATTAGGGGAGGAGATAATTTGGGAATATTCTAAGCATGCCCGCTGGTGGCTTCTTGCTGTCAGGGCTTGATAAAACAGTTGGTTTGGGGCACTGAAATTGGCCGATTTTAGTTAGGAAGTCCAGAAAGGGTCAAAGAGTAGGTCTTCAAATAGCTCTGGAGAAAGCAGAGCAGCGATCACCGCCCTCCAGGAGGGACTCCGTGGCGCGTCCTACAAAGTGCGTAGTCCCAGACCCGGTGCCGCGCGATCAGGCCCGGGGACGGGCTTCCGGGAACCTCGGTGTGGTACGAGCTCCACCTGCTCGCACGAGTTATCTCAAGTACGCAGCTGGGATGCCATCCACGGCCTGCGGTGCCCGCGAGCACTGACGACACCCGGCGGAGCGCCCCGCTAGGAGGAAGCGCTCGCCAGGGTCAGCTCTTCCCGCGGCTGGGTGGGGCGGACACGGGGACGCCTCCAGCGGGCCCCCCAGGACGCGGCACCCGCCCGAGGCTTATCAGAGCTCCACCCGAGCCCCAGGAGCCTCGTTACTTCCTCTCTTCCCGGTAGCCGCGCTGGGCCGGGCTGTGGGGGGGGGACCGCTCACGTCTAGCCTGGAACCGAGGGTGCCCGGGCAGCGTCGCTGTCTTCCCGCCCTCTGTCCCTCGCGGCTGCTTTTAAATCTGACCCGGGGACCCGCCGGGAGAGGTCGGGCCTGGCGACGCCACGGCCCGAGTTGGAAAGCGAAAGCGCTGCACTCCGCGCGCGGCGCCGCCCGCGCCCGCCCCCGGGGCCGCCCGTGAGTTTCGATTCTCCGGGCAGCGGAGTCCCGCGCGGCGGCAGGAGCGGTGGCAGCCGTAGCGCGCCATGGCCGACCCCGGGGTATGCTGCTTCATCACCAAGATCCTGTGCGCCCACGGGGGCCGCATGACCCTGGAGGAGCTGCTGGGGCAGGTCCTGCTCCCCGAGGCGCAGCTCTGGGAGCTGCTGGAGGCGGCGGGGCCCGATCGCTTCGTGCTGTTGGAGACCCGGGGCCAGGCTGGAGTCACCCGGTCGGTGGTGGCCACCACTCGGGCCCGCGTCTGCCGTCGCAAGTACTGCCAGAGACCCTGCGACAGCCTGCACCTCTGCAAGCTCAACCTGCTGGGCCGGTGCCACTATTCACACCGGTGAGGGCGCCGGGGGTGAGGACGGTTCTCCGCCGGCCTGGCCGGGGCATCGTGGGGCCGCTTCCCGGGGAAGGCCGGGGTGGAGTGGGTGTCTCTCACTGCCCTGCAAAAACCCCCTCTCTTCCTCTCCCCCTCCATTTTTCTCCCTCTCCCGCTTCCTCTCCTTCTCTGTTCTCCTTTCCCCCTCTCTCCCTTTTTCTCCTTCCCCTCTCCCTTTTTCCCTCTCTCCTTTTCCCTCCTTCCCTCTCCTTCCCTCCCTTTTTCTCTGTCCCTTTCTCCCGCTTCCTCTCTCCCTCTCTTCCTCTTTCCCTCTCCCTTCCTCTCCCTCCTTCCCACTCCCTCCCTCCCACTTTCTCGCTCCCTCTCTAGCTTCCTCTCTCCCTCTCTATTCCCCTCGCTCCCTCCCTCTATCCCCCACCCCCACCCCAGTCCCCACCAAAGCGATATTGCTTAGCATTTATTAGGTTGCCTCTCGCGTCCCTTTCCATCGCCCACCAGAATCCTAATTAAAGTCTTTTGGGCCAACCAGAGTTTGGAGAAATCGCGGCAGATCTTTTCCTCCTTGCTAACCCGGTCCCCGGGAGAGTTGCGATCTCCCCAGAACCCCGGTCTTCTCGCGCGTCCCCTGCGCACCAGCAGGCTGCACCCTCCATTCCTAGACTCCCCACGTACTCGGCTCGTGAGCTCTTTTGTCTAGAGACCAGCGGCGTCCCCCGGCCTGATTAGCCCTCCTTGAGGTTACCAAAGATGCCTTTGCCTCCCAGTCGCCTCCTTGTCCGCACGGTGGCCCGCACAGTGACCTACGGTTCTTGGGACCACTCTCTCAAATTGCATGAGATAATGTGGTTTAACTTCTCAGGCAGCTGCTGCTGTTTCTACTTGGTCCTTTTTCGCTTCCTAAATATAGGCGTTTCCAAGGTTTGAATCGAGTGTCTTTAGCTGTACTACAGATTTCTCCATGAGAGGGATCACTCGCTTGGGTTTACCTGTCTATCTACCAAGATAGCTTCCAAACGCATTGCCAAGGCAGGCCTGCGATGTGAATCCAGCGTCCTCCATCTCCACCGCCCGAGGAACCAGTGTCCTGCTCACTGGGCCTAGCTCCCTGCAGGCGGGCTCTCCGACCCAACCCTTACTTCTCTTCAGTTAGTCACCAAGGCCCTAATATATCATTTCTAATCCTTCCTGCCCTTTCCTTTCCCAAGACAGCGCTTCTGAGTGTCGCAGAAGGCATGAATTAATTGTTCTTTAGTCTTTACAAACTTTTGATGGTGATGATGGTGATGGTGGTTGTACTGAAGGTTGGTCTAGGGCCTCTTGTACGCCAGGCAAGCGCCCCACCACTGGAGCCTTTAAAATTCTTTTTGAGCCCGGGTCTCACCAACTTGCCCAGGCTGGCCTTAAACTCGCTCAGAACTCTTGAACTTGGGTTCCTCCTATCTCATGTTCCCAAGTGGCTGAGATTACAGGCCTGTGCCAGGCCCATGCTTCTGCTGGATTATTTTATTTGAGTAGAGTATTTTGCACGTTTCGTTGGTTCTTAAAAACTGTGAGTGTTACCCTGTTTGACAGGAAACAGGCTGATCTTCAAACCTTTGTTTTATCACCCATGTAGGAGCAAGAAACTCCAGTTGCTCTCTGGGTATATACAGCACGTATATATCAAAACAAAGGAGGAGTGTTTTAAATGGATGGAGTGGTATTTTATTACATTGTTTGGAACAAGAATTCATTTAGCTCATTAAATATTTGAAGAAATGCTTCGGTGTGCCCCTTTATTTAAATATTTAATGTTATGATGCAACAGTTTGAAAGCCTGTCTGAGTTACAGGAAGTTGTGTTTAGATGGCAGGATCTAAGTTTTGCCCAACTGAAGAAAGCACTGAAGGAAGGGAAGTGGTTGCAGGTAGAAAGGAAGGAACATTCTAGCATGGGGCTGAACAGCAACAGGGTTAGAATGCTTTGTGATTTTTTTTTTTTCCGTTATTGCCTGTTCTGAGAATTTCTTCAGTGAGTGTTGGCTTTTAGTTTCAAAGATTTCAGCGTTTTTCTACAGTTCTCAGAATATTAAAAAGGGGAGGGAGGTGGTGCACGCCTTTAATCCCAGCACTCAGGAGGCAGAGGCAGGTGGGTCTCTGTGAGTTGGAGGCCAGCCTGGTCTGCAGCGTGAGTTCTAGCACAGCCAGAGTTACAACAGAGAAACCCTGGCTTGAAAGATCAGATAAGGGGAGACCACTGACTTTCTGTGTACCCATCATTTTGATTTTACAGTTCAATACTTTTCAAAAAATGTCTCTCTCTTGTGCTCTCTCCCTTGAGACGGGGTCTCATTGTAGTCCAGGCTGGTTTGGAACTTCCCTTAGGCCAAGGATGACTGAATTTTCGGTCCTGCTACCTCCATCTTAGTCCTGGGATTACATGCTTGGCACAACCAGAACAGGTATATGGGGTGCTGGAAACTGAACCTACATCTCCTGCACGCTGGGAAAGCACTTTACCAATTTACCAATTGCAACTACATCCTGAGCATCCAACACAACAAATTGTATAATTTGCTCTAAATTCTCCTGATTACCTTAGTCTAACTTGTATTTTCAGGATAAAACACCTATATAGACATAATTCATGATTACTTTGATACTTAATATATCTTTAGAAAATGTCCGATTTCAGATACACAATATGTATAGAATTTTCAGCTTTATGAATCTGTTATTTTACTTTTTTTGCCTGGTTTGAAACAACCATTTTAAGTTCACAGACTGGCTTGGTAACCTGCACTTTTCTGTATTTTGAAGGATGATATAGAATAGAGGGATTATTTTGTCTGTTCAAATTTGGAAAGTTTGGATAGATTCTCCAGAGAATTTGTTATTTTTTTAGGGGGGGGTGTCTTTTTTTTCTTTTTCTTTTTTTGTCTCACTGGGTAGCTCTCACTGGCCAGGAACTTGTTTATGTAAACCAGGCTGGCCTCAAACTGTTTCTGCCTCCAGAGTACTGGGAATAAAGGTGTACATACCACTGTGCCTTCCTAGCGTGTGTTTATGTGTATGGGTGTTTTTGCTTGCACACGAACCACTTTCTCAGGCCTGGTACCCTCAGAGAGTGGAAGAAAGCTTCAGACCCTTTGAAACTGTAGCCACAGACAGCTGTGAGCCACCATGTCATGCTGCCGAATTGAACCTGGGTCTTCTGGAAGAGCAGCCAGTGCTCTCAACCAGTGGGCCCTGTCTCCAGCCCTAGACTCTCCTCAGAGTTTAGGAAAGCTTTTTTCAAGAAATGTTTGTAATATTTCAAGTTTAGCAACTCTTAGAGAATTTTTCTTCTAAAGCATGACAGATATTAATGATGCTCCTTTGAGTCGCTGTCTCATGGAGTCGGTCAGTCAATCAGCAGCCTCCAGGATGTGCTGTATCTTGTGTTGTATCTGTATGTTGTAGTATAATTTGTATTTTTGCTGGTCTTTTAATACTTTGTAGTACTTTTAGTTATAAATAGAAATTCTCTGGTATTGGTGTTCCTGTTCATCGTTTCATAATGCTTCTGGCTATATTTTTCAGTTGGCAACAGGGCTTTCCTAGGTAGGTGGTGTGTGCTTGTTTGGGCATTCAAAGTTAGGACATTACTGTTTGCTTTGCTGACATGGGATTCCCACACCTGAACAATTCAAGTCCTAGGTGTGACACAGACACTAATTATGCAACAGGAACAGTAGAAATGACCCCTAAGTTAGTCTTCACCATAGTTCCTGATAGTAAGTACAAGTCCTTCCCTTTAACATTACCATTGTTGTTGTGTATATAGGTGTAAATGTGTGTAGGGGTTACATGTGTGCCATGGAGCACATGTGGAGAGGTCAGCATAGTTATATGGACTTGGTTCTCTCCCTCCCTCTCTCTTTCATTTTATGAGACAGAGCCTTGGTAGGTAGTAGAAGCTTGCCTCAAACTCAGGAAAATCCTCCTGCTTCAGCCTCTTTCATACTAGGATTACAACATCACACCAAGCCTTATGAATGCTATCCTGGGGCTGGAGAGATGGCTTAGCAGTTAAAAGAACTTTCTGTTCTCCTTGGGTCTGTTCCAGCATCCATGGCAGCTCAAGACCATCGTAACTCCGGTTTTGTGGGGTCTGATACTCTTCTGACCTCAATCACTCATAGATAAAATAAAAATAAACAACCCTAAATGAATCTCATCTTAATCAGATGAAACAGGCATAGAAGTCTGGCATAGAAGTCTTTAAACTTTTACTGAGAGCCACCAAAGCTTGTGGTTGGCAGAGGTGACAACCTTGTTTGCGTGACTTCCTTGCTGCCCTGTTGTCTAGCGGCTGTATGCAGCGAGGTCTTTCATGGACTCAACTTAGTCCTCCTTGCAAGCATGATTTCTGTTGAACTGGTTGGAACGGACTGTCTTAAGGTTCTCGTGTTACTATAGTTTCTGTCAATGTGGGTGTTTTCTCTGGACTCTTTGCTGTTTTCTCGTGGTCAGTGCAGACACTTAGGGTAGGCGTGGAGGCCTGTAAGATGGCTCCTGAAGTGAAAATGCTTGCTTTGCAAACCTGATGACCTGAGCTTCAATTCCCAGAGTCCTTAGAAAGATGGAAGGAAAGAAAACAATCAAATCCACAAAGTTGTCCTCTGGTTTCTTCACACAGACTTTGGCATGTGTGTGCCCTCTACACATTGCACACGAGTGTGCACACACACAATAAATTTAAAAACTAGGTGGGAGTGGCACACACCTTTAATCCCAGCACTCGGGAGGTAGAGGCAGGAGGATCTCTGTGAGTTTGAGGCCAGCCTGGTCTACAGAGTGAGTTCCAGGACAGCCAGAGTTACACAGAAAAACCCTATCTCAAAAATAAAAATAAAGATAAATAAGAATTTTAAACAGGGGTATAGAATGACTTTCTATTTTTTATTTTATTTTTGATTTTGCTTATCACTTACAAAAGAAGAGCCCCAGTAGACTTCCTCATATTTGTTCTCCTCCTTTGGCCCCATTCTTTTACCTGTTTTCAGATCTACAAACCAACAGGTGATATCAGGGTTAGAGTCCTTGTAAGTTCTGCATCCGTAGGTTCAACCAACTGCTGATGGAAAAATGTGCAGGGGAAAGCTTGGATCTGTACTGAATCATTGTTCTGTAAACAGTCCAGCAGAACAAGTATTTCTATAGTATTTCCATTGTGTTAGGTATTGTAAGTAATCTCTGGGTGATACTTGGGAGGGTGTGCCTAGGCTACATGCAAAGGCTGTGCCTTTTACATAAGGAATCATTGAGGAGGTCTTGAAATTGGCCTCTCAGGGTCACCAAAGGATGGTTTCTCTTGTTTTATTTATCCTTGTTTGAGCCAACATGATGCTTCAACCTGCTCTATTTTCCATTCTCCTTTTTGAGCTCTGGGTTTTATGGGTTTCAGTTCTGGTCTTTGCCAAATTGTACCTATTTTTAAAAGACTATATAGTACCAAGGAGTTACACCCTCTTCAAACCCATACCTATCCCTCTTCAAGCCCACACCTTGCTTGGGGTCCTGGGGCCTGTGGAACTCCCAGTCTTTCTACATGTGGAGGGAAATGGCTTATGAGTCTGATGAATTCACTACCTCAGGTGGTCAGCTCTGGGTGTAGGGAGTGCCCAAGGAGAGAAGGAACTGGTGGGCTGGAGTTGGGATCCCTCCAACCCTTGTTTGTTTGTTTTTGTTTGTTTGTTTGTTTGTTTTTGTTTTTCGAGCAAGGTTTCTCTGTTGTAACTCTGGCTGTCCTGGAATTCATCTGTAGACCAGGCTGGCCTTGAACTCACAAAGATGCACTTGCCTCTGCCTCCCAAGTGCTGGGATTAAAGGTGTATAGCACCCGGTCAGTGCTAAATCCATTTTTTAAATTTTGTGTGAAGAAGCATACTCATGGCATGTGTAACCACCACCGTCAGTATCCAGAACACTTCCATCACCACCCCCTGCCCTTCCCACCCCACCCCGCAAAGGACACCCTCACTTCTCATTCTACCCCATCTTCAGACCTGCCTCTGCCCTCCTGCATTACTATGTGGACTTGTCTGTTCTGGATCTTTCCTCTCAGTAGCATCAGAGAGTGGCCTGGGGGGCCTGCTTTCTTTCAGAAAGTGTGTTTTCAGGGCTCTGTTTCAGTTGAGCAAGTAACTTGCTTTGGGTGTCTTTACTGGGGAGGAGCCCTCACCAGGAAGTTCTTTCTGTCAGTTGAGTCAGCAACCAGGTGACCTAGCAGCTTGCATACCAGAAGAAGCATTTTAGACTCAGTTTTCCTTCAGATTTATTTCTTTCTATTTTACTTTACTTTATTTTTTATTTTATTTTACTTCAGTCAAACTTGATGTTTGGTGTTGGTAACATTCTGTAAGAATGAAACTAAGAAACTCCATATGGGTAACACTATGAATAATGATTTTAAAAAAATCTTACACAGGGAGCTGGAGAGCTGGCTCAGCCAGGAGATATGAGGAGATTTTGGGAAACGAATTGTTTAGCACAAGAAACAGACAGGCCTTGAACTTTATTTAGTGAGGGGTGACCTTGAACCTCTGATTCTCCTGTCTCTGCCACCTGAGTGCTGGGGATACAGGAGTGTGCCCAGATTCTAGATGTGTGCCTGGGTTACAGGTGTGTGCCACCACACCAGGTTTTATAAGTCAGACATCATTTCACTCAAATTGGAGTAGGGTACTGAGCTGGGTTGGAGAATATAGATTGTTTCATAATCCTTTAACAATTTAGCATTTCAGATAAGAGAATTTAGCCTTTTAGAGGTCATCCCCTCAGCCTGAGAAGGGAGTTAGCTTTCAAATATTTCAACCCCTCACTCCTGTCAGAACATTTTGAACATACTGCAGTCCCTGCTTGGAGTCCTTGGCAGGGACCCTCAAATACTCAAGTCTATAATACAGAATGATATAGTAATTACATATGACCTCCACGTATCTTCCCATGCATTTAAAACCATCCCTAGATTATGTGTGCCACCTAATACAATGTAAATGCAGTTAGGGTTTCTACTGAAGTGTTGAGGAAGTCATGGCAAAATCAAAATCTGTGTGAATGAAAAATGAGGACATGCCTGACCCTAGGTATGGCTGAGGAGGTTTATTTGTATATGTGAGGAGAGCACAGCCAGAGGCATCTAGAAGGTCCAGATTGAACTGGGCAGTGAGAGGAGGAGAGGGGGAGGGGAGGCACGGAGAGGGGGAGAGAGAGAGAGAGAGAGACACAGAGAGGGAGAGAGGGAGAAAGAGGGGTGGTCAGGAGACCAAGAGTAGCAAGAGAGCCCAGGGGGCACCATAACCCAGATGGCTGGGTTTTACAGGAAAAGAGAAGCTGGGGGAGGAGAAGCAAAGCTTGGGCTGGAGAGGTTTAGGGTTGGGGGCAGGGCATGCCAGCCAGTATGACTAGAGTCTACTAGGTACTTGAGAGACTGGTGGCCAGAGTCCATTTTGATATGTTAAATACCTGAGTTAGCCATTGTCCTGAGGTTTTTGTTTTTTTTTTTGAGGCCCAACACCTTGCTTGTTTGGTAATGATTTTGTTGTTATTGTTTAATGTGTGTGTGTGTGTGTGTGTGTGTGTGTGTGTGTGTGTGTGTGTGTACATGGGCAGATGAATTTTTGTCCACCCTGGATATTTTCCAATAACTTTTTGCTGATTCCACAATTGTGAAGCCAACTGTACTCTTACTATGTATGAATTTACTTGAAGGTCATTTGATGCACAGTTCAGTTTGTATGTTAGATTTCTACAGATTTTTTTGGGGGGAGGTTTAAGACAGGGTTTCTCTGTTGTAAATTCTGGCTGTCCTGGAATTCTGTAGACCAGGCTGGCCTTGAACTTGTGTGGTTTTCAATTACCCAGTCTATTCCCAGTCCTCTGACCCTTTAAGCTCAGGCAGTGATTTTCTGCTTTCATGCAAAGAGCTGTTTTTCTTCACACCCTGATGGATTTGGGGTGCAGGTGCTTGGCTTTGGTAAGGTACTTCCCAAGCTTCCAAACTTCCTTGTATTTCTGAATTACTAGGAGAGCTAACGTAATGCGGATTCCTGAGTCTTACTCAGTTGTGGTCCAGAAGAGGTGAGCTTGGGCAACGTGCCTCTTAACTATTCTCCTGAAGCATTCGTTTGCAGGGGTCCAAACACATTTTCAGAAACTATTCAAAGATGTGTTTCTGGGCAGATTGCAAATGCAATGCTTTAGAAGGTTTCCAATCTTGAGGTAGTAAAGAAAAGAAACGAATTCTATTCAAAGTGAATAAAAGATTAACTAGGTATCATTTTCTCCTATTCAAGGTAACATGCCTTTTACTTTTGTTGTTTGTTTCCAGACAGAGTTCTCTGTTGTAACTCTGGCTGTCCTGGAACTCACTCTGAAGACCAGGCTGGCTTTGAACTCACAGACATCCACCTGCCTTTGCCTCCCAAGTGCTGGGATTAAAGGCGTGTGCCGCCACCACCACCCGGCACCTTTTATTTTTATGTGACATAACCAGGAGATATTCAGGAAGCCTTTGGCAACCAAGTCAACTGGCAACAAATATATCAAGGGCGTGCTTTCTGTACCTCTCTCAGGAGAACAGGGTCCTCGGGTTGTCTGTTACCTTATTAATTTTTCTATTTTAATATTCATCTGAACTTTCAAATAAATTTATGTTGGGAAGTATGGGTGGATAGAAGAGGCCCACGACAGGCCCCGGCAGGAAGGGAGCTTAGGTAGCCTGCCTTCTGCAGAGCAGCACGCCGGCCCCCCTGCTACTTACTCTGTTTGATTTCTGTGCCTTCCCTTAGCCCCCAGTTTTGCTGCACACGGAAATAAGTTGGGGGAGAATAGTAGTGGCAGCTTGGACCTTTACACACTTAATAATATATATTATGTTTTTGTGTTCCTGCCTGCATGCGTGCGTACAACAAGCATCCACGTGCCCACGGAGGGCAGAAGAGGGTGTTGGAACTGCAGTTACAAGTGATTTTGAGGTGCCCGCTGTGGATGCGGGAACCGGATTGGGGTCCTCTGTGAAAGCACTAAGTGCTCTCTACTGCTGAGCTGCTTCTCTGGCCCCAGACGTTTAGATTTAGTCAGGGTATGAATCAGCATAGAGGTTTTGTTTGAATTTCTATTTATTTATTTGCAGTGGGATTGAACCCGGGACCTCACACATGCTAGGCAAGTGTGTAACCACTGAGCTACACCTCCAGGTTAGGCAGGGCACCTGGGGTGGGGAGTGGGGGGGATTTTTCCATTCCCTAGGAGATCAAATTGGTACCAGTTTCTCTCACCCTCCACACACCCCTGTCTCTCACCTCCCTCTGCCCCCACCCTAGGTGGGCTTGGGTCCTCTGAGGTCACCTCCTGCAGTACTGCTCCTACCTGTGACTTCTGACTCTGCCGTGTTGTGACCGCTGGCTGAGCCCCCTCGGCACCTGGAGTGATGTGGGTAATGCAGCGGTGGGCAGAGCCTTTTAACCTCTCTGTACGCCCTCGGTTGTGCTGATCTGTTCTTGTGTGACGCCATCCTACTGAGTGGTCCGGGTTCCGTGACCCATCGCTACCCTCTCATGACCTGGCCGTGTAACCTTGACCATCACAAAGAAAACTGGAGTCCTTTGCTTTTAAAACAATACTTTATTAGGGTTGTTTTTGATGGCTAACGTTTTATTCTCTAGACCAATGTTGTTTAGATAGTATCTTTCACACATCCTGGTTCCTTTTCTGCCTAGCTTGTGTTATGGTGCACTATTTCCTGCTGTCTATGCAAATCGACTAGCTCTTTGTGTTTATCAACCCTATGGGTTATGGGGGAACAAGGGTTGGGAGAGAAGGCAAGACTATTCCAATGTAGTTAACATGAAAAAACAAGACTCTTAGGTTTTCTTTTGTTGTGATCTTCTGTTGTTGAGCAGCTAGTGTTTACTGAGCTGTGAAACCCAATTGCTCAGAGGGGAACACCCAGTTCAGGAGCCTCACCCAGAATCGAAAGTGAAAAGCCCAACCCTAGAGTCTTGAGCCCAGAGAACACATTAGAATCCTTCGGGGTCTCACACTGGCCAGATTAAACCAGTGTGGCTGGGTCAGGCATTTTTAAGTGCTCCTCAGCTGATGATAATGTGCCGCCTGGGATAAGAACCACTATCCAGACTTGGCCTTGCCCCTCAGCTGGGGAAAGTGTGGACTGTCTGGGTTAAAGCAACATTTTGTTCTGTGGGTGGAATGGAGTCTGAGAGACCTCCTGTCTCTCTTGAGGCCATCTTTGCTTCAAACAGTTATCTTTGTTTGCTGTATATCTGCTCTGGTGCCAGAGGCACTCTGCAAATGTTTGTGTTGTCCCGGGCCATTTGTACAGCACGCTCTTTTTAGACTGGGAGCTGGAGGCACCTGAGGCTCTAACCCACCCTCTCTGCAGGAGCCACTGTCCCTTCTGGGGGAGGGAACCATGGCTACTTCCAGTGTCACTCGGGAATCCAAGTGATCCTTCCCTGCCCCCCACCTTCAGGCAAACCGTTTCAGAAATGGCTTGGGGCCCAGCCATCAGTAGTCTAACAAACCCTCTGGATCTAGAAGGTTCTTTTGCAGGCTACAGGTTGGAGAGTCAACCGGCAGGTCTGGGATGGGACCCAAGATCTTGCATTTCTGACAACTTCCCCGTTGAGGAACACTTTGAGGGGCACTAGCTCAGACTCCTCCTGTAAGGGGCTCTGGGAGACTCTGACACTAGTTCCTGGGCTTCAGCTGGGACAGAGCGATGAGAGGAAAGCGGGAAGGAAGCTTCCGCCTTGCTGTAATCCGACCTGGCAGCTGCGCCGGCTCCTCTCACCGAGCCATCAGATCGGTTTTTGCCTTCCTGCATCTTATTCGGTATGACCTTCTCTCGGCTTTTGTTCTGCACCCAGTTTTCCAGTTAGTAATGAGGAACAATGGCTCCAAATGTCTCCACGGTTTTTTATTTGTAAGTTTCTGATCTACCTGTTTTCAGTTTTACAGATTAGAGCACTTTTCTCTTGTTTGTGAGGTCTGACTGAGTTCAAGGACCCCTTATCCGTGTCAAACTCGGTGTTTCCGTTTATTGGGCCTCAGTGGACCCCGTTAGGGTTATTGTAATTGCTAAGCTCCCAGCCAGGAAACATGTGATATATGTTAGTGTCTGTATTTCCTCTATAGATAGCCAGTGCAACCTGCCCAGCTGTCTCGGCTGATCAGTGTGCTAAAACGAGGGCCCACATAAACACCTGTAAGAAGCGGCAGGGGGGATGCCTGGAGCCTGTGGGGAAACTGCTAGGCCTTCTGGGGATGGGCCACCAACTACATCCATCCCAGACATAGATGCAGCTGACGGAAGCTTATGGAAATAGTAGTTTCTCACCTCAGGACCAGGGCCAACAGAAGGACAGGATCCAGGACAATAGCTAGCCCAAGCTGGCTCTTCCTCTAGGCATCCATGCCTTGAATGCGCTTCTAAGAACAGGGAGGGTGCTGTTCTTGGAACATTCAATGTTCTTGAACATTGGCCTGGCTCCGTGGTCAGGGTGTTTCTGCTGGACCCAAAAGGAAAGCAAGGATTTCTTACTCTTTCTGACTAACAGTTGTCAATCTCTCAGAGTCGAGGGTGGGGGACCTGTGTGTCTGTGGGCATGTTTGAACAGGTGGCTTTACCCACTGAGCCTCCTTGCTGGATATGGCCAGGTGCTTCAGCTAGGTGGGTTCCAGGTTTGTAACAATAAGGATCTTAATGGCAGTGGCTCTGGGAAGAGTGGAATGAGTTGCCTCCAGGGTAAGGTGAGGAAGCTCCTACACATCTGTCAGAGCTGTAACAGGGTGTATGTGTGTGGTGGGTGGGATGTTTCTACTTTGGGCTGAGGATTACCTTCAGAAGCTTTTTCCTGCGATAGCAGTCTCTTCTGATCCCTGCCTGTGGACTCAGGGAGTAGGTGATAAGGTGGGGTTTTTGCCCAGCTGCCAAGGGTTCTCAGTGGTAGTGGCTGGTGGGAGCAGTTATCTGAAGCCACCGAGCAGAAGCCAAAAGTTAGCAGAGCCGATACCAGCCTTATCAAGGAGCACCAGAAACACACTGGGAGCCAAGGTTAGTGGGGAAAGTAGGGGAAGGGCCTATCTGGGAAAATGACTAGAGTGGAGGTTATCACCAGCCCTTTACCTTCCCTTGAAAAATTGCCTGGGAGGGCTGGCTGGAATTCAAGGGCTAGTGGCTGGCTGACAAGGTTGTTGAATCTGTAATTTTTTTAAAGGGTCTGTTAACATCTGGAGGCAATTCTGGAGGCTTAATAACGTTCCTGTGACTGTGTGTGTGTGTATACATATTCGTATAGGGCAGAGGTTCTCAACCTCCCTAATGCTGCGACCCCTTAATACAGTTCTTTATGTTGTGGTGACCCCAACCATGAAATTATTTTCATTGCTACTTCATAACTGTAATGTTGCCACTGAGAAGTGTCTCGTTCCTAAGACCAGTGGACATATTTCCCGCAGGTTGAGAACCACTGACGTAGGGCGTCAGTCATCCGGGGTCGTCTGCCTTGGTTTTTGAGGCAGGTTTTGTCTGGCTTGGAACTCATCAAGCTACAGAGCTGGCTGGCTCGTGAGTTCCAGGGATCCGCCTGTGTGCACTTCTCCAGTGCTGGGATTACGAATGAGCCACCAGGTGTAGCTTTTTTCTTTTTCTTTTTTATGTATGTTTTGGGGACTGAACTCAGGGTCTCATGATGGCAAGGCAAGCACTTTACTGACTGAGTGGTCTCCCATGATGGTCCCACATAAATGACTTTTAAAGACTAAATTTTATATTATTTTTTGGTTTTTCCAAACAAGATTTCTCTGTAACTGTCTGGAACTCACCCTGTAGACCAAGCTGGCCTCAAACTCACAGAGATCTGCCTGTCTCTGCCTCCGGACTGCTGGGATTAAAGGCGTGTGCCACCACCGCCACTCGGCTTAAAGGCTAAATTTTAGAGAATGAGTTCTAGCTAGATGTTTATGCTTGTGAACACTCACTGGTTTCAATGAAATCATTTTGCATTTCTGTTTACCAGTGATAAACAACTGAAAAATAGTAGTGGAACAGACAATATTTAATATTTAGAAATGAAAGGCAACTATTAAAGGAGACTCTCTTAGTAATATTTATGTGGACAAAAGTAGTGAAGCACATTAAGGACCTTTCGGATAAGAGTAAGCCAAGGTTATCACGAATCATTGTGTAAATATTTTATGGTATAAGCATATAAATCCTGACCATTGCTTTCAAAGCAAAACAGACTAATCAAAATTCGGTAGAGGTTCTAAGAGTGAGCCACCTAATGTGGGTGCTGGGAACCAAACTCGGGCCCTCTGGAAGGGCAGTGAGGGCTGTAACCAGTATACCGTCTCTCCAGGCCTCTTAGTGACTTCTGTTTCTCAGTGGGCAGTGGCTTCTCAGTAGGTTGCTTCCTACTCTTAATGCCAGTTTTTTTTCTTTTCTTTCACAGCTGTGCTTAAAAGAAATATTGCAACAGTTAAGGCCAGATATTATGTATACATGTATGTAATTTGTAAAGAATGTATGCACCCCGCCTGATTTAGCTGTTTGGCAAACATATCTTGTCTGTTTATCTATCTATCTATCTATCTATCTATCTATCTATCTATCTGTGTTTTTTGAGATAGGATCTCTTTTTGTGGCCCTTGTTGTCCTAGAACTGGCTATGTAGTTCTGTGGTTGGCTTCAAACTCACAAAGATTCTCCCATCAGTGGCTTTTAAGTGCTGGATTTAAAAGTATGGGCCACACACACCCCTTCCCCCCCCCCCCACCTCTTTCTTTTTTCTTAACTCGGAGGCAGAGGCAGGCAGATCATCATGAGTTTAGGACCCGCCTGATCTGCCTATCAAGCTCCAGGTCAGCTGATGCTGTGCAGTGAGACCCTGTTTTATTTGTTTGTTTAAAGTGTATATTTGTGTATGTGCAATCAAACTGAGATCATCAGGTGTGTCGGCAAACCTTTACCTATTGTGACGTCTTGATGGACCAGTACACCTTTTAAAATTGTGTTCTTTCTGTGGGATTAAACTGTGTTAATCACCAAAAAGGATACAACACTGATCTTTGCTAAAGTGAAAGTTTAATGGACTCTTTCACACATTCATTTTTTTAGGCTAGCATATGAAGTAATGGATTTCATCTTGGCATTTTCACACATTCACGCCATCCCACTGGGGTCTTCTTTGTCCCCTCCCCTGATGTCCTTCCCTGCCCCCCTTCCATCCTCCTGCTAGTCCCTTTCTCCTCCCAGTGCGCTTTCCTTAGAACTCAATATGCCTTCCCTTGCCCGGTCCTCTTTCTGCATCGTGTCATGTGTACATGATGGTCTTCGTTTTCATTTCCTCTGTGAAGTGCAAACACTCATAGTTTTTCTTTCTTCCAGGAACCACTGCAAGTACTCTCACGACGTTCTCTCAGAAGAGAACTTCCAGGTCCTGAAGAACCATGAGCTCTCTGGGCTTAACCAAGAGGAGCTGGCAGTGCTCCTGGTCCAGAACGACCCTTTTTTCATGCCCGAGGTAGGTCCTGAGTCTCAGTTTGAACACCGGGCAAGATTATTTGAGCAAGCCAGGCGTGACGCATACCTTTCCTCCTAGCGCTCTTGGGAGGCAGAGGCAGGCAGATCTATATGAGTTTGAGGCCAGCCTTGTCAGCAGGTTCCAGGCCAGCCAAGGCTACCTGTTGAGACCCTGTCACAATAATTAAAAGAAAGAAAGAACAAAAAGAATTTGGGTTCAGATGGCCTCCTCCACTAGGCTGCCAGGGATTCCACTGTGAACAAGGATGGGGTGGAGATGTAGTCATAGTTGGACTGGTTGATGCTTTACATCAGGGTGGCCTTTGAAGTTGGAAAGATGACTGGAAAGATAGAGGTATCTTTCATACCTGTTGTGTTGTGTTGTGTTGCTGTGTAAGAGACTTCTACCCAATTCAGTGATTAAGAAAACATACTTTTCCCAGTACTTGGGAGGCAGAGGCAGGCAGATCTTTGTGAGTTAGAGGCTAACCTGGTCTATAAAGGAAGTTCCCGGACAGCCAGGACTGTCACACAAAGAAACCCTGTCTTGAAAGAAAGAAAGAAAGAAAGAAAGAAAGAAAGAAAGAAAGAAAGAAAGAAAGGGAAAGAAAATAGACTTTAAGTTTTTTTTACTTGTTATAGCCTCATCAAGGGTCAGCATACTACAGCCCAGAGGCCAAACCTGGGCTCACCAGTCTAGAAATAAAAATCTATTGGAACCAGACATGCTGCCATGTTTACAGAGCGTTGCTGCTGCTGTCCCCCTTCAAGGGTCAGTTGAGTAGCTGCAACAGAGACTGGATGGCCAGAAGAGCCTAAAACATTTACTGTCGGGACCGATACAGAGTGTGCTGCCTCTAGGTCTTGCCTGGATGTGGGCAGGCAGGTACTGCTGCGTGGTCAGGCGGAGGGTCCTCCACTGTCTTCCAGGGACTAGCTCTGTTAGGTTAGCTCTGTTGTCTTCAGAATGCTTCATCTCTTAGTGAGGGAGACACTTGTCACCATTCCTTAGTCAGTGGCATTATAGATGGGAAGTTGAAGGCAGGCCGTTTCCTTAAAAACAAACAACAGCAAAACACTGGGCGCAATGTGTAGCACATCTGCTCCCATTTCATTGACCAGTGCTTATCACAGGATCATATTGGCTGAAAGGGAGGCTGAGAAATGTAGTTTCTGGCTGAATGACTGACTGTCAAGAGCTTCTGTTACTGGTGGAAAGATGCAGACAGTGGTAAAGTCTCATCTGCATAGGCCCACAGAGTGGAGAGACAGTCGATGTGGCTCAACGCGCCATGTTTGACCTGAGAGCAACCCTCGAGTGGAGGAGAACCCTTGAGTGTGTCCACAACACCAAGTCAGCGTCAGCCTGACGCAGAAAGGAAGGCAGAAAAACATAGGAAGAGGCAGAAGGGTAGAAGAAGTTCCAAGATAGCCAATGGAGAGCTCTTGAGGAGTCGAATGTTTGGGAGGATTTAAAACTTTGGCCCAAGAGGTGATTTTGAGGTGGCCATGGAGCTCCGGGAGCTAGAATGTAAGACATTGTATCGTGTAAGAGCGTGTTGGTTGGGAGAGCACAATGCTCTTTCCGTACACAGCTCCAAGCATTCTGTAGGTACTTAGAACGCTTTGCTCCATCTCCGTTTCCTCCCTCCCTTCTGCTTTCCTTTCCCCGCTTCCCTGGAGTGGAATGTTCTCAGTCCCTTTGCATCACTCAGCATCCTGACTCTGCCTCTCACTACCTGTGTGACCTTGGACAAAGCTTGAAACCCTTCTGGGCCTCATCGCATCTGTGGTTTGCTTTGCATCAGTTAAGATTTAGATGGGACTGAAGAGACGGCTCAGCGGTTAAGATCACTGACTGCTCTTCCAGAGGACCTGAGTTCGATTCCCAACATCCACATGGTAGTTCCCAACTGTTTGTGACTCCAGTTCCAGGGGATCTGACCCCTCACACAGATAAGGCAAAACACAAATGCACATAAAATAAAAATAAATATATATAAAAAAAGATTTAGATATGTCTGCATGCGTCAGGTACTGTGTTAAATACTAAAAACGGCAGTGGACAAGACACACTCCCCTGTCCTAAAATTTAATTGTTTGGCACAGTGAGGTGGCTCAGTGAATAGAGGAACGCATCTCCAAGCCTGATCTGGGTTTAATCCCTGGCACCCACATGATGGAAGGAGAGAATTGACTTCCCCAAGTTGTCCTCTTTGTAGCTCAAAGTGGTTTGAAACTCACTCAGCTATCTAGCCTAGGCTAGTCTTGAACTCCTGATTCTCCTGCCTTAGATTCCGGACTCTAGGATTATAGGCAATGTACCTCCCAACCCTGCTTTTTTGTTTGTTTTTTTGAGATAAGGTCTTGTTATGTAACTTGAACTCGCAGAGATTCACCTGTCTCTGCCTCCTGCTGGGAATAAAGGTGTATACCACCTCACCTGGTCTTTGTTTTGTGTTCTTAGAGACAAGATCACCCTATGTAGCCCAGGCTGGCCTCAAACAGACCTGCTCTCTTAAGGGCTCATATTATAGATGTACTACTATACTTGGTGTACATGCTACTGGGACTTGAACTCAGGGCCTCCTGTGTGATAGGCAAGCAGAGCTTCTGGATTTGCGTTTTTAATATGTGTCTAGGTGATGTTTGTGGCCCAGACACCACACTCTGAGAACTCTGATCTAGAACCAGATTCTGTAGCAGTTAAAGGCACTGGGGCGGTTTTAGAGGCTCCTGATATGGCTCCCTAGTGATTCCTGGAGCATCTTCTGTCTCTGCATCTGGACTCATCCCGGGGAGCCAGGCAGACCTCGTTACACAGCCTACTAAACCAAACATTTTCATCTTTCAAATGCCTACGAGTTCAGGTTCACTGATCATACCGGCTTCCTCATCTAATGTTTCAAACGCTTGCTTTACACTCCTTATTTTGAACAATATAGTCTTAACGTTGTGTTACTTACTCAACTTCACAACAGATTTTAGGCAAATGGGTAGAAACTAGAAGCTGGTGGGTCTGTGAGGTCACCCAGCTGCTTCTAGGGCGTTGACCTTTAAGCTAGCCAGCCCCTCTCAGTTCCTCAGCCATGGGGCTTGACTTCAGTTGCAGGGTCCCTGTCTTTAGTGGGAACACCGTCTCGGTACAGCTCTGTGCAGATGTGTTTAGATGTGTAAAGATTTTCTTACTGAGCTGGTTGTAGTGGTGCACAAGCAATCCCAGCACTTGGGAGGTCAGGGAAGGAAGATGGTGAGTTGAAATCTAGTCTGGGCTACATAAAACTTGTCTCCAAAAACTGAAAACAAGGCTGTGCGAATTGGTGCAGGCCTTTAATCCCAGCACACAAACCAAAAAAAAAAAAAGGGGGGGGGGCAAAGTGCATCCTTTTAATCCCAGTAATCGAGAGGCAGAAGCAGGTGAGCCTTTTTAAGAGTTTGAGGCCAACCTGGCGTACATAGAAAGTTCCAGGCCAACTGGGGCTACATAGTGAGACCTTGCCTCCATCTCTTCTGTCTGTCTGTCTGTCTGTCTGTCTCTCCCTCTCTCTCTCCTTTCCACTCCACTCAACCCCTCATGCACACATCATTTGAAAAGGTCAGAGACCAAATGACAAAGTCCTTGAGTTGCAGGTTAGACACACAGGAGCTTTCAACTTCCTCTTTCCGTCTCCTTTATGATGTCCTGTGTATAGCTGGCCATTTGAGTTTGATTATTCCAAGGATTATCAAATTAATCACATTTTTTTCTTTATATTTTTTCCCTTTTAAATTAAATTAAATTTTAAATTAAAAAAAAAAATCACAAGGTTTGCATTGAACTTGTGATCCTCTTTCCCTTGGCCTCCTGAGTGCTGAGTCACAGGTATGCACCACCATGCATGATATTATCTATTAGCTAGTCTGCAGACCTCTTCCATTCCCAAACAGATCACCAGTTGAATCCATCTCATCAAAGACTAAAGGCTATGCGTGCAATGTTTTCTCTTGGTACACCTCTGCTTTTTATAAGAAAGGGGATTGTGCATTCCTTAACAGCTGTGGCAGATACAAAGTGTTCTTGTGTAAGGGAATGCTTTGCCAAGAGGCTTTATGTGCTGCACAGCCTTCCTTATGGGTTACATGCTGCTTGGACTTCTGGGAATAGCTTGGAGGGGAGGTATTTAAGAGAGAGTGTATCTGTTGTAAAGGACAGGGGAAGAGCGAGCTCCAGAGTTAGCTGGGTGGTGACAGGGAAAAAGTGAGCTCCAGAAGCTGATGATAGGGAACACAGGCCGAAAGAAGGCTCAGATAAAAACAGATAGTTCTAGAGAATAAAAAAGAAGACAGACAGTTGCTGTGAAGCCTCAGACACAGATAAAGACAGACAGAAAGGACTAAAAAGTTTTCTCTTTTCCTTTCCTTTCTTTTCCTTCCTACATTTTTAGAGCTAAGATGGAGTTAATGGAGATTAATGTGTGTGTGTGTGTGGTGTGTGTGTGTGTGTTGTGTGTGTGTATGTGTGTGTGTGTGCATGTGTGTGTGTGTGTTGTGTGTGTGTATGTGTGTGTGTGTGCATGTGTGTGTGTGTGCATGTGTGTGTGTGTTGTGTGTGTGTGTGTGTGTGTTGTGTGTATGTGTTGTGTGTGTGTATGTGTGTGTGTGTGTGCATGTGTGTGTTGTGTGTGTGTATGTGTGTGTTGTGTATGTGTGTGTGTGTGTTTGTGTGTGTGTGTGTGTGTTGTGTGTGTGTGTGTGTAAAAAAGTTACAAGTTAGGATCTTTCTCAGTAACTGCCAGGAGAGGAACCTGAGAGGCTGGAGCTCCGTTAGGAGTCCAGTGACAAAGAAACAGTTACAGAAAGGCTTCACAGCTTAGATACAGTGTTGAGAAACAGCTGCAGCCTTTAAGAAAGCAGTTATATACATTTTAAAAGAAAAACCTTTCACATTCTTGCCCCATTGTTCTTTCTCCCTTCTGTAGATATGCAAAAGTTACAAAGGAGAAGGCCGGAAACAGATCTGCGGGCAGCCACAGCCTTGCGAGAGACTCCATGTCTGTGAGCACTTCACCAGGGGTAACTGCAGTTACCTCAACTGCCTCAGGTCCCATAACCTGATGGACAGAAAGGTGCTGGTCATCATGAAGGAGCACGGACTGAGTCCAGATGTGGTCCAGAACATCCAGGACATCTGCAACAGCAAGCACACCCTGAGGAACCCCTCTGGCATGAGAGGTATACCCTTCTTTTTAATTGTGTGAACTTCTTGTTTTTAAATATTGTATTTTTTTTTAATTTTATGTGCATTGGTGTTTATGCTGCATGTATGTCTGTGTGAGGGTGTTGGATCCCTGTAACAGGAGTTAGAGACAGTTGTGAGCTGCCCTGTGGGTGCTGGGAATAGAACCTGGGTCTTCCGGCATCGTAGTCAGTTCTCTGAACTGAGCCATCTCTCCAGCCCTTAATTGTGTGAGCTTTCAAATGAACAGAAATAATAAGGAAAGAAATCTACTGTAAAATCTCAGCTTCAGTCCACAAAACCCTCTTCCACACCTTCCCTATATGCACGCACCACTTTCCTACAATTGAAATAATGGTGTGTACGCAGTCTTACAAGTAACTATATCCCTGATTTTGAAAGTTTATTATTTGTCCTGGGTGGTGGTGCACACCTTCAATCCTAGCCCTCGGGAGGCGGTTACCAGCTTGAAAACTGTGTGTGTGTATGTGGGAGCTGGGGTGGGTATATGCATTTAAGTGCAGGTGCCTGTCAAGGCCAGAAGTATCAGCCTTCCCTGGAGCTGGAGTTACAGGAAGTTGTGAGCAGCCCAACACGGCTTGGTAATAGCAGCAAGCACTTTTAAGCAGAGATCCACCTCCCTAGCCCCTTCCTCTTTGAGACTACATAATGTCCCGTGCTATCACGCACGGTACCTCATTTTGCTTATTCAGCCATGTGTTGATGAGCACCTGATTTGTTTCTATGTGGGAGCCTCTGTGGGAATAATACCACTGCAAATGTGGATGCTCAACTATTCCCTTGAGGCTCTGCTTCCGGTTCTTTTGGGAGTATAACTAAAAGCCCAATTTATAGATCACTTTCTAAATGTGTTGAGTGTCTTAGGGAGTCACCATGCTGTTTTCTGTAACAGCTCTGCCATTTTCCATTTCCCCCGGCAACTCACAGGGTTCAGATGACTGCAGTCTTTCTGGTGCTTGACACCGTTGGAGTTTTAATGAAGTGACTGTCCTAAGGGATATGAAATGGTACCTTAACCTAAGCACTTTCATATTATACACCATGGTATTGATCTGCAACTTTTGTGTATTGTATTGTATTGTATTATATTATATTATATTATGTTATGTTATGTTATGTTATGTTATGTTATATTATGTTATATTATGTTATATTATTGTCTCAGTTTGAGTTTCTATTGCTGGGATGAAACACCATGACCAAAGCAACTTGGGGAGGAAAGGGTTTATTTGGCCTACGCTTCTCCATCACTGTCCGTCACTGAAGGAAGTCAGGACGGGAATTCAAACAAAGCAGGAACCTGGAGGCAGCAGCTGATGCAGAGGCCATGGAGAAATGCTGCTTACTGGCTTGCTTCCCATGGCTTGTTCAGCCTGTTTTTTTTATAGAATCCCTGACCACCAGCCCGGGTATGGCACCACCCACAGTGGACTGTGGGAATAAGCCCTCCCCCCTCAATCATTAATTAAGAAAATGCCCTACAGCTGGATCTCACAAAGGAATTTTCTCAACTGAGGCTCCCTCCTCTCAGATAACTCTAACTTCTGACAAGGTGACATAAAATTGGTCAGTGTGATTATATTATTTATTTTGTGTGTGTATAGCCACACGTATGGAGGTCAGAGGACAACTGACAGGAGTTTTCTCTTCCCTCAGATTAAAGTTAGGTTAGTCAGGCTTGGTGGCATGTACTTTTACCCACTGAGCCACCTCACTGACCCTACTTGTCCCTATAAAGTGGTTATAGAAGAGGTGAATTTTTATGAAGCAGTTAGAATACCTGACTCTAAGATGCTATAATAAAGCAATGAAAAGACTGCATCTCCTTGTATTTGGAGAATGGTTTGTAGTGCACCAGGAGACTTTCATACAGAATAGTTCATCGTTGCTCACAGCAAAACTATGAGTAGTGGCAGGTTTATCATTTATCAACCTCACTTAAGGGTAAGGAAATGGATGCTTACAAGTGTCAAGCAGCTTTAAATCATTCTTGGAAGACCAAATGGTACCGTGAAGACTAAAGCAAAAGCCATTTTGAGCTGAGCAGAGCACACAAGCTCTGATTCCACAGAGCTTGTCTTCAACACCACAGTGCTCTGAACAGGGAGTGTCTGCAGAGGTGGGTTTGGGTGTGTTTCATAATGGGTTTTTGTTTTGTTTTGTTTTTCGAGACTGAGTTTCTCTGTTGTAACTCTGACTGTCCTGGAACTCACTCTGTACACCAGGCTGCCCTCGAACTCACAGATATCTACTTGCTTCTGCCTCCTGAGTGCTGGGATCAAAGGTGTGCACCACCACCCGGCTTGAGATCTGTATTTATTGTTAGTTCTAGATAGCCTATGGAGTTAGCCATCATGACAGGAGGAGGTTTGCTTTCACTACGTTACTGCTGTCCCCTTTCCTCTACCAGTTCACACATGCTCTTCATAAGTGTGCACATGCATACACACACACACACTCACTCACACACACACATGCTTGCACGCACACTCTCACACTCACGCCCCTTTCCACAACAGACATCACATATGCACATCACACACGCAGACCTCACACACTGGATCACTCCTCCCAGATGTTACTATCTCTTTTCTATAGAGAAGACACTGATAAAAATAGCTAAAAAGCTTTTTTCCCTCAATATATATAATGTAGAGTAGGCTGGCTAGAACTTGCTGTGCAACCAAGGCTGGGCTCCCACCCACCTCGGCCTTCCAAACACTGGGGTTGTATGCATGAGCCACCATGTCTGCCGTCAGTTTTGACTTTTGATTAATAAGTTTGTGCACTAAGGGAGCTAGAAGAAGTCTGGGAAGTTTGTAGCGTAGATAAAGTCATAGCCTTTTCACTGTTAGGAACGCTTATTCAGGTACCCGTATTATAATGAGTGAAGTCTCCATGAGTTGTAGAAAATTTTCTCTAATTTGCTCCAGTCCAGCTGTCATTCACTGCAGTAATGAAAGCTAACTCAGACTGGGCCATGGTGGTGCACACCTTTAATCCCAGCTCTGGGGAGGCAGAGGCAGGTGGATCTCTGTGAGTTCGAGGCCAGCCTGGTCTACAGAGTGAGTTCCAGGACAGCCAGAGTTACAACAGGGGAAACTTGTCTTGAAAAAGCAAAACAACAACAACAACAAAAAGAAAAAGAAAAAGAAAGTTAACTCATGACTAGAGTTTGGAAATAGCACCATCTGGGGTCAGAGGAGTCACTGAGTCCCAGGAGAGGCTGGAAGAACTTTGGGTCCTCCTCTTGTCTTAGGCCACAGACCACTGCTGCCCTGGACTCTGCCAGGGTTCTCGCCCAATCCTAAGATTTGTAGTCACCAGTTAGGAAACTTAAGTGACAGAACTCAACTAACAAGGCTGGACAAGCAAGAAGAATGTAGAGACAGGAGCTCCACCTGAGCCTAAATTTTCTCTTCGGGTTTCTCTTTTCAGTTCCCCATCACCATCGCAGAGGCGGGCCATCCAGAGCTAGAAGCAAAAGCAGAGACCGCTTCTTCCACAACAGTCTAGAACTTCTCCCAACTCCTTCACCACTTGAACTTGATCCACCTAGCCCGGGGGCCACCAGCTGTAAGGATTCTCTGGAGGATGTGTCTGCAGATGTCACTCAAAAGTTCAAGTTCCTGGGTACTCAAGACTCCGCACAGCCTTCTTCGGTGTCATCTAAAGCTGCAGGTCTCCGAGGGTCCAGTCAAATGGGAGCAAGCCAGAAGTTTTCAGAGGATGAGGATATGAGTGGCTTATTTTCTAGGAATCGTTCTGATTCGTCCCCAAGTCAAGCCCCTGCCGGCTTTTCTCCTACACAAACGCTTGAAGCCGCAGCCACCAGAACGAGCGTGCTTTCAGGGCACCGCGCGGATGTCAAGGGCAAGAGCGAGGCTGGAGACATCCAGCACGTGCCTCCCTTTAATAGTCATGCTGATGGTGCGACTATGGAAGGAACAGCCTCGGGAGTTCTGGGAAACAGGGCCGTAGCCAATGGTCTACGAGAAATGACATCATCTAGCAACTGTCACATGAATGCAACTAAACCCTGGGATCCTCAGACCACCGGCAAGATCACCAGTAGTGGCCAAGACATGGCATTCCTGAGTGGTAAATACAGAGGAAACACAGACTTGGCTGGTAAATCTACGCATAATGCATCAAATGGCTCTAGTCAAATTACGGATGAAACACCTGAGGTCTCTGAAAGTATTGGCACTGCCTTTGGCTTAAAAGCAGCGGTCACTGGGGAAAGAGAAGCGACGTGTCCTGGAGTTCAGAGTCTGAGAGGCCAGATCCCAGCTTCTGGGGAGACCACTGCCCCTGTGCAGGTCAACAGGCCGCCACAGTCATCTCTGCCTTCCTCAAACCACAGAATTGCAGCCTCTGTGAGCCCGGCCATTCAGCGAGCAAGGATAACCTCCGACTCCGCTGAGTGTAAGTCACAGGGGACTGACTCCCAAGGCTTGCGCGCACAACACCATGGCATTGCGTGACCTGCCTGAGAATTGCAATCATTTCATAGCCAGGAGTCTCTGGTGCCCTGGTGCCATGTCTCATCCTGTGAGGGGCTGTGTAGGCTCTCAGGAGTCGCCTGTGAACCCCAGGGTGCACACCAATGTGAATGTGAAGGAATGCATGTGTTTCTGATGTTTTCCTCACGGTCAGGCCCCGTGTTCTCATTTCTGGCATACATGCATCCTCTTTTGTTTTACAGATTCCCTGCCCTACATCACAAGTCCTGCATCTGGGATGGATGATCGTGGCCCAAAGGAAATCTGTCAGGACCATCTGTATAAGGGCTGTCGACAGAGTGAGTTGCGTTTCCTGTAAAATGCCTTTAGCTGCCGTTAGAACCGCTGCTTTCAGCGTGGCGCACCCCAGTATTCACCCCAGACCATGCGGCTGCTCTTGAGTTATCAGATAAGGAACTGGACCATAGGTGGTTCTGTTTGGTTTTTGGAGAAAACATTTCCCGTCATGACTATTTTTTCCCCTCCCTCTCCCTTCAGTAGCTTTACTTCCTCTTTTCTCTTGCTTTCTCTTCATTCTTCTTCTTTTTTTAGTCTTTGACAATATCATGCATATATATGATGAATTTTGATTATTTTTGCAAATGCACCTATTATCCCCTCTCATTCCCCCCTCATTGAACTCCCTTTTTCCAATGAGTCTTCCCTGTATGTTCATGTCCTGTGTGTGTGTGTGTGTGTGTGTGTGTGTGCATGATGACCACCAAGTTTAATCAGGATTGCTTGCATAAGCAGAAGTGGGGGGATTATTTACAGGGGCTCAGGCAGATGTCAGTGATTATACCACTGAAGAAAAAGAACTCTCCCTCCTCCACAACAGCCTTCCTTCATCCTCTTCCCCTTCCTCTTCCTCTCCCACCTCCGCCTCCTCTTCTTTTGTTAATGCATTTCTGAATCCTGTGAATCTCAAGCAGTGCCATTCTGTGAGTACTGTGCTGCCTTTTTATTCTAAAGTAGCCATGGAGCTTTCGAACATTTTTCTAGTGATTTTAGGGGCTAGACAGATCGCTCAGAGGTCAAGAGCACTTACTGCTCTTACAGACAAGCTGGGTTAATGCCTGGCACCTACACGGCAGCTGATCACCACCTGTAATTCCAGTTCTAGGGGATCCAGTGCCCTCTTCTAGCTTCCACGGGCATGTGTATGCACATGGTATGTAAACTCCTGCAGGCCTACACACATACACATAAAAATTTTTAAATTAAAAAACTCAGCAGATTTTATTTATATATTTATTCATATAGACACACACATATACACAGACAGACACATATATATGACAACAAAAGTAATTAAAGAAAAAGAGGCCATGAATTCAAGGTAGTCCAGGACGAATAGGAAGGCCTGGAGGGAGAGAAGGAAAAGGAATGATGTAAATACAGCAAACATAACACTTTAAATGACTGAACCATAACGTTGATAATTTGAAAAGCCGTTTTCTGTATTCCTGTGGGTTGGGATTATAAAAGTTCCTTATTCAGCAAGCGTCCATTCTGGCCTCTTTTGCCATTTGTGCTGGGCGCATAAGCTTAACAATGGTGCACTTCTTCAATGTCTGCAATTAAAATGGGCACCAAGAGTATCCACCAACAGGAAGACTGCTCAAAATAAGCAAATACATATCATCTAGCCCAAATTGGGTATCAGATACCGGCTTAAGGAAATTCAAATACCAATCAGACCAGAGTAGAGCGAGAGTAGTTACAGAGGTGACTACTTAGGCCAAGGCTTCAGAGAAAGGCCAAGGAGCTTCTCTGTCTGGGCCAGAAGAGGGCTTCTGATCCTTTAGAGCTGGAGTCACAGAGAGTTGTGGGCTGCCATGTGGGTGCTGGGTATTGAACCCCGGTCTTCTGGAAGAGCAGCCAGTGTTTTTTTACCACTGAGACACCTACCTCTCCAGCCCGGATTTTTATTTTCTAATGGGTTGCTATTGGAACCAGAGTAGATGTCACAAAACTGAAACTGAAACAAAGCCAGCGAAGGGATGATGGGGAAATGCCCCACAGGTGGGATAGACTGGCTTTGACAGGAAGTCAGCGTGAACTTGATTGAACTGGTTGGCACCCTGTGTAAATCCCCACTTGACTGTAAACCCACCTCTGCCATTGTAGGCAGCTGCAACAAGAACCACTTCCGCCTGCCCTACCGGTGGCAGGTGCTCATGTTTGACGCCTGGGTGGACTTCCAGGACATGGAGGACATTGAGCGGGCCTACTGTAATCCTCAAGTTGATATGTAAGTTTCATAAGTTTCACTCATTCATTCATGGTGGCTGTCCCCTGGCTATCCGGATCCGTGACTTGAACAGAGGGAAGCTTCAGGCTCAGCCTGTGGGGCGGAGCTGCCTAATGCCAGGGTTGCCATGAGTGTTCAGTAAGTGGCGTGATTGTGTGGTCTGTAGGTGTGTCCTGCTGAGACACATAGCACAGAGGTCAGTTCATACTCCAGGAGTTCACTAGCAACACCAGTAAACAAGGGCTGAAGAGACGGCTTCGCTGTTAAAAACATTGGTTGCTTTTCTAGAGGACCCAGGTTCGATTCCCAGAGTGCAAATGTCAGCTCACTACCACCTATAACTCCAGTCCTTCATGATTTGACACCTCTTCTGCCTCCACAGGCACCGGACGTGCACAAGGCGAACAGACTTAACATGCAGACCAAATGCCCATATACATAAGATAAATCATTAAAAAAACAAAACAATACACGGGGCCAGAGAGACGGCTTAGTGGATGAAAGCACTTGTCCCCAAAGCCTGACAACCTGAGGTTGACTCCAGGGAACCAAAGCCATGAAGGAGCCAGCTGAGGTGGCACACATCTGGAATCCCAGCATCCCTCTCTCCAGAAGCTGGTGGCCAGCTAGCCTGAGGAACACCACATAACAGGAGAAAAAAGAAAGGCCCTGCCTCCGTAAGGTAGAAGGAGAGAAAAGCTTCAGCAGGTTGCTCTCATACCACTCTTGTGCTATGGCACTGTGCCTATACTTACGCATATCTCACACACACACACACACACACACACATATACACACACACACACATGAACACACACCCCAAGACAGGGTTTCTCTGTTGTAACTGGCTGTCCTGAAACTCACTCTGTAGACCAGGCTGTCCTCGAACTCACAGCAATCCATCTGCCTCTGCCTCCTGAGTGCTGGGATTAAAGGCATGTGCCACTACCGCCCAGCTTCAGAAAAATACATTAAAAAAATATACTAAGTGAGGGCTGGGGAGACAGCTCGGTTGGTCAGGGCTTGCCTTACAAGTATGAGAACCTAAGTTAGACCCCTCAAACCCATGCTTTTAAAAAGCAGGACAGATATTGAAGAATTAGCCCAGCGATAGAATGCTTGACTAGCAAGCACAAGGCCCTGGATTTGGTCCTCAGCTCTTGGCAGGTTTGGAGCGGGAGGGAAGCAGGACTTACAGAGAGTACTTATGATCCTAGCACTGGGGAGGGAGAGACAGGCAGATCCTAGGGGATGCTAGTCAGCCAGTTATTGAGACCCTGTCTTAAAACAATGACAGCCAGGGTTGTCTTCTGGCCTCTATATGCATGTAGACATATGTACGTATATGCACATGTGAATGCGTGTGCGCGCGTCACTGTGTGTGTGTGCACATGTTACTGTGTGTGTGCGTGCGCGTGGCACATACACACGTTTTAGAAGGAAACATTAAGAGATTCGGAACAAATAAACCTTTGGCTTAATTTCTTAATTTATACTATTTGAAGCTCGTGAGATAGCTTTAGTCAGTCAGTGCTTGAATTCAATCCTTAGAACACCCAGGAGAATGTTTGTCATCTCCATCTTGGGAAAGTTGAGACGGGTGATTCCCAGCCTAGCCTACTTGGTGAATTCCAGGTTAGTGAGAGACCCTGTCTCAAAAAAAAAAAAAACATAGTGAATCTAAGTTTGACCTCTTGCCTCCGTTCACACATGTGCACAGGCACCCACATATACACACACATATGATTTGAATGGTTCCATGTGTTCTAGTACAAAGTTTGTTACGTACCTACGTGTTCTGCTTTCGGTACATGCGCCATCTCTGTGTTCTAGAGGCTTCCAAGAGGGTGGCTTATATTTCTGCATTTGCTAGGCTTGACGTGGGTGACAGCCACATGACCACATTTAGCTTTGTTGTGCAAGAGGGAAGTTTGCATGTTTTTCATTCCCTACGAAACTTAACTTTTGGTAGATGTCCTGTGTTGCTTCATTCTGCCACTAGAGGGCGACATTAGCAGTTCTCACATGTAGATGAGACTCTTTTTTTTTTTGCTCTTCCGAGACATATTTTTCCCTCTTTGTAAACCCAGTTTCTCAATTTTGAAACTATTGATGTTTAGGAATAGAAGGATCTATTGTGGGGCAGTGCTTAGCAGCATTCTTAGTCTTGCCTTCCCTGATTCCTCTAACCCGTGGTGACCTGTATTGCCTTCTGCTATCACCAAAGGTAACCTGACCTTTCCTGACCAAGGACCTAAGAGATCTTAGAACAGCAATTCTCCAACTTTCATGTCAACATTAATACTCTTGAAGTATGTTGAGGATCTGTATATGTGAATTATTGCTATCAGTATATCATTAAAAGTAATGCCCAGGGCTGGGAGATGGCTGAGTGGATGAAGGTGTGGTGAGATGAACTAACTGCAGCTTCCAGAAGCTACCGTGGAAGGAAAGAACTCACTCCTAAGTGTATTCCTCTGAGCTCCATCCATGTGCCTGTGTGCGCACACCATACACACATGTGCATTATACACGTACACGCACCATATGCACACGGGCATCATATACACACATGCACACATCATGCTGGGGTCCAGCCTCTCAACCGGATGAGGGTCGGGGAAGGCCCCGAAGGAAGGGCCCTGAAAAGAAAGAGGTGAGAGTGCGCTTGATTAAAGTGAAAGCTGGCTGATGATTCAGCCAGGGGGTTCGCTAGCACTCGCTAACTTTTGGCTGAGATCGCCCCAGTCTTTTACTTTGTACAGAACTTTTTTCAAAATCATCCAGGCATTGCATTACATAAAGGTTTTTTTTTTTCTCCAGCAACATCACATTGGTCATGCAAGCTATCAGTTGTTTTACTTTACATTTTCAGAAGCAGACCGCGTAGCTGGGGGTCAGCCTCAGGCTGGTGTCGTGCGGTTACAAAATCAAACAGGCAATTTTATTTTTACTGAAGTGTCAGCAAACTATTAAAGTTTTGCTTTACAGTCTCAGGGGCGATTATCTATGTGTCCTTGTCTCTCTAGACGTGCTAACTCCCCTACCAGGCTCTTCAGCCCTTGTCTTTACTGGGGAGTCAGTGCCTTTGTGCCAGGAATGATTTTGTCATAAAACTCTCTCATTCTCTGTGTATGTCAGGTCGGAGATATTAGACACGGAACAACTCTCACATTTACTAAGGACTTGAAGATCAGTAAGATTGTTATTATTATTTTTAGTGTTAAAATCACCATGCCTTGTTTTCTATAATGTGTCCCTTTCCCAGTTAGTAAGAGCTGAATTAAAGATTATTTCCAGTTTTACCAATAAGCAAACAGACACCGTGACCGATAAGACTATCAGCAGCCGTGCAGCAGAAAGGAGTGGAGAAGGGCAATGGCCTCCTGGCGTTCCAGCAGCCAGAGCCTTGTCAAGCAGCTACTTGCACTGGCATGGTGGTGTAGTCACCGGCAACATCATACATGTACATACACATCATACATGTACACTCACATTATATACATATGCATCATATACGCAGAAATACATTCATATCACATACAACCATACACGTATCATATATACAGCATAACACATACATATACTCATCATGTACACGTTTGTCCATATATACATTATACACACACATAAGCACATACATCCTATACACACATGAACACGTGCACTCATGCACAGATCATATACACACTCATATGCATAGACATACACATCATATACACATACACTCACGTCATACCCACAAAACATCATACACACGCACAAATAAAATTAAATCTGCAGCTGGGTGGAGGAGGCGCACACCTTTAATCCCAGCACTTGGGAGGCAGAGGCGGGCGGATCTCTGAGTTCCAGGCCAGCCTGGGCTACAGAGCCAGTTCCAGAGTGGCCAGGGGGACACAGAGAAACCCTGTCTCAACAACAACAGAAACAACAAAAACATTGCTGTGATAATTTTGACCTGTTAATCTTTTCACAGTTCCCAGACTACTCAACTATTTGGATTGTTATAAATATTTTTTATTAAAAAGTTGCTAAATACTAAGCCAATTATTTGTTTAATGAACAATTTTATTCTTTTTTGGGGGAATTGTTTTACATTTTCCCTTTATGTGTGTGAGTGTTTTCTCCTGCATGTGTGGACTCCCTGGAACTGAGTTACACGTGATTGTGAGTTGCTATGTAAGTGCACAACATTGAACCCAAGTCCTCTGTAAGAGCAGCAAGTGCTCTAAACAATACCAAGCTTTTCCAGTAGCCCACTGGGTTTTTTTTGTTTTTTTTGTTTTTTTTTTTTTGGGAGGGTGCAGGAGAAGGAGAGAGAATACCTTTTCTATTTTGAAGTCTACACTGTGTAAACTGGGGTGGCCTCAAACTTACAGAGACCCATCTGCCTCTGCTTCCTGTGTGCTGAGATTAAAGACGTGCACCACCACACTCAGCAGGAAATTTTTTTTTTGGGGGGGAAACTATTACATATATATCACAAAAAATTACCTGTCTGTTTTTCTATCAGCCCTAAAATTTAAATTCTGTGTTCATGGTAGGGATGGCCAGAATGTGGGAGTCAGAGGTCATTGGAGTATTTAGTTAACATTCTACTTTCTCTCCCAGCATTTTGATAGGGAAGTATCAGATCGATTTCCAGAAAATGACTTGTAGTTCTAACCCCATCCGACGCCTCTCTACTCCTTCGTCTGTCACAAAGCCGGCTAACCCCGTCTTCAGCACCACCTGGCTTTGGTATTGGAAGAATGAATCTAACAAATATATTCAGTATGGGGATGAGGTGAGTACCGTTTCCCCTCGAGGGGAAAAAAGCCAAAACACTAGTGGGAAAGGAGGATGAAGCTTTAGATGTTTTGTTTTTTGGTTTCATGTCGGGAGGTGGTGTGTGGTGTGTGTGTGCAGTATATACTCTAGGAAGAATGAGAAACAAACATAAAATATTTTTCAGGACACTTGGGAGACACAACTCAGTCAAACATCCGTCTTCTGCATGCTTAAGGATGGGCTGGAGCTGAGAACTAGCTTTCTGTGCATGAGTTCCAAATGCGCAGCCAGCAAAGAGGGTGGTGATGGGAAGTTACGAGACCGGTGGAGATGTCTCTGTGTTTGTTGTACTAGCAGAACATCCTTTTGTTTGTTTGTTTTTGAGACAGGGTTTATCTGTGTAGCCCTAGCTGTCCTGAAACTCTCTCTGTAAGCCTGGCTGGCTTTGAATTCTGTGCTGGGATTAAAGGCGTGTGCCACCGCTGCCTGGCGGCACAATGTCTTAACCTGCTCTACCATACAAACCACATCTGGTCACTAGCATCCAGTTAGAGTTTGGACTTACATGAACTTGAAGGATTGGACTAGAAGATTCTGGGTTGCCCCGCAGCAGGGACATAGTAAGGAGGAATAGCAGTCTGGATAAGCTGAGCATCTTTGTGTAAATCTTTCTTTCTCCGACTCAGGATCAAAAAGGGGGTTGGGGGTGGGGAAGAAGGCAGGGAAAGGTCTTTGAATCAATGTGACTCCAGAAACAAATGGAGCCGAGAATAGAGACAAAGAGATGGGAGCGTGGAGTCTGCAGAGCAAGAAGTGAGGGGCAATGGAGTTGCCAAAGCAAAGAGAGAGACTCTGTTCATCAGAAAACCCCCAGAGCCTCCGAGGGAAGCAGAGACTTCACTGTGTGTGTGCTTCAGGGAGTTCCCCCTCTCCCCTGCTACAATCCAGAGTCTCTCAGATCAGCAGCATGGTGGTTTCCAAAGGTCTTAGCAGCGCACACATTTTATCAGAGACTCTTCCAAGGAACCTAAATGAGCAAAACCGAGCAGGGCAGAGTTGCTGTTCTGAAAGTTGATCCGCTTCCCCCACTGCCACGCATCTTTGGAGCAGAGTTCTATTCGCAGCCCGGTGTGGGCCCCTGTGGCGTGAGACTCTCCAGATTCTTTTTATGTTCAAGCCAAGTATGATGTCTGAGTTGCATAGAAATGATTTTGACAAGTGCTGTAGGAATAGACATCACAAACGCCAGTTAATTAACCTTGGGAAACATGAGAAAAAGCTATGGGTCTCTATGGTTCCTAAGTCAGGTGATTTGTTGCTCTTAAGATAAGAGGGGAAGGTCAGGAAACATTGGGATTCTAGTGACATCAGTTCCAAGAACCAAACAGCTCTCAGTGTGGAATGTGTGGTATTTAAATTTAAATTTACAGCCAGCAAGATGGCTCAGTGCATAAAGATGCTTGCCACCAAACCCTGCAACCTGAGTTCTATTCCCCCAAATAAATAAATAAATAGATAGATCAATAGATATAATTATGTAATTTAAACATTTAAGTGTGTATGGTTCTAGAAGTCACATTTCCTAATAAAACATCAAGAAAGTTCGGCTACAACCATGGTGTGTATGCCTGTAATTTTTTAATCATATCATCGGTCATGATATCCTGGGCTACATATTGAGAACAGCCTGGGCTACATATTGAGATCCTGTATTGAGTAAATAAGCAAACAAATGAAAGAAAGAAAGAAAATTTCTGAGCTCTTTAATACAGGCTCTTCTCTGGGATGTTCAGACTATATTAGCTACAAAGGTTTTAGGATAAATTTTATTTCTTAAATTACATTCATTTATTTAGCGTGTGCACATTTGTGTGTGTGCGTGTGTGTGTGTGTGTGTGTATACACATGTGAAAATGGAGGTCAGAGGGCAACTTTCAGGAGTTGGTTCTCTCCTTCCACTCTATGAGAAGTGGGGCTGGATTTCAGGGCCTTGGGCTTGCCAGCAAACAACTTTACCAACTGAGCCATTCTGCCAGCCCTAGGATAAACATTTTAAATCACTTCTTCAGACCCTCACCATTTACTTAGGCTTTCACATCCTCAGGCCTGTAAACCTCAGAACATCTTTAAACAGTTTGCTAATTAGTTCAGCAAGGAAAAGTTTTGTAAAACCAATGTGAGCACAAGCAATTACTATCAATCAGGGTTCGTTTTCAGTAGCCCACTTCTCATCCTTTCCTTTATCTGAGTCTGTTTCTTGTGAGGAGCAAGGAAATTCTGCTTTTTTTGTCTTTGGAATGTAACTTAGTAGCTCCCCATAACATTGCTGGGTCTGGGATGGGCTCCTATCCACGCCTGGAACCTCACGTGCCTGTAGCCCCTGGGCCACCTCTCATACGGCTCCTGCCTGTAGAACCCAGCTGCTGACATGACTTGCCTGCAGCGGTGGTTGGAGCACCATGGAACAGAGCTGGGTGGGAGATTTATTTACTTTCTTTCTCCACTGCTGGGGTGTCCTCCGGAGAATTGGGCTGTTTCTTTCAACAGATTCAAGGAAACGATTCCATTGTGCCTGGCTAAGCTTAGCTCCTCTATCCCGAAGCCTGACTTCTCCATTATTGTTTCCCAGTTGCGCCACAGATCTTCACTTAACCAAGTACTTGCCTTAATCTGTGCCTGGTGGTCTTCACTAGATCCCGTATTCCAGGCCCCACCGTCCGGGTGCCATTGTGATAAATCCTGCTTATCCGGTATCAAACGGTAGCTGGATAGGGAGAGACTGAACCAAAATGGACACGCTGTGTCTTTGAGCCCAGTCGGGAGCTGAAGCTACACTTTATTCTTGGTTTAAGTTCTTATACTCTCTTTCTCAGAGGTCTCTGGGCAATTACCAAGTTAATGATCACGAGAGGCAAATCACACGTGCGTGCAAGCACGAGGTTAAAGATCACAAGGGAAAAAGGCGTATGTGTAAGCGCGGGGTTACAATCAACAAGGTTAAACAATATATACGCAAAACATATTATTATTGTTATATATTATATTATATTATATTATATTATATTATATTATAATATTATATATTATTAACCATGAAACAATCACACTGCTTTGTGAGCCGAAGAAGGGATGTTCCTTAAGCAATCTTTGACTTCCTGGAAATAAGCTGTCTCCAGGCAGGTCCTTTTTACGACTCAGCCCTACTCAGCAGAATGTCCCAAATGAGAAATAGGCTTATAGCCAAGAGCACACAGCAGAATTTAGGCCTAAAATTAGGGGCCTCTCCACAAGACCCTAGAGCCTTGTTAGTCAAAGTGAGGTTCAGAGACCAGTAGCATCAGCACTGCCTAGATGATGTTCCAATGCCGAACCCCAAACCCTCTCTCTATCTCCTGGACCAGTCTGTTCTTTAGTCGGACCCTGGTGTACTCCTGGTGTGTGTGTGAAATTTGGAAAAGTGGTTTAAGATACAGTAGGGTGGGATCTACAAAGCCGAACAGATAGTTGAAGGATACAAGACTTCAAGCTAGAGGGATAGGAAGTCTCTAAGTCTACAAGGATTTGCCCCTTTGGCAGTTCTTTGAGCCAGAAGGAGGCGCACGGAGTCCAGGCTCCACCCAGTCATGGCAGTCATCTTTCAACCATCTCTGTTAGTGGTAACTGCATCAAACATCTTCGTGGTTTGACTTCATCTTTGGTTGCTGAAGCTTAGGAGTCTTCTACCTTTAATTCTGGCCCCATCCCCGCACATCCAGACTCCAACTCTGCATTATGTGCAAGCGTTTGAACACAACGTTCCTCTCTATCCCTGGTGGTCTACAGGATGGAGAGACCATGTAGACCCTTGGCCCCAAGATATTTTCCTCGGATGTTCTGTTCAGTGCCCTATCCCAGTGAGCATCTGAGACTGGGAAAGCCTAGCAGAAAGCTGAATGTCACCAGAGGATCACGAGCCCCTCCCTGTGTAAGCAGCAGGTGGGATTGCTGTCTGAAGAGCTCCTCTGCTCTAGTTCTCAAGGGAATGTTTTCCAACTGTTGTTTTGGAAGCCCCTGCATGTAGGGCTTTACATCCGATCTGTACTAGCTGCAGAATGGATAGATAAAGTGGATCGTGGCTTAGTTTTGACACATGCCTTTCCCCACCCATTCTGAGGTTCACATCCTTCATAGATGCCTTGAAACCAGAAATTAGGTCTACATTTCTTGAGTATCCGAATCCCTTTCATCATAGCCTCAACGGATAGCAAAGCTTAAATGCATGCATTGTAACTGCACGGCTGGGAGGCCTGGTCACGCTGCGTACTCTGGTTGAGGGCAGAGGAGAGGGCTGGGTCACTTACATTTGAGCAGCAATGTTTCTTTTGGAGCTTAGAGTTTGGAGGAATATTGGAAAGGCTTCTTGACTTTCCTTCATTACAAGTTCAAACTGCCCATGATGTTCTGATTCATGCAAGATTATGGGATACTGTCGGACAGCAGATGCAGATGGGCTTGGGTTGTGGAGATGGTGTTAAAAAAATATTCTGCAGTTATGCTCCTCAGGCATTCCCTGGAAGTAGAGTTGGTTTCTGTAGGAAGTGCTCTCTCCAGCACTGACTTGGTGTTGCATGGGAAGTCTTAAGCCTGGCTTGGGAGAGAGGATGACTCTTATCCCCTTGCTAAAGCCAAACTGTGTAAAATAGAACAGTAGAGATTTCCTGAAAGCCTACCCTCAAGTCTTTGCTTATGTGTTCTTAAATTTTTATGTGCATAGAACAAAGCCCAGCCCAGTTCCAGCATCGACTCTTCCTATCTGGAGTCTTTCTTCCAGTCCTGTCCCAGGGGAGTTTTGCCGTTTCGGGTCGGTTCACAGAGCTACGAGTTAAGCTTCCAAGGTGAGTGCTTGTCTTTGGTGTGGAGTGTCCGTGGAATCTTGAGCACATAAGAGTAGACAGTCCATGCGCATTGCCACATCCTGGGTCAAGGGTCTTTTTTAGCAGGTAGTACAATCTGAGGGTAACAGCTGGTGGCTGTCAAATCCGTGTTCTGGGGCCCTGTCTCCCAACAGATGCTTTCTGTGCAACCCCTTGCCTTCTTCTCCCCTGGAAAATCAGAGACTTAGACATGACATCTCTAGAGTTCTTCAGCTCTGTCAGATTCCGTTTCTGATTCTGGGGGTGCACTTTGAGAATTCAGTAGCCAGTGACTACAGTGGAGGTCTTGGGCCTCCGGGCAGCCTTAGAGATTTAGAAACTTGCTCTTGGCTTCCTGTTCCACCTCCTTGATCAGTGATTTCATTGATCACCTCCAGTCAGGCACTTGGCCCACAACCATGTTTATTTGAACCTCTGAAGGAAGGTCTTCTCGTTTGCGCCTACCACTCTGCCTGCTGCACTGAATGTGAAAAAGAAACGAGAGCTGAACCAACTTCCCTTTCCCCTTGGCATCATGCCCAGGGACTCTCCTGTCTGTGGCCAGACACTGGCCTTTTCGGGGCCCGTTTTGAAGAAGCGAGACTTTCTTGAGTCCGTGATGTTCCCTGGTGGTCTCTGCGATCTGAATCCTGGGCCATTTATTGTGTGGCAAACGATGTAACTTTAGTGATTATGCTATTCCAACTATTTTGGAAATCAGCCTGGCATTCACGCCAAGACATGTCGAAATGTGTCTTCCGCTTCGTTTCTTCTACGTCTGCCGGAAATGCAGTGAATGAATAAATTAGAGTATTAAACGTCAGTGGATTATTAGAGAAGTCGTCCTAGTTTGCGTCTTTGTTGCCGTGATGAACACCATGACCAAAGGCAGCTTGGTGGGGAGGAGGTTTAGGGAGGCGAAGGCAGGAGCGTGAAGCAAAAGCCATGGAAAGATGCTGCTTACTGGCTCGCTTCCCCTGGCTTGCTCAGCCACTGTTCTTTCTTTTTAAAAATAATTTATTTACTTTTATTTCATGTGCATTGGTGTTTTGCCTGCATGTACGTCTGTATAAAGGTATCAGATCCCCTAAAATTGGAGTTACAGGCAGTTATGAGCTGCCGTGTGGGTGCTGGGAATTGAACCCAGGTCCTCTGGAAGAGCAGCCAGTGCTCTTGATTGCTGAGCCATCTCTCCAGCCCCCACCCCATTTTTTTTTTTTGTTTGTTTGGGTTTGTTTGCTTGTTTTAAAACTTAAAAAAAATTTTTTTTCAAGACAGGGTTTCTCTGTTGTAACTCTGGCTGTCCTGGAACTCATTCTGTAGTCCAGGCTGGCCTCAAACTCACAGAGATCCACCTACCTCTGCCTCCCGAGTGCTGGGATTAAAGGCGTGTGCCATCACCGCCTGGCTCAATAATTTGCTTTTTGAAAAAAGACACTCTTGGAATTTTGAGCCAGGTCTATAGTTGAAAACAACATTTCATAGTCGAAGTTTTTTGTTTTTTTTTTTTTTAAATCTAAAACCATCCTGTCTGTTTTGTACATATAAGATTCAGTCATGAATGTTTGCTGTACAAATGACCTCTGCAAAAGGTGTCATTTCTAGGATCAAGTCTTGATTTTTCTTTCATTTTTTTCGGTCTGTAGGTATGATTCAGACAAACATAGCTTCCAAGACTCAAAGGCATGTTGTCAGAAGGCCAGTGTTCGTTTCTTCAAAGGATGTGGACCAGAGAAGAGGTCTAGAGTAAGTGTCCTGAAGCTGGGCGTTCGTGGTGTCTGAAATGCTCAGGGCCTGATCCCACCCGCATCTGGATTCTGTGTTCTTGGGAAGTCCCTGCTTCTGTTTCAGGGCAGTTGCTGTTTGCTTTACCTATGAGGAAGGGGATTGCTTAGCAATGTGGTGTAACTGAAAGGCTCCCAGAGCAGGGGGCTGAGGGTACCCCTTGGTTAAGCTTTGTGTTACAGATGCAAAGCCTTGGTTGGGATGTAGGATGGGAAGGATGCTATACTAGGAGATCAGCTTCTGCCCTTACCTCACAGGGGATTTTAGGCAGGTCTTTGGGCTTCAGCTACTTCAGCTGTGATTGGCTGGATCATGGGGTGTGCCTACAAAGTACTGAATATGCTGGATTTTGTTTTGCATGGGTTCTCTGTCTTTGCTTGTGCTGTGGTTTATAGAGAATAACAGGCCGGGGGGAAAAAAAGCTTGAGCCAGCAGCCTGATGAAGGGCTTCGGAGAAGATAAAGTTGGCCAAAGGCGTTGGTTTTAGTTTTAATTGACTTATAATCATTGTACCAATGGGACTCTTCCAGGCGGGTTTTACTGTGGGGAATTCATTGTAACTCATCTGTCTGCTGTGAAACTCAGTAAAATCTCATTGCTCACAAACTTTGCGGTTGGATTTTTTTCCTCCCATGGGGGATGTGTGATTATATGGATCAGGTTTCAAGGCAGGTGTAAAATCAAGCTGTTCTAGATTTTTGTGGTTGTGAGAGTCCAAGGTGGGTTCCCATGAGGCAACATGGGAAATAACATCTAGGGAGAGCTCAAGGGTGGAATGGGAGTCAGGTCCGGGAGGGATGTGGGGGTCAGTGCTGCGCAACTCCGTTCTAGGTCACCTCAGTTCACACCCTGCACTCTGCTCATCAGCCTCCAGGATGTGGGGAGCTGAAGTACACGGCCTCCTCGCCTCCACAGTGGGCCTAACAGCAGCACTGCTCACTGCTGAGATACCCCTCCAGACCCTGGCTACAGCGGCTGATATGATGCATACCCAGTAACAACTTTCCATAACTCGATTCCTCTTGGTGTAGACTATGTGACACTAACAAAATTTGCCAATAACTCGTTGACTGTCAAGTGATACCCCCTTCATGTTCTGTCTTGAAATGACCTTTTAGAGTTATATATTCCCTATCCTATCCAAACAGGTATGTATATCACGTTTAGTTGATTTATCCTTAAGCTGCCTTTAAACTATTTAAGTGTAACCTCATCTATTTTTAAAAATTTTATGTCTCTGTGTGTGCGTGAGCGTGTATGTGTGTGTGTGTGTGTGTGTGTATGTGATATGCCTGTGTGTGCATGCGTGTGTTCTCGCCTGTTCTGGCATGTGTGGAGGCCAGAAATTGGCGTTGGTATGTGTTCTTCCATCACGTCTCCACCTTACATTTTGAGACGGTTATTTGTTGAACCTGGAGCTTGCGCATCAGCTAGCCTGGCCAGCCAGCAAGTCCCTGGAACCCACTTGTCTCTTCCTGCCAGTGCTGGTGTTACAGAGGGATGTAGCAACATGTGGGTGCTGGAGATCCGAACCCAGGCCTTCGCCTTCCCCAGTGAACCATCCTCCAGTCCATCCCCCCTCTCATTTTCTTTTCTTTCTTTTTTGTTTTTTGAGATAGGGTCTTTCTGCGTAATCTTAGCTTGCCTCAAATTCAGTATACAGACCAGACTGGCCTTGAAGTCATAGAGTTATGCCTGGTTCTGTCTCCTCCAAGTGCTGGATTAAAGGCATGCACCTCCATACCTGACTCCCCTCTATTTTTAAGATACAATTTTTTTAAAAAAAGAAAAGAAAAGAAATGAGCTGGGCCATGGTGGCACACGCCTTTAATCCCAGCACTTGGGAGGCAGAGGCAGGTGGATCACTGTAAGTTCAAGGCCAGCCTGGTCTGCAGAGTGAGTTCCAGGACAGCCAGAGTCACCACAGAGAAACTCTGTCTTGAAAAACCAAAAGGAAAAGAAAAAGAAGCGAGGGATTTGATCTATCAGAACATATTCTGCGCTGGATAGTTTTGGGCCAAATAAACCCCCTCCTCCCCGTCTTGCTTTCGGTCACAGTGTTTCCTCAGCAATAGTTGCCCTAACTAGGACACACCCCATTGTGTCCCAGTGCGCCATTTTATGGTGGCTTCTGTAGGATGGTTACTAGAGTCTGAGGACTTCCTAGGTCCAGGTTGGGTTTTTGGTCAAGAATGGAGCACAAGGGATGCTTTGCTCTTACTGAGGAGATATGGGAAGTCTGATTGTCCTGTTTACTGATATGAGGGGGTGTCTTTAGTTCTTTAGTCTTCCAGCTGATCTCTCACCCTGAAATACGGCTCCTACAGAGAGGCAAAGCCCTTTTCCCTGTGTCTTTCTAAACTTTATCATTTGTCAAGACACGCGTGCTCCAGCTGGCACAGCAGGACCTTTGAAGATTGAGCAGATACACCCAGAACAATTAGTACCTTTATATGTTAGGTTTTTTTGACATTCATTCATTCATTGATTTGTGTGTGCACATGTGTGTGTGTGTGCGCGCGCGTGTGTGTGTGTGTGTGTGTGTGTGGTCAGACTCAGATCATCAGGCCTGCGTGCAAGCGTCTGTACCTACTAAGCCATCTCGTCTGCCTAGTGCTTTTACAGTTCAAAACAGTGGGAAAGAACATTTACGTTTCTAAATTATGCCCTTTTTTAAAAGCTGTGCTTACTGAACCAGGAATTTTCAGGGGTGTAGTCTGGAGGAAATATAGAAGTCAACACTGAGTTTCCCAGGAAGCCCTGGCTTTCTGGATTCAAATTGAGGGTAAAAAGACAGGGAACCAAGTGAATTCTCCTTCTGTCTTCATTTGTAGCCTTCAGCCGATGAAGCCCCAGCTAGGGGCTCTGACCCCGAATTCTCTTCCCCAGAGGAATATTATCACCCCTCCTTCTAACAAATACGAGGTACTTGTTTTATTTCTTTGGTGGGTGAACCCTTTAAAGGTGGGGAAATGCTTTGCAGTAAGTGTGTGGGTTTGTTATTGGAATGAATGAATTGCTTCTGTAAGACTTTGCTCCAGATTCAAAGGCAGGTGTCTAGGTATGATTGTGATGCCTTCCCAGAGAACAACTGTTTCCAGGGCATCTCAGTGTTTTCAAAGATGCGGTGTCATCAGGGAGGATTCCCACAGCAATCCTGCGAGATCCATAACATGGCTGATAAGAAAACAGGACCTGGGAGAGGAGCAGTGGCCTAGCACCCCGTGCCTCACTCTGCCAGCCTGGCTGGCAGGGGACTGACTGCTCCTGGTCTGTTAGCCTTCACATCTGGCTGTAGCCCTTACAAAGGCCAGTCCGGCTGAGCTCCATAGGCCTCTCTGATCCCTCTGTCTCTGGCTGGCTTTGGAGTTTGGACAATAAACTTCCCCGGGTCCCTGGAGTAAGTCTCATATTACATAAGTTGGCCGGAACAGACAGGTGCACGTGCCTGTTGGTCCGTTACCAGAACGAGCAAGAGACCAGATGCGGACATCCTGAGCCAGCCTATCCCATCTGAGAACCGCAGTGGCGTCATGGCGTGCGGCGGGCACATGTGTGGATATAGCATGCTATCGGTTATCTGGGTAACATTTAAACTTTTTTTTTCTAGTTGCTAGAACTCAACAGCCAGGATGAGGAGTTTGTCAGAATAAGTGAGAATTTTAAAGCATCCATGAAGCATTTCAAGATTGAAAAGATAAAGAGGATATGGAATCAAAGGCTCTTGGAGGCTTTTGAAAGGTGATGTATCAGACTTTGTTTGGGATCATGTTATTAAAGTAGACCGAGAGGGAAGTATTCCTTTTATTTTATTTTTACATTTATTTCTTTGGAACTAGGCTGTGGGTCATGCACATCAGAAGACAACATGCTGGAGTCAGTGCCCACCCCAGCCCTGTCCCCCTCCCGTGCAGGTCCAGGAGATTGAACTCAGCGGCAGCTCTCTTGCTGGCCCAGTGTTCTTGGTACTGAATCTCACATTTCTCTATGTTAGAAAGAAGCTGAAGATGAAGAAAAATGACGAGATGTTCCTGTTTCATGCAACGTGTCGTGCTCATGTAGATTTTATCTGTAAGAATAATTTCGAGTGGATTCTACATGGAAATCAGGAGACCAGATATGGAAAAGGTTGGGTTTTGTCTTTTTAGTAACTTATTTATATATATATTGATATTTTGCCTGCTTGTATGTACGTGTGAGGGTGTTGGATCCCCTGGGACTGGAGTTACAGACAATTGTGAGCTACTGTGTAGGTGCTGGGAATTGAACCCAGGCCTTCTGGAAGAACAGCTAATGGTCTTAACAACCAAGCTATGTCTCCAGCCCCAAAATCTTGTTGGTTTTTTGTTCCTTTGTTTGTTTTGCTTTGTTTTTCAAATCATGGTTTCTTTGAGTAACAGCTCTGGCTGTCCTGGAACTTGCTTTGTAGAGCAGGCTGGCCTCAAACTCACAAAGACCTGCCTCTGCCTTTCAAGGGCTAGGACTACAGGTATGTGCTACCACCAGCTGGCCAAAGGGTGTGTCCTGAAGCAGAGAGAGCTATGACTCTGTTCTGCACATGCTTTATTAAGATGCTCTTGGCATTAATTTGTAAACCTGAATAGCTGGTCTTCGGTGGCCCTGGGCTGAGTAACCTTAAAAGCCTGTGTTAGGACAGCTCTGTTGACCTGGAGTATGGGTGCTGGGCCTTGGCTCTAGGGCTCCTGTCTAGTCTTTTTCTCTGGAAACAGCTCAAGGTCTTCCTACTTGTAAACTGCTCCATCTGCTGGCTGTGTTGTCTGCCATTGTTACTCACTGGAGTCGACTCTTCCTGATCTCTCTCTGTCTGCAGAGCCATTCAAACTAGGCTTCTAATGCCACCAATGGGGAGAAGAGGCCCTGCTCATTCCCAGCCATACTGGCCTATCAGGTCTGCCCTCACACAGAATCTCACTCCTCTGTTTTGTTGATGCATCATTCACTCTTTATGGCTGTTTAAGGAATTAGATGGAATCAGACCTGGCAGCACAGGTTTGGAACCACAGCTGCTTGGAAGGCTGAGGCAGGAAGATTCAGTTCAAGGCCAGTTTGTACTGCAAAGCTAGCTCAGGTTTGTCTGGACAACTTAGTAAGGCTGCATCTTAATAGAAAGAAAATGGCTGGGGGTATTGCTCATTGGTAGGGCCCTTGTCTAGCATGAAAGAGGCCCCCAGAGATTTAATTACAATACTATAAAGAGAAGGAAAGACAAAGAACAAAGTTTAATGATATGGATACGTAAAGATGTCATGGTGAAAGTCAGTACATTGGATGCTGACCTAAAAATTAATAGATCAAGAAGAATAAGAGGAAGATGATGATGATGATGATGATGATATGTGCCATCCTCATCCTGATGGCTATTGTATGATGTAGATCTGGGGCAGTGTAGTATAGAAATTTGTAGTGGGGACCGGATTTATCACAGTGAAAAATAATACGAAATATCTGGGTGTGATGGTGCATGCTTTCAATGTCAGCACTTAGGAGGCAGAGGCAGGAGGATCTCTGAGTTTGAGTTTAGCCTGGTCTACATAGAGAGGCCCAGGACAGCCAAGACTACATAGTGAGACCTTGTCCTTGATAAAGCAAAACACCAATAAAATAAAGAAGGCGTGCCATTTCCTTCTGTGACTCAGAGGGTCTGTGGATTGGTGTGGAGCACAGCTGTCAATGGCAAGCTGGTAAACCGAGGCTCTGGACACAGCTAGGAAGGCGGGAGGTCACGGCGACAGCTAGTGTTGATGGCTGTAAGTGTGGTGGGTTGGTAGATGTGTTTGTACGTTTGGTCATTTTTCTAATTCATGACCTACTTTATAAGTCTACAAAAAGATCCTGGATGGACTGATTCCCTTGAAAATAAACTTGTTTTGGTTAAACGTTATACTGGTAAGAAAGTACAAATAACACAGTGGGGTTGGGGTGGAGACATACAAAAGTGTGGTTCAGAGCTGAAGAGAATGGTCCAGGCTTAGTTAGAGGGCATGAGTCTGACCCGTGGTCACATGTACGTGTAATCTCAGTGCTAGGAAGGCAGACAGGTAGATCTCTGGGGCTCACTGATTGAACAGTATAACCTACTTGGCAGGTTCTGAGCCAGTGAGAGATCCAGCCTCAGTCAGTCAACCAATCAATAAACAGAAGTGGATGGCACCTGAACACCACACTGAGGTTGTCTTCTGACTTTCCCACAGATGCACACGCACGTGCGTGTGCACCTGCACACAGTAGTTCAGGCTGTAGTCACAGTACTTGGGACCTGGTACGAGAGGACCGCTGTAAGTTTGAGGTCAGCCTGGGCTAAGTGATGAGAGCTATCTCAAAACTCTGATACAAGAGCTGGGGATGGGGTTCAGTTCATAGACTGTTTTTCAAGTGAGTTTGCATCGTTACGCTCTGCAGTTCCCGTGTATGCCTGCCTTCAAGGCATTTTTCCTCCTGTCTCGTGCATAGTGAGGGTTTTCCTTAGTTGTGCCAGTGTCTTTAACAATTCTAGCCATGGTACCTTTCCTTCTGCCCTGCCCTCAACTTTAAATGAATCCATCGTACTTTCTTTGACAAACTACACAGTTTTTATTATCTTCCTGCCCTGAATTCTCATTATAAGTCTCAATAAACACAATGAGCATAACCATTCGGGAGTCTGAATGTTACTGTCTTGAAATTTTGCCAAGCAACTTAGGCCATTACCTTTACATTCAGCTTCACTTACATTGTCAGGACATGGGCTGGAGAGACAGCTTAGGGGTTAAGAGCCTCGGCTTTTCTTCCAGAGGACCTGGGTTCAGTTTCCAGTACCCACATGGAGGTTCACAACCTTCTGCAACTCCAGTTCGAGGGAATCTGATGCCCTCTTCTGTTCTGCAGGATCCTGCGTGTGTGTAGGACACATAAGCTCACACAACTACACACACACATGCACATAAAAATAAAAGATAAACAATTTTTAGAAAGAAAGAAGGAAATGGTCAGGACATAGGCAGAAGGCAACCACGCAGTTGCATGGTTGGTTGCAACGCAAGTGGCCACCAGCCCAACCCTCCAAAGGGCCGATGTTTTCTCTTCACAACCTTGTAAGAACTGTTTTCACTGTGCTGTTTCAGTCAGCATCCCCCTCTTCTGTACTGCCACCAGAACAGCCCGTTAAGCCCTGCCTATGGCTCTTGCCCACTGGTCCAGACTCTTCCAGATTCCTTCCCCAGCCCAGCTCCAAATGCCTGCGAGCCTCGAGTCAGGCTTGTGACAGCAACAGCCACTTTTTCTGTATCAGTTGCTTATCAGATACCCAAAACCCCAAAAAAGAAGCAACTTAAGGGAGGAAGAGATTTATTATGGCAGGAAAGGCGCGGCAGCAGTGATTCCAAGAAGCTGGTCAAATTGCAGCTCCAGTCAGGAAGCAGGTTGGGGGGTGTTGGAGCGTATCTACTTTTCTTCCTTTCCCTTTTTCACTCAGTCTGGGTTTCCAGCCCTTGGAATGATGTCACCTACATTCAAAGCGGGTCTTCAGTTAAATCGCTCTGGAAATGCTATCAGAGACATGTTCGGGAGTGTACCTCTTACCTGATTAGAAATGTAGTTAGGTCGATGATGAGGATTAGCTATTCCAGACGGCTTGTAAGTTATCGGTAAAACACTGTTGGTAGATGTTTCATCCAAACCAACATCTGATTCTCTATATCCTGTTATAACTTATGCTCATTGATAACAAGTCACCTTTTTCTGATTATTTCTAGGAAATTACTTTACAAAAGAAGCCTTCTGTTCCCACAAAAATTGCCGATATGAGGCCCGAAACATTGTGATGTTCGTAGCCCGAGTTCTGGTCGGAGATTTCATTGAAGGAAATATGACATACAGCAGCCCTCCTGTGCCCTATGACAGCTGCGTGGACACCAGGTTGAACCCCTCCGTCTTTGTCATCTTTGAGAGAGATCAGATTTACCCAGCGTATGTGATTGAGTACACAGAGCCAGAGAAAGAAAAACCCTGCATAATTAGTTAGAAATGACGTATACTGGGTCATAGCCTGTTACTCTGTGGACTTCCGGGACCAAATCACCCCAGACAGTAGTTAGACTTTTACATTTCCTTCCTACATCGTCTCACAGCTTAAATCAGCGATTCTCAAACATTTCTGTTCCCAAATTCACAGTCCCAGGTTGACCCGCACAAATCCAGGCTGTGCTATTTGTTAAAGCTCCCCCACGACTCCAGTGTTTTATCAATCAGGCCGATTTCTAAATTGTCTGCAACTGACTTTGATTTTTCTCATTTGCTCTTTGTTTTTGCCGTGTATGTGGCATTGTTTTAGTGTTACTTAAATTGAATGAACATTAGTTTGGGAAATTTGAGCGAAATATAATAATTCTTACTGAAATAGGGGCATAAGACATTGCAGCTTTGGGCAAAAAACTTGCTGAGGAAAAAAAAAAGTTTAAAAGTTAAATTTAAATGCTGTTGCCAGCTGCAATATGCAATACCATATATTATCATGCGATGAAACTGATCTGAGGGACACATTTCTCTCTTCTCCTCACTACTTAGAAGGCAGGCTCTGTGGGATTGACTTTCTAAAATACAGCGGAAGGGCCTGCACGTACGGTTCAGAAGCAACAAGTGGAGTTAGCTGTCCATTTCGGCTCTTGGCATTTGTGTTCTAATTAGTGTGATCACAGAGGAGGCTACTTACAGGCCAGTCTTTCGTGGAACCATCCGGATTTTCATTAAGATTAAGTTACAGTACCCAGAGTCAAACGAGCATGACTGATGAACCCGAGTCCTGTTGGATTCGCTGGCGCTGATGGAAGAGGGTCACCAGGAGCCAGGAAAGGCCGTCCCTGTTTGAGGGCTGGGTCAAGACTGGCTTGATGGTGAGCACGTGAGCAGGACGATAGTGTCGCACACAGATCGTGTACTGCTAGGCGCATCTTTTTGAAAACACAGCCGTTGTGTTTTTAGAGCATTTAGGGCACCTGGCCCAATATTGTCTTCCTTACTACGAATCCGGTCTCTCCTTCCGATTCCCTTTTCTCAGCATTCTGTACCCGCTGCCACCATTTCCCGTTATATCCCTTCCAGCAGACGTCATTAATTGGCATCTGGTCAGATTTTAGATCCTTATAAAAGGTTCCCCAGTTGCTTCACTTCGAAGGTTCCCACAAGCAGCGCCATATAGAGAATTTTTCAGAGTGGGATTCTTTTCTGGGGTGCTTGCCACAGTGGTTTTTCTCATTCGGTTATTTTTCTCCCCTACCCCCCTCTTATACGGTAGCTTCCATTCTGGAATGCTCATTCCCTAACCTAGACCCTCATACTTGTAGACATGCAATGTGTCCAACTACTCATTAGGCTAACTTCTAGTTGGTTATTTACCAGCCATCTCTGGTTTAACACATCTAAGATGGAAAGCTCAACCTGCCTCCTTCTAAGGAATCAGTTCAAGGTGTGTTGTATGTCGCACGCATACCTCCGTCCCAGGCCTCCCTCAACCCCATGGACAGTATCTGCTGCCATGAAAGCAGACAGCCAGAATTCCTCCCAGCCCCCCCCCCCCAAACCTCTCACACATCTGGGCTGTTCCCAAGTTTGTTTTTACTGCCTCCACACTAACCCATTCTGGCATCCTTGCAGGGCCTTTTGCACCTAATCCAGTGGTTCTCTGAACTGTTCTGTCGATTTCCTTCTCATGCTAGGCAACATCTGTTTTGTTAAATCTCCAACATGCAATTCAGGTATATATCCTCCACACAATTCCATTAACTAAAGAAAATCAAAGTTAACATAAGGGGAAATAAAAGGTCATAATTTCGGCACGACTTGACAGTGCCAAGACATAATGGAGTCGTCAGGTGCCTACATTTACCACGAATCTGTATGAGCTTATAAGAAAGGAATTGGAAGCTATTGGCTACAAAGAAACATAGGAACAAGAAAAAGCAAGGGCATGTGTGGACATGAGAGTAAAAACTAACGATACAAGTTATTAGCAAGTGGTACTACTATCTGTACATCGTAAGAACGAAATACCTTCATTGGAATAAAGACACTGCATAAAAGAACTTACAAACTGTCGAAACGGAGAATGAATAGATATTCTTGCAGATGATCTGTAGGTCATACATGAATGTCTAGCGAGACATTCAAAACTCGAATAGGGCACAGAATAATTTCTTACTGTGAGGAACTGCCCAGTGTATCAAAAGATGCATAGTTGGCTCTCACATGCTAAATGCCAGTAGCACCCTCCCTGCCCACAGACATGACAGCCACACACCCTATTAGACCTGTTCATCCTTTTACAGGTAGATCTTTTATAACATCCTTTGCCATCTTGAGATGATTCATAGGTGATACCAGCTACACACGTGAGTCTATTAAAACTTAATTGAGTGCCCTGCCTGTGTTATAATGGAAACATAGGTCAGAATTTTGTAATGAACACAAACTGAGTTTCAGTGTGTGAGTGCTCAGGCATGACTGTGCTGTAAGCTATGAAACAAACAAATGATGACTCTCACTATGAATAGGTTTGGGCTTATGAGTCCAGCAGGGGCAACTTCCTGAAATGAACGAATTACAGGAAAATGAAAGATAAAAGGGATGGGTGACAGAATGCAGACGGCATTAGGGTATACCATAGCAGACCACGCACCGTATCTGTCTATGGTAAAGGGAAGGGCGGAATCACTTTAATTGAAATGTTAATAAGACAGGACAAAATTACAGCCTGTCTCAGAGGAAGCCAAGTATTCTCTCTCAGACAAGCTGTAGGTCCTGCATACATGTCCAACAGGACATTAGACAGTCGTAAAGGTGCAAAACCGTTTGTGTGTGGGACTGGCCCAGCCACACACAACAGGGCACTTGTTCTGCCTCAGGTTGCCTCTACTCAGTGCCGTAATAACCTTCAGATAAACAAACAAACAAACAAAGCAACCGTCACTCTCCAATGTACTGAGCTACTTAATGGCAATGGCAATGCGTTCAGATCAGCTGTTACTTCCATTCTGTTTTACTGTAGAGCAAGTCTGGTCCTTACCTGTATCAAAATGCTTCGTACTTTGGTTTTGTCTATCTTTATCATCCTTCTTGTTTGCTCAATAAAATTTGTTTTGATTCATTTGCCTTCGTTTGCTCCGTTTATTGGCTACCTTTCAAACAAAGAAGAAAATAAGGAAGGAAGAAAGAGAAATCCAATGACAGACACCAGATGCAGGGCAAAGCAGGCGTGGTGACAGCCAAGGCTACGGTTGACGGGCGCAGCTTTGGACCATCAACTGTTGGCAGCCACAAATGTACTTTTTCCTCCTCTGATCCCAGGGGTGATAACAGGGCCAGGCTAAGACAGAGGGTGCATATATTGGTAAGCAAAATTAGCCTGTTTTCTGCATGTGAGACAAGCACTTTCCTGACTAAGCCATCTCCCCCACCCCCTTTCTAGTTTGTGCTATGCAGCCCACAGAGTGTTCATATGCTCATATTCTTGCCTTGGTTTCCCCTTCCGTCTGAGGTGAGTTGTGGGGCTCCACCCTCCTCATCACTTTCGGTCCTCACTCAGTGAATTACCATTTTGTCTCCCCCAGTCTCAACTGTCCCCCCTCCCCAGCACTCCCCACTTTACATATAATTGTGCTTATCTGGTCTGTAGTAAAAGCTCCCAGAGTTCTCCTCTAATTGCCATTTTATCATTACCTTTCCTTTCAAATGACATTTTTCAAAGTGGTCTTACAGTTCCTGGACCTTTCCATTCTCTCTCTCTCCCTGTATGTATGTATATGTGTGAGTGATATGTAAATGCACGTATGCATGTATGTATGCATGTTTACACATGTGTGAGTGTACATGGGTTCATTTCTATTGAGGAAACTTAGGGAGACTGTGGGATTGGCCTAGAGCTAAGAAGGGATTGAATCATGCTTTGAACCCCAGATTTCTCACCCTGCAAGCAGAAGGTGTTCGACTGCTCCTCCTTTCTTACTCTGACAGACCTCAGCTAGCACCACAGCTAGCAAAGCTCCTCCAGGGCTGCCATGTCTTATGCACACAGCACTTGATAAAATCCTGCCTCTCCGAGGCATGTGGCCTGGTCACTGTTTATCTGACTACTGAAGCTGAGGAACCCTGGATTAGATTTCCTCTCTTCCTCTATGACCTCATAAGGTCTTTTCCCGTGGCCCCTGTGAGACCTCTGCTAATGCAAAAGAGGTTTCCTCAAGACTTTGGCCCTAACCAGTAACACATGACCACCCACATCTGGTTGTGAGCCCCCCACATGCAAATAGAGCTCTCCTGGTGTCACTGCCCTAGCCAATAACATACCACCACATAAGGCATTTCCCCTTTCCCCCTACCATACACACACACACACACACACACACACACACACACACACAAATATGGCTCCCTTTGCTTCAATAAACTGCTGTTCACTGACACTGCCTCCTGAGAAGTCTGTCTCTCAAACCCTCCACCCAAGACCCTCCAACCCCAGAGGGGTCCCTGCCTGCACTTCCCTCCTCAAGGCTGGGCCAGTGCACAACAGCTTAGCTGTCCCAGGGAGGGAGCCAGGAAGCATGGACCCACAGGAGACCATTGAATATCTATTTCCAAGTCATTCCATAGAAGAAGAACAAGCTAGAATATTTTGTCCACTGTTAGGAAAATCCCCTTAGGTTTAGTGAGTGTGTCTGCATACTGCCACCAATTTGACAGTAGTAAAAAGTTTATATGAGTGTGAATGCACAAAAGAAGCTCCTTAAACCGCCAAAGATGAAGACTTCTATACATGTGGCTTAACGTGGGAGGCAGAGAGGCTACATGAGACAGTAAACAAGACACAACAAGTAAAATGGCTTCTGTGAGAACAAATGGTTTTTGGAGGAACAATGTGGCGGTAAGAAAACCTGTGATGTTCGTGCAGGTGTGGGTCTGTCCTCTCATTTTCTTTTTTAAACATTTTATTTGTATTTCACGTGTGTGGGTGTTGTGCTTGCACATGTGTCTGTGTGCCACATACATGCCTGGTGTCCTCAGAGGCCAGAGGAGGGTTTGGATCCTCTGGAACTGGAGTTACAGATGGTTGTGAGCTGCTGGGAATCAAACCAGCCTCCCTGTGCTCTTAATTTTTCAAGCCATCATTCTAGCCCTTCTATTTTATTTTATTTTTTATGACAGACTCTCACACTATAGCCCAGGATAGCCTTGAACTAAGCACTCCTCCTGCCTCAGCCTCCCAAGTGTTGGGATTACATTTGTGAACCACCACACCGGGCTTCTCTTCATTTCCATAAACAACCCCAGAGACCGGGTTCATGCAGTCTCTCTTTTAGAAACTTGTTTTTAGTGAGATAATGGCGTCTGTTAATTTTGCATGTCTTTACAATAATCCCTCAGATCAGTTCTCTAGGTGAGCTTTTTTCCCCCTGTAGGCACGTGCTCCATGGGCATTCCAGCCTTTTGCCATCACTGGCAAGATCACTAGCTCTGCTGAAGACACCTTAGATGGAGTCCAAGTGCAGACGGTAGGGCCAAAGAGACACAGGGGCTGCTGCAGCTTCCCTGTTTTTCTCTTCCTCCACCCATTTCTTTAATGTTGATCATCGCCAACGATCCATGCTTCCCTTGCTAGACGCTTTTAGGAGCTGAGGATACAGACACCAACAGCACAAAGAAGATACCTGCTTCGATGAACTAGAATTCTACAGATGAACATAGGAACCAGAGAAAAACGCCAGTGGCGTGGCTCCACGCAGAGACAAGGGACCTCCTTTATACTGTGTTGTCAGGAGGCCTTGCTGAAGAGAACAGAATGAGCGATCACCTAGAACTGATGGACAACGTGGGCGGAGACACTCGGGCAGAGGGTTCCTGTCACGTCCCTGCTGAAAACCGTTTAGTGGATCCTTTGCATTTGCATGGAATCGATGTTAAAGCGCCCAGAAGCACCTGGCGAGGTTAGCAACTAGGCCGGCGAGTCCCTCACCGCCTTATTCATCTTTGTACTCTGTCACCTCATCAGCAGTCACTCAATAAATGTCCACTAAGCGAATGCTGCCTTGAGCAAAATGGATAGTTCATAGATTTCAGGTCTGGGTTGGGGCTGCCCACCAGATCTATACAGTGAGTCAAATACATAACTTTCCCAGATGGGAAAGTGAGTGAGGAGGCTGGAGAGACCGCTCAGCACGTGAGAGTGGCTGTTGCTCTTCCACAGGACAGTGTTTGGTTCCCAGCATTCAGGTCAGGTGGCTCCCAACATCCACCAGGGGATCCTTACCTTCTTCTGGCTTCCATGGGACACCTGTGGCACACACACGTTTTTAAAATCTTTAAAAAGGAAAAGAAAATGCAATAATTGTCCCAACATTTTGTTATTCAAATATATCCCAAACAGCACCCACTTAAAAAAAAGACGAATTTATTTTATTATTTTATGTGTAGGAGTATTTTGCTTGTTATGCGTATCATGCATGTGCCTGGTGCTCTTGGAGGTCAGAAGAGGGCATCGCATCTCCTGGGACCGGAGTCACAGATGGTTGTGACCCATCCCTGTCCTCTGTAAGAACCAACTCTCCTGCCCAACTTTTGATTCATATAAAATTGAGGTTTGTTTTTTGTTTGCTTGTTTTAGATAGGACCTCATGTATAACAGGGTGCCCTCAAACTAGATATATAGTGGAGGATGACCTTGAACTCCTGGTCTCCCAGCCTCAACCTGCTCAGTGATAGAATTACAAACCCACTGGGCCCAGTGTTTGTGCTGCTCAGGAATGGAACCCAGGGCTTCATGTTAAGCTAGCAATCTATAGAGCTATATGCCCTGCTCCCAAACTGCGATCTCTCTCCCCCCACCCCTCGTTCTAAAGCTATTCTGTGTTTCACCCTTCAGTTAGGACTGAGGACTGACCAGATTTCAAAAACGACCAGCAGTCACAGGTGGCTAGTGGCTACCTCTTCAGAGAGATTCTCCAGCCAACCAGTTCATATCTTTAGCACTATACCGGCTTTCAAAAACAAAACAAAAAAAAAACTTTAAATCTTATTTATTATTACTTGTGTGTCAGCATCTATGTATAATATGTGTTAATGCAGATCCACGTGTGTGGCGTGGCAGAGAACAACTTTCCAGACTTGATTCTCTCTTTCTGCCATGGGTTGCAGAGACCAAACTCAAGTAGGGGGCTTTTACCCCCTGAGCCATCACTGCTGGTTCCTTATTAGGTTTTTTTGAAACAGGCTGTCATGTAGCCCGGGCTAGCCTCCAACTCGATATGTAGCCATCTTTGGCCTTGACCTCTGGCTCTTCCAGCCTCCGCCTCCACGCTTTACAGGCGTGCGCCACGGGGCTGCGTGAGCCGGTTTACAGTAGGTTTATCATCTTTGCAGCGCTCCCCGGTAACCGCACCGAACCCAGGAGCCCGGGAGGCTGCAGCGGCTCAGGCCCGGCCCCCGACAGCTCAGCTCCGGGCGGGGAGGAGCCTGCAGGCCGGGCCGGCGGGGGCGCGCTGAGCGGGCGCCCCGAGCCATGGCGGACCTCACGGTGTGCGCGTTCCTCACCAAGGTGCTGTGCGCTCACGGCGGCCGCATGTTCCTGCGGGACCTGCGCGGCCACGTGGAGCTGTCGGAGGCGAAGCTGCGGGCCGTGCTCGGGCGCGCGGGCCCCGAGCGCTTCCTGCTGCAGGAGGTGGAGCTGCGCGACGGCCCGTGGGACGCGGAGGCCGAGGTGGCGGCGGGAGCGGGCCCGGGCCTGGGCGGCGGCGCCACGGCCTGCAGGGTGGTGGCCGTGTCCTCCGCGCGCCTCTGCGCCCGCTACCAGCGCGGGGAGTGCCAGGGCTGCGAGCAGCTGCACTTGTGTCGCCGCCACATGCTGGCCAAGTGCCCCCACCGCGACTGCTGGTGAGGGGCGCGGTCCCCGGTCCCGGGTCCCCGGTCCCCGGCCCCCGGCGGGGCGGTGGGTGCGGGCGGGGCGCGCCCTCCGGATGCTGCGGGCCGCGGGCGGGATGGGACAAAGGCCTTCGGCTCGGGCGGTCCCTGTGCTCTCAGTCGCCCAGAGGAGTGCCATGGAAGGTCCTTTCCACTGCAGATTGCTGTCCCTGCACCAGGATGCTAGGATGGTCCACACGGCCAGCCATGGTAAATCCGTGTCGCCACTTTTGAGTTCCTGCACTGATGGACATCTGAAGGCCTCGTGGCCCACGGACCCTCTGTCCCCTGACCTCCCTCCTTCGGTAATCACAGCCCATTAAGGGTTAAAAAGCTGGCCTCGTCCAACTGCAGGAAACTGGTGGCCAGATGGTTGGGTGAGGGCCTGCCGGCTACTGGCTACTACCGAGCTTGAGCACCCTTTCTGGTGCTGTCTTTGTAGTGTTGGTGGACAATGGGAGATGGCAGCGGCTGCTGGGCTGAATATCAAGTGTGAGTCTCTACAAAACAGAGGGGTAACTGAGGGAAGGGTACCTACCCTTGGCTTTATAGCTGCTCACCGAACAGGAAAATGATCCCTGGAAACTGAGTTGCTTCAAATGCCCTAAGGCAAAGAATTAGCCTTCTTCCCTCCTTTTGACCCGGGTCTCTGATTTCTCTGCACTCTTTAGGTCTACCTGCGCTCTGTCCCATGATATCCACACACCTGTCAACATCCAAGTCCTGAAAAACCACGGGCTTTTTGGCCTCAATGAAGCGCAGCTTCGAATCCTGCTTTTGCAGAATGACCCTTGCCTTTTCCCAGAGGTGAGTCCCTGAGAAGCCCGCCTCCTCTACACAATTGTGCCAACTTTCTCTCGCTGATCTTTTATTCCTCAGATGTCTGCTTTGTTTTGTCGAGACAGGATCTTATATAGCCCAGGCTGGCAGTGAACTTGCTATTCAGCTGAGGCTAAGCCACCTCCCAAATGCTGAGGTTACAGCCTGGCACCTCCCATCACTACTTTAGATGTTAATTTTAATTGCTTTGAAGCACTATGATTTGGTTCCAGATACTTTTAAAGGACTCATTTTAATTGCTGAACGGCAAAATTAGCACATTAGTTTCTGCTTGTGTGAAGAATTGATTAACAAAATAATAATCTCAAATGAAAATTTATGAGACTACCAATAAAAGAATTTCCTAATCTGGAATGATCATTCTATCATAGATAAGCCAGTCAGTGGCAGGAAGGACAGACACACAGACACACAGAATGTCCCCTTCTGCAGCCTGAGGCATGTCCTTATATTTGAGGGACCTTAGCTCAGATAACATTAGACCCCTAGCTTCGATGAAGAAAAGAATTTTAGGAGAGCAGTATGAAGCAGGGTTTAAAAATTAAATCTGCCCGGCAGTGGTGGCACATGCCTTTGATCCAAGCCCTTGGGAGGCAGAGGCAGGCAGATCTCTCTGAGTTCGAGGCTAGCCTGGTCTACAGAGTGAGTTCCAGGACAGGTAGAGTTACAACAGAGAAACCCTGTCTCAAAAAAACAACAAAAATTAAATGTATTCATTGGTGAGTTTTTTGGGGGGAGGGAGGCATCTGTGTGGTGGTGTATCTCTGTAGCCCCAGCAGGAGAGGGAGGAAAAATCTCTGAAAGTTTGAGATCTCCGTGGTCTACATAGTGAACTCCAGTCCAAATGACTCTACGCATCGAGTGTCCGCCTTAAAAACAAATAAATAAAACCCCATAAAGTGTTGTTTCACCGGATTAAATAGGATTTTGTCCAAAAAAAGAAAGAAGGAGAAAAAGTAGATGAGTATGATAATGTAAATCTGTGATTCCCCAGAGGCAGAAGGATTGAGAATTCAGGGCCAGCCTGGGCTACATACCAAGCTCTTGACTTGAAAACCCAAACCAAGATAAATTGTGGCAGGGATGCTGAGAGCTCTCAAGCATTGCTGGTGGGGATGTAAATTAGCATAAACATAGTGCAACCAGGTGTGGAAGTTCCTCAGGAAACAAAAACAGGCTGGGCTTGGTGGCTCACTCCTGTAATCCCAGCACTCAGGAGGCTGAGGCAAAAGGATGACACAGACCTGTCACAAAACAAAGCAAGCAGAAACACAAGGGCCAGAGATGTAGCTTAGCTCCTATAATGCTTGCCTTTGCCTAGCATGGGCAGAGTTCTTAGATCAACCCCGAGCACTGCATACAAACCAGGTTTGGAGACACTGCTGACCCCCTGCCCCATCTCCCTCGTGTGATTACAGGTATTGGCCCGCATACCCAGGTGTATGCAGTGCTGGGGACCAAACCCAGGACTCAGTGCGTGTTAGACAAGCTCTCCGCCAGCACGCGTGTTGGGCAGCTTACCTATAACTTTGGCTCTAGAGGATCTGATGCCTTTGGCCTCTGTGGGCACCTGTATTCACATGCATAGATCCAGACACAGACACAGACACACACACACACACACACACACACACACACAATTCTTTAAAAAGAAAAATACAGGTGTGGTGAAGCACCCTATAATCATAATGCGGGTGGGGGTTTGGGAGGAGACGGGAGAACCCTGAGGCCTGCCCAGCCAGCCTATCTGAATCACTGAGCTCCAAGTTCCCTGAGAGACCTTGTCTCAAGAAATAAAGTGATTAAAGAAGACACCCAGATGTTGACCTCTGGCCTTCACATGCATGTGCACCCCAACCCCCAAGATGCCGTGTAACCTCTAATGTAGCTAAAGCAGTTATGGTTTCCTGGCTTAAAGATAAATAGTGGAGACTCATATTTCAAGCATTGCCACATTTCTGCCCCAGGTCTGTTTGCTCTACAACAAAGGCGGCGATGCCCTCTATGGCTACTGCAACCTCAAGGATAAATGCAACAAGTTCCACGTGTGCAAATCCTATGTCCGGGGTGAATGCACACTTCAGACCTGCAAACGGTCCCACCAGCTCATCCACGCCACCACCCTGAAGCTGCTTGAGGACCAAGAACTGAGTGTTTCAAGTGTCGTGAATTTCCAGATCATTTCTATCTATAGACATGCGCAGTTGCACAAGATGCTGGAGGATAAAGGTAGGTGTAGAGCCATCGGCGAGGAGGCCCGCTCAGGTTCCGTAGCGCGTGGGGAGAGGGGCAGCGAGCGGCAGTCAGTCTGGAGAGAAAACGTTCCACTTGGTAATCGCAGCTTTTTCCCGAGAAAGGATAGGACTGTCAGCGTTTTATTTTGTTATTTTATTTATCTTTATGTGTGTGTGTGTGTGTGTCTATGTGAATGTATGCACATGTGTGTGTGGGGTGCAGAGGAGGCCAGAAGAGGGCATCAGTCCCTTCGAGGTCTGCGAGCCGAGACCGAACCTGTGACTCGGGTCCTAGTGGTGCCGGCTGCAAGTGATTTCAGCCACTGAGCCAATCATTCCAGACCCAGTCAACATTCGATGATAAGGGAATATGATTCTAACCAAAGAAGGGAAGACTTTGCCGAGTTAGAGAATTTGCCCAAGTATTTGAACAGGGTAGCTCCTAGGCAAATTGGGGGGTCAAGAATTTGGTGGAACAGTCTTAAAAGCTCAACTGGGGCTGGCCAGCGGTGGCACAAGCCTTTAATCCCAGCACTCGGGAGGCAGAGGCATGTGGATCTCGGTGAGTTTGAAGCCAGTCTTGTCTACAAAGCGAGTTCCAGGACAGCCAGAGAAACCCTGTCTTGAAAGAAACAAAGCAACAACAACAAAAAAGTTCAACTGGGAACCTGGGAGGGATATGATAGGTGAAGAATAATATACATGCGGTTTTCTTTTACCAAATTGAACTAAAGTTTTTCTTTTCCTGTTTTCATTTTTAAGTAATTTTGACCATATTTCAGGAAACAGACTTGTTGCAGAAGTTTATTTTTAGTTACATATAAAATAATTGTTTTATGCACTGTTGGGTGAGGGGCTGTCTAGGGCGTTTTGTATTGTTTGCAGGTGTTGGATTGCTGTGGGGGTTGTTTAATTGCTAATGATCTGCATGTGCTACCAGTAGAACACCTGAGCAGTTCTGAAAGAATAAAAACACCTGAGCTCAGATGCTTGGGGTTCCACTGTGAGTATGGCACTGGCAGAATGGTGACTCCCACTGATGAGGTCTGACAGAGTTGTACATATAAATATGCCTCCTGTGTCTCCTTGCTGAGCTCTGACAACAGCAAGCTACTACACAGACTAGAAGCAAAATTGCCAGTCTCAAGAAGGGCTGGAGAGATGGCTCAGCTGTTTAAAGCACCTGTTGCTCTCGCAGAGGAACCAGGTTTGGTTCTCGGCACCCACCGAGTGGCTACAACCATCCCAACTCCAGTTCTAGGGAATCTGATGCCCTCTTCTGACTTCGGCAGGCACTGAATGCACATGGTACATTTACATACATGCAGGCTAAGCACTCATAAAATAAAAGTAATTTTTATAGGCTTTGTTAGACACTGTTCTATCGCTGTGAAGAGACATCATGACCAAGGCAGCTCTTCCAAAGAAAAACATTTAATTGGGACTGACTTACAGTTTCAGAGGCCTCAGTCCATTACCGTCATGTCAGGGACATGGCGACAGATGTGGGAGGCTTGGCAAAGTTGAGAGCCTGATCTTCAGGCACAGAGTGACAGAGAGACAGACAGACTGGGCCTGGCGCAGGCTTTTGAAATCTCAAAGTCCACCCACTAGGGACACAACTCCTCCAAAAAGGCCACACCCCCTAATCTTTCTAATCTGATCAAATAGTTACATTCCCTGGAGATGAGCTGAGGGGGCCATTCTTACTCAAACCACCAGAGTTGGTTGGGGATCCACTTTGTAACTCTTCAAGCCCTGTTACTGAGCAAGTGCTGATCTGGGTGTGGATAAAATGCTTAGTTTACTATCTTTTTTTCACTAAATTTAATATCAGAAATATCTTCTCATATTGCTGCTTAGTCTTTCTGATCGTTTATTTTTATTATCTGTTTTTTTTTTTGTTTTGATCCAATCCACCCATTCCCTCCTATGTTGCTCCCATCATAAAATTAAAACAGAAAGCTCATCTCTCTTCTTCCTTTCAGACAACTCTGCTAAGCACTCACAGGGCCTTGAGAAGCAAGGAGCCCCTGGAGCTGGAGCTGCAGAAGCCAGGCCTCGGGTCACTGCCCCTGCTCAATCGCCTAAGAAACCCCAGTAAACCTTAAAGAGCCTGGAGGAAGAAGCAGCTCCTGGGTCTTGGAGGATCAGAAGCAAGACTAGTGCGGAGCTGGAGTTGGCAGCCATGTTCTTTCCCTTACTTACTAGTGTTGACAACTCTAATTACCTCCTCCCAGCTGATTGCGAGAACCCAGGTCGGACCTGGAGCAGGCAAAGAAAGGATAAAATTTTGAGTACAGAGGAGACCAGTCCAGGGCAGATCCTGAAGCTGTAGCTGGCTGCGGTTCTTGAGGGCCTTCTCAGCCGTTGGGTGGATGGAGGGCAGGTTTCTGCTGCCTCCTGTGCCCAGCTGGTGTTTTCTAGACTCTGTTCACAGCTTACATTGGAGACGTCACGGAGTTTGTACACTCTGTATTATTTGTTACTTGGGTTTATACATAATCCCTTTTTGCACAGAATTGTTAATACAGTTCAGTTACCTCCCTTATTCTGGAATATTTCAATACTCCTAACTGTTTGAATATATCATTTTCTATCTACAGTATTGTGTTTAAAAGCCATTTTGTACTTTTGCTTGGCTTGTAGGTGCTAAACAATACTGTCTTTTGATACACATTTCTCTTTCTTTCTTTCTTTTTTTTTCCTAGACAGGGTTTCTCTGTTGTAACTCTGGCTATCCCGGAACTCACTCAGTAAACCAGACTGGCCTGGAATAGAGATCCTCTTAGCTTTTCCTCCTGAGTGCTGGGTTTAAAGGGGTGTAGCACCCTGTCTGGCTTGATACACTTTTCTTTAAACATCAGTGTAGAAGAGTGTTCTCTGTCTCTGCTTTCTGTGTGTCTCGATTTTGTGAATTCCCTATGTTGCATTTTGCTGCTGAGGCCTTCTGTTCTGATGTGGGATGGTCTTAGAGGAGGCTTCTTAAATTTTATAAAAGAATGTCATCCATACTGTGTTCATGATATTCAAGTGTTTGGGTCCATTCTCAGCAGGTACCACAGATAAATCTTTGGGCTTTCACCAGCAATTTCTACCTCCTCTGATTCATCTCTCATCTTTTATTGAGCCTACCAGAGCTCAGCTGCTGTATCTTGAAGGATGTGTGGTTTACTCCGTCCTCCAGTTGTGGTGGTCCCTTCTGTGGATGGGGACAGGCCATCAGAAATCTGTATGTACCTTGCCCATTTCATGGTCACTCCCTCCTCCTCCAGCCCCTCTGTCCCCACTCACCCTGCTGTTTTCATTGTGTGCTCTGCAGATATTTGTTGTGATGTACCCCAGTGTCACTGTTAAAAGAGGGGTTTGTGTTTCTTTCGGTTAAGGTGACATTTGAGAAACAGGGGCAATTTAGTGAGTTTTCATAAAGCCAAACTTACCTTATTTAGAGAAGTTTTATCACGAAGCCAATGAACTGGTGGATATAAAAATATGCCCTTTCCAAGTGGAAAAATCAGTTTCCTCTTAATGGACTGTAAACTCGTCAACTTAGGTCATTGCACTTTGGTTGTCAACAACAGTATTTCTGAAATTGTGTTTTACATTCTTTCTTTTTAAATTTCTAGTTGTGACTTTTTCCTTAGTGGCATTTTGAGTGTGTGTGTGTGTGTGTGTGTGTGTGACCAGCAAGCTACATCTAAGTCCTGGGCTAAACTTTAAAAAAAAATTTAGACCAGGCACAGTGGTGCACGTGATACAGAGATAGAGGCAGGCAGATCTCTGTGAATTCTAGGCTACCTTGATCTACACAGTGAGTTCCAGGCTAGCCGGGTCTACACAGTGAGACCCTGTCTCAAAAAAGAGTTGCCTATAATTATTATTACTGTTGAGACTTTGTCATTCTTCTGTATATATTTTGTTGTAAGTCATTAAGCCCTTAATGGAATGGTGTAGCTCAATGCATACCCTTTACATTGATAGGCGGGCTAGACTTTTACATTACCGTTTTCTCGTGCATATCCCCATTGTGATCTTAGATATGAAGTTATTGGTCTGCAGTCATGGTTGCAACATTTTATTCAAGTCTATAATATTATGTTTTAGTTTTAGTTCTCTTGGAATTTAGTCTATAAAATTATCTTTTTGTATTGATATTGGGAATGGGCCTAGGGCTCAAGTGCCTTACCATTGAACTGTATCCTGAGCATTAAAATTATCTTCTGTAATCGTTACTGGACCCAGTCTGGCTGCTTTTACCCCCATGACAGGCAAATGAAGTTGAGAGGTGTAGTACTGAGGCAAAGAAGGTGATTTTATTTAAAAAAAAAAAAATCCTTTTTAGAAAGGAAGGATAGGTGCTGCTACAAGCCTTTCTTGCTGGGGAGCTAACTTGGGGTCAATTTACACAAGGGGCTGGTGGCTGACCTCGGGTGCTCTTTGACAATGGGTGGTCAGATAATGCAGAGCTCATTGCCTTGTTTTGAGGTGTGTTTTATTTCTTCAAGTCTCAGAAACAGATTGGTCTTTCCTTGAACAGCACACAGTGAACAGGCACTGGGTGGAGCAGTCCTGAGGTCCAAACTTCTGTAATGAGCGAAACCTCCATTGCGTGCTAGGTTCCGTGGTCACACCCCAGTCCCTTCGCTCATCTGATGGCAATGCCCAGAGTTGGAGAGGGTTTGCCGTAGTACAGTGGCAAGTTGTGAGGCTCCAGAAATTTGCATGTCGTCACTTGAATTATTTATTTTCCTCCCGTACTTCCCCCACCTTATTTTGAGACCAGTTGTCCTATTTTCTGTTTCTTATCCCGTGTCAAATCTGTCACCAAGTGTTGGAGGTATTTTTTCCCCTCAGAAACCTAAGCAACACAACAGATGCCAAAACCTCAACCAACTTGACATTTTTGGAATATATTTCATCTTCCTACTGTTTTTTTGAGGCAGAGTCTTATGTATCTTAGGCTGGTCTTGAACTCACTGTTTTGGATCCTCCTACCCCCTCTGGAGTGTGGACATGTCTGGTGCTTGCCACCACGTATGCAGTGCTGGGGACTGAAGACAGGACTTCCTCGTGGTAAGCAAGCACTCTGCCAACTGAGGCACATCCCCAGGCCCAGCCCTGGACTCTGCCTTTAAATGATGTCACCTCTTCTGGAAATACCATTTCTACTTCCCTCTGCCTGCCTCAAAGCCTGGCAAAATCACAATCATCGGAATACTCAGTAGCCCTTACTGGTCCCAGAGAGGTGACTCTTTCAGCTCCAGCGCAGTGCTCCCTCACATCCCAGTGCCTTGGTTTTGAGCAAGGACATGTGCCTTGCTTACACGTAGAAGGTAGGATGTTTCTTTTCAAATACTGAATTAGTTGAGACAGTAAGTGCTGGTCTTCATTGCTTTTTGTTTTTTAAATCTGGCTCTCATTGCAGCCCTCATTGGGCTGGAACTCATTATGTAAACCAGGTAAGCCCCAAACCCACAGAGTCCTACTGAGATTAAAGATCTACAGTGTACCACCATATTCTGCTCAGGTCCTTTACGTTAAAAAGTATTCAAAATATCGTGTTAATGAAGGTTCTACCTTAAGGCAAACAATTGAATCACTGACGTCTGAAGTCAACTTGTGCTAATGAAGTGGAGATTCCCATCAAGGACGCCAGCTTTCCACAGTCCATGTGCCCTGACTTTCCTGACTGTGCTTTTTATATATCTATTATGTTAGTTCTTCCTTGGTATTTTGTGTTTGCTACTCATTATGGTGCTGTCTCTGAAATACCGTTAGCTTTTTAGATACTTACTTTTGAGTGAATTGTCAGTTGTAATAGTTGTAGATGGCCTGTCTCTTGTTTTGAATATAAAATCATAGTTACAAAGTGATTTGTTATATAGCTCCATCATTTTATGTTAAATATAAATAAAGTGTTTTGATATTTCTTCATTAAATCTAGTTGTTAGTTTCAAATAACTGTTCTTTATTAGAATAAGAAAAACACTCTCTTCTTCTTTTTTTTTTTTTCTGAGCAGGGTCTCTGTTGTAGCCCTGGCTGCCCTGGAACTCACGCTGTAGACCAGGCTGGCCGCGAACTCACAGAGATCCTCCTGCCTCTGCCTCCCGAGTGCTGGGATTAAAGGCATGGCCACCACCACCCTGTGAAATATTGTATTCTTGTTTGTTGGAAGCTGAAAACTTGTTAAAATGAATCGACCTTGTAATAATATTTTAATCAACTTGCATGATGATTTCATTAAAGATTTTTATAATATTGAAACATCCTTAAACTCTTGTAATAAGCTCTGCCTGATTATGGCATGTATTATTTTAATGTCATTTCTTCCCTGTTTGCTATGTGCCGATATATTCATAAATAAAACTCTTTTATATTTTAGGCATAGATTGTGATTTTTCTTTTTAATTTTATTGGTATATGGTCAAAGTATAAATTTCACTTAAGTAGCATTTACAGCTTCTGTAAATTGATTCATTATTTATTTAACTTTCTTATTCAGGGCCTCATTCTGTAGCCCAGTCTGGCTTAGAATTCCTGATCCTCCTGCTTCATATTCTCAGGTGCTGGGATTACAGGTGCGAGCCGTTTTTAAATTTATTTATTTTAGTTGTATGGGTATGAGTATTTGCATGAGTTTATATGCACCATGTGCGTGCAGGTGTCCACAGATGTCAGCAGAGGGCACTGGATCCCCTGGAACTGGAGTTACAGGCGGCTGGGAGCTATTGTGTGGGTGTTGGGAACTACCTTGGGTCCTCTACAAGAGCAACAAGTGCTCCTAACCATTGAGCCGTCTCTGCAGTGTCCGAGGTATGGCTTTGGAAGCCGATTTTTCCCGAGGGCTCTGGCCTCATGAATGTATTCATAGTTATGGACACAAAGTGTAATGGGCTGTGGGAAGATAGGTGGTGACCTGAAGAACCGAGCTGCAGTTGGAGGGCGTGCCTAGAAGGGTGGATTATGTCCCTTTTTCCTTCCTTTCAGTGTCTTGGCTGCCATGAGCTGAGCAGCCTTGTGCTACCAAATGCTCCCACCACAGCGCCCTGCCTTACCACAGGCCCAGAAACAGAGCCGAGTGACTGTGGACTGAGACCTTTGACTATGAGCAGAAGGAAAGCTTTCCTTCTTCAAGCTGATTTCCTTAGGTATTTGTCACAGGGTGGATGGCTGACTGATGTACTGGAAAAAAATAAGAAAGTAATAGTCACCCATACTGCAACTGTATAAAGAGAATCACACTGTCAGGTGGGATGGCCCAGTGGGTAAGGTGACTCCTGGAACCCACAATATGGAAGGAGAGAACTGACTTCTGCAGATTGCCTTCTGACATGATGGGGGCCGGGGGGTGATGATTGCTAATATGTCAAGCATTTAAAATTTTTCTCATGTAATCTTAGATATTGAGGCTGTATTTGCCTATTTTGATATTTTAAGCATTTTCCTATATTATCAAAAGAATTGTCAGTTTTATTAGATGGTTGTATTACACTTTTGTGTATCATATAATCACAGTTCTATCGTTGGCTATTTATTATCTGTGTCATTTTAGTATTTAAGTAAGTGCCTGTTGTTGTTAGCCACTGTGTGGGCTCACCAAGAGAGACAAGGAGGCATAATCATCAGTGTGAACTCTGCCAGAGCTTGGCAGAGGGAACCACCATCCTGGACAGTGGAACCCTGAGGGTCTGAGCTCAGGTGTTTTTGTTGATTCAGAACTTCTCAGGTATTCTTCTGATAGCATGTGCAGATCATGAGCAATCAAACATCCCTCACATAAATCAACACCTGCGGACAATACAAAATGCCAAGACCTAGACAGCTCCTCACCCAACAATGCACAAAACAATTTTAAACATAACTAAAACTTCTACAACAGTTCCCGCTTTCTGTATAAGAACAAAAACAAAAACAAAAAAGTGTTTTATCTCTACAACACAATTTAACACTACACTAGCAAAACTATTTACAAGAGGAACAATCACAAGGGCAGGACTCTTGAAACCAAACATATATCAAGATTTTCACAATATCTTTGGACAGCAGAAAAAACACTATCAATGTCCAATTATCTGGAATTCACCCATAATCTGGGCTTGGGTCACTTCTCTGACTCTGACCTCTGCAGCACACACAGCTTGTTCTCAGGCTCTGTCTGGCTCCATTCCACTGCTGCTGCTGTTCTTGGTGGTAGTTCCATGATACTGGCATCTCAACTGCTACTGAGGCTGCAAGTTCACATATGGCCTCTCCTGGGTTCTCTTCATGGTGCCAAGCCTCAACATATCTGCATGACTCCTTCAATCTGGGCCTTCAACTGCTATTGAGGCAGCACTTTTACCAATGGCCTCTCCTGGCCTCTCTTTGTGGGGCCAAGCCTCAGCTGTTCTCCATGACCCCTTCATGCCTTCAAAACCAGTCCCCTGGGTGACTCTTACTGTACCAAGTTCGGCTACCAGCATGAAATACAACCTTGGCCAGTTCTGGAAGACAGCTTCTGTGTGCTGACCCTGAGGAAACACTTTGCAGTTTTTAAGTTAGAGTTTGGTTTGCTGGAAAAACAACTGATAAGCTTGTCTGCAGAAGGGTTCCCTTGTGGAATGGAGTTCTCATCACCATAGCAGACGTGTCTTGTCAGGACCACCTCATCTCACCAGTACCTGGACAAATTTGCAGAAAACAAAACAAAATGGACTCTGCATGGTCTGGAGTTTCTTTTTTCTTCTTCCCTGTCTCTAAGTCGGATGTGGCTGGCATGATGTCAATGCCCCACGTTGGGCATCATTTGTAGTTGTGCGCTACTGTGGCAGCTCACTAAGGAAGACATGGAGGCATTCTCATACATGCAAACTCTGCCAGACCTCAGCAGAGGGTACCACTATCCTGCTAGCACCTTACTGAGCATCTGAGCTCAGGTGTTTTAATTGATTCAGAACTCTTTAGGTGTTCTGCTGATAGCACATGCAGATCAATCATGACCAATCAAACATCTCCCACATAAATTAACACTTGCAGACAATACAAAACGCCAAGACGTAGGCAGCCCCTCACCCTACAATGCCCAAAACAATTTTATACATAACTAAAACTTCCACAAGTGTCTGCACTTGTTATTTCTTAGAACACATTTCCAGGTGTAAATACATCATGCCCAAAGATTCACAAAGAAATTCACAAGGAATTTCAGAATTGCCTTCCAGAGTACCGAGCAGTTCCTGCTCATCAGCGTCATGGAAGTACCCGCCTTTGGTCTCCCTGAAGGTGTGATGCCAACATGTTCTCTGAAAGACACAATATGTTTTGTTTCCCACATAGTTGTTCAAGACATTATATGTTACATGTAGTATAATACAGTATATTATATTATATATTTTTCTTCTATAATAATTATGCTTTCCTTCTGTAAGAAAACGTCAATGAAGTTTTTAAATGTTTAAAAAGTTACATAGCTGAGGATGGTGGCACATGCCTTTGATCCCAGCATTTGAGGCAGAGGCAGGAGGATTGCTGTGAGTTTGAGACCTGCCTGGTCTACATAGTGAGGTCCAGGACAACCAGAGCTACACAGTGAGACCCTGTCTTATGTAACAAGCAAGGGAAGTTATAGCTCAGATTCTGAGTAGGACCTGAAAACTGATTTCTAAGTGTGAGTGGGAACAGAATGAAAATGAATGAAGGACAAAGACAGTCTCTTGGGTGTGTCTCTGCCAGCTGTGTTTGCAAAGCAATATGTGTGTGCATATATATGCAAATATTTTTTACGTATGCTTGTTTATGTTTGTTGTTGTCTTGAGATGAAGTCTCAAGTATCCTAGGTTGGCCTTGAACTTACTATGTAGCCAAGGATGACCTTGAGCTTGTGGTTCTCTTTTCTTCTGCCTCCCGAGTCCCAGAGCTTTGTGCAAGCCGTGCAGGCACTCTGCCAACTGAGCTACCCCACCTCTAGTCTGGGCAGATATTGAGAAAACTTTTGTGTTAATGTCTACTTAATTAGTCACCCAAGGCTATATTTTATTTATTCAATTTTTATTGAGACAGGGTCTTGCTATGATGCCCAGGCTGTTTTCAAACTCCTGTAGTCAAACGGATCCTCTGTAGCAGTCACCACAGGAAGTACCACGGTACCCAATCAAAGATATATTTGAATCCACTTATTATCCAGTAATATTAAATCGTGCACACTCTCCTTCTCTATTTACTTTTGCATGGGAAGTTTTGTGTGACCTAACCGTGCATTCCAACCTATACAGGTTGTATTTGCACCTGTAATGTCAGCATCTGGGAGGTAGAATCAGGAATGTCAGGAGTTGAAGGTCATCCTCAACTACATAGAGCGGTGAGGCCAGCCTGAAGTGCATGGAACCCTGCTCAAAGAACTGAAAGAAATAATAAAGGTAACATTTTATTTCCACCTTTTCTGACATGTTCTGATTTATTCAGAGGTACCAGCTAGGTGTAGTAGACACGGCAAGATCTCGGCTGAAGGGAGAGAAGTGTCCGTTAACTTGGGTTGGCCCTACCCGTTCAAGATGGAACCGTCTCAGAGAGAGGCTTCCTTTGGCTAACAGTCTTTTATACATCCAGATAAACAAGCCAAAAAGCATGACGGATGCTCTCATGAAGCAGTGGATCCTGCCTTGCTTTATTGGATATTCTGTCTGTGCTTCCCTCTCCAGCTTCTGTAGCACTTGGGCCTGGTGACACCTGAGTCTTGCCTTCTGGAACCAAGGCTAGCTGTCTGTCTCTGTCTCCCCCCCGCCCCCCATGGGCCTTACAGAGCAGCACCTTACAGAGCAGCATTACTGAGCAACACCCCCAGCCCCAGCGTTTTCTTCTTCAATACTATGGATTGGACTCAGGACCTTGTGCATTCTCCATAAGCACTCTGCTACTAAGCTACACCGTTAGACCTCTTGCTCGGCTTCTTCCTAAAAAGTTTTACTAGCACATGTTAATTGTAGGTAATAATGAGTTCCATTATGACATTTCATATACACACACACACACGTAATGCATTTAGACGGCAGTCACCTCGTTACCCTCTGTTATCTCCCTCCCACTCCTGATTTTCCCCTTCCTCTTCCGGTTAGCCCCTTCTCCTTAGGGTTGCTTACAGGAGCACAGGTGAGGGGTAATTTACAGTACCACGGAGAGACCACTAGTGGTTACAGCATTGATGAAAATGCCCCTCCCTCCCCCCAGCAACCACTGCCTTTAGCTAGTCAGCAAGAGGGAGGCTTGGAGCCTCCTGAGTACTCCTACCAGCAACCATTGGCCGACTGGTCTGGCGTCCTCGTGTGCTAAGGATTCCTTTGAGTCCTCTGACCTGTGGTTTTATCTTACTGGCCTGTGCTCTATTCAGCATACCCCAGAGCCACCCTATCCTCTCCTGCAAGTTTCTTAGACATTCTTTAATCAGAGGCTGGGAATGTAGCTCGGTTGGTAGAGTGCGTGCCTGGCAGGCACAGAGCCCTGGGTTGATCTCAGGCATCACGTAAAACTGGGCCTGGATATCCACACCTGTGCTCTTAGAACGGAGGAGCTGAGATTGCAGGGACAAAGGAACTTCCCTCCCTGAGATAGCTCTTCCCTGAGCCTGGGCTCAGGAGGAGAGGAAATACACCAGGAAACACGTCTCTCTTAGACGCTGGGAACTGGCATAGCTTTGCTTCTGTGCTAGATAGTTTCTGTCAGATTGACACAACCTGTGGAAGAAGGCATCTAGGCAGAGGGACCCTCAGCTGTGAAAATGCCTCCATCAGCTGATTGCTCTGTAGGCAAGTCTGGGGCATTTTCTTGATTGGTGATTGATGTGAGAGGGACCAGCCCATTGTGGCTGGTACTATCCATGGACAGGTGGTCCTGGGTTCTATAAGAAAGCAGGCTGAGCAAGCCATAAGAAGGAAGCAAGTCGTAAGCTGCACTCCTCCATGGTCTCTGCTCAGTTCCTGCCCCTGGGTTCCTGCCCTGACTTCCCTTGAGGATGAGGCCAAATAAACCCTTTTTATTGGTCAGAATGTTTTATCACAGCGATAGAAAGCAAACTAGTGCTGTTCTCCCTGCATTCTGGTTTCCAAAAGTCCCATGGCTTGCAGGGAGTGAGGAAAGAGATTCTGCTTTGGATGGGAAGAGCTACAGTTTCTGACAAGAAAGGAGGGGAAGGAAGACAGAAAAAGAAGTAGGCTGTTGAACTAATTTTACAACCGATAGCCCATGGTGGAGGCCACATTCAAAAGGATGGCCAGCCAGTAAAACCAGAGACCACCAGGCTATCCCCGATCCTGGATTTGGGCAGTAGCTAATGGTAAGTCATCCATGGAAAAGGCTGGGTGCTTCAGATACCCTATCAGCCAGCTTACCAGTTTCTGTGGAGCTTTCATTATCTTAGATCTTGCTGGCTATGGAGGGACTGTCCCTCCAAGTGTCACAGGATTCCTAGAGGCAGAAAACCACTCTCAGATGAGCTTCTCATATACAAACTCATGGCCCTCTTGTGGAGTCCTGCCGGAGGGAACTGCCATGTGCCCTTCCTCTCTGGAACCATAATAAGCTATCTTTTCATGTATACCTGAAAAAAATCAATAATCATATTTAAAAGCAAATACCATTTGTCTCGTTACAGGATCCCTAACAGGCCTTTGTTGAGTCTTCTGGTGAGTGGCGGTATTTTTAGGCAAATGGATGGACAGGCAGGTGCAGGTCACTAGAAGAGGCTGTCATTTCCGACACAATAGGGGCCAACCAGAGGAGTTCAGCAGAACCACCACAGAGAAGCCAGAGAGGTTTCTGGTTACTGAATACACTAACAGAGAGAACCTCACCAGGAATGGGAGACCCCTTTGCTGCTGCTGTAGTGGCCTGGGGAGTTATTTCAAAGACCTCCACTTAGGCGGAGCTGAGATTCCTGACTTTATAGCAAAAAAGAATTTTGGATAAGTCAGGATGAACTGAAGTTGAAGTTGGTTTTTTTTGTTGTTGTTGCTTCTTTTCAGTTTTTTAAGACAGGGTTTATCTGTGTAGCCCTGGTTGTTTTGGAACTCGCTCTGTAGCCCAGGTGGGCCTCGAACTTAAGAGATCCAGCTCCCTCTACCTCCCAAGTGTTGGGATTAAAGAAATCTGTGCACCTCCTGGGTAAAGTTGGACTTATTAAGTTTTAACATTGGTTTAAGCCTGGGTATGAACAGAGGGGCACTTAGGAAGAGGATGGTACACACCCAAAACATAGATGCAAGCTCTAAAAAGAATTAAGCGTGGTTTTATCGATAGCCAGATATACGAGCCTGATGGCTTCTGCGTGTTTAAAGGTCTGTTTTGGAGATAGGTTCTCCTGTATCTCAGGCTGGCCTCAAACTTGTTGTATTTACAGTCTTGTTTCTCATCTTTGTTTTTACATAAGACAGCATACTATATACAGTAGCCCCTTTCTTGGTGGGGAGCACAGTCCAAGTCCTAGAGGATGCTGGGAACCATAGATAGTGACACAGTCTGTGTATGCTGCTTTCTTCTTTATGCTCTGCAGTGTTGGCCACCCAGAGTCCATTTGTCCTTCCACGTTTGTAGCTGTGGATGCGGATGTAGATGTAGATTCACCAGGTGTTGGTTCAGAGTGGAGGACAGTATTTATTTATTTATTTATTTATTTTTGTCTAATTAAATCACCTGTTCTAGCCTGGAGCCCTAGAGCATTTTGACCTCCTTACAATCTAGTTTTAATCCTTGAACTGAATTTATACAATCTAGAACATTTAAGCTCCTAGCCCAGACCAAGAAGGCTTCAACCTTAGCCTTCTGAGACCTACTGCTGACTGAGCCACTCTGACTAGCTCCTTCTGAACTCTTACTCTTCTGGTTCAACCCACTCTCTATTCTGGGCTTCTGCTGCTCTGCTGTATCTCTGTGTGTCTCCCTGAGCTCTCAGTGCTCCATCCTGCCTCTATAACTGACTGCTTCAACTTCCTGCTCTGTAACTCACTCCAGCCTCAGCTTCTGTCACTCCTCTATAACTGACTCTGTCAACTGACTATTCAGCCTCCTTCTCAACTGACTGCTTTTACTGACTCTTTCAACTGACTCTATTACTGACTGCTTCAACTGACTGACTCTAACTCCTACGTAACTTTCTTTAACTGAGCTGAGAGCTCACCTTTTCTTGTGAGTTAGGCATGACTGTACTCTGCTAACTCTTCCTCTGATTAGTCACTTTGTCTGCCATCGACTCTGACTCATCTCAGATGTCACTTCTTGTGTGGCACTGACTCCTTATGCTTCTTGTGTCTGTTTCCACTGTTTTTTTCTAGGGATTAAAGGCGTGGACCACCACTACTTTCTGAATACTGGATTAAAGGTGTGTCTACATTCCACCCAGATCACACAGGCATTCAGAGGAATGCCCCTGGAATGCAGGCCCTAGCCTTCACACAGGGCTATTCCTCTGCACATGTTTAATACATTGGTGTCTCCTTTACATCACTGCTCCTGTGATTTGCCCTTTAGATTTGCCCATCATTGAGCAAAATAAGGATGACTTAAACACAAACACTGTGCTTCTGAGACAGTCAGTCTCTTGACCAAGATAATTACCAAATGAATACTGTGTAGCTACAAAGTAGACACACTGCCTGGTGGTGGTGGTGGTGGTGATGGCGGCGGCGGTGGCGGTGGCAGATGATGCCTTTAATCCCAGCACTCAGGGGGCAGAAGCAGGTGGATCACTATGAGTTTGAGGCCAGCCTGGTCTACAGAGTGAGTTCCAGGACAGCCAGAGTTACAACAGGGAAATCCTGTCTAGAAAAAGCAAGCAAAACAAAAACAAAACCCAAAGTAGACACACTAGGTGACGGCTCATCCGCGTCCACGGGAGGGCAGCACCAGATGCGATCACACTACTCAGAAGGGCATGCAATTTAAGATTTATGAATTGTCTCTTTCTGGAATTTTTCGTTTGATATTTTCCAACTGCGGTTGACTGTGTGTAACTGAAACCACAGAAAACAAAATCATGAATAAGGAGGGTGGGGGCCGCTGTGTATTCCTCTGCAGTTTTGGATCTCACTTACCAATTTAGCTTACAATTCATTCCGCATGAGTTCATAGAGTACCTTCCTAGAACTGAGGATAAACCACTCAGGCCCGGTAAAAATTTAGAGAAATTACTTTCATATGTGTTTATAGAGCATATTGGCAAATTCTTTTTAGATGGATGTAGGCTGAAGATCTGTAGAATTTGAGAGGCCTTTGAATAGCCTCCCTGTGGTTTTGTATGTTTTTGATCCTCAGTCTAGGGAGGGAAAACTGAGTTAAGACTAAGGAGGGCTAACTGCTGTGACATGCACGCGTCTAATGCTTTTGCCTATCAAGTGCCCTGGAGGATGGGGCAGGACTGTCCGAAATGATTAGCACAGGCCAGAGAATTCAGTCTATGTTCTAGCTCTGCCTTCAATACACTATATAACTTTCGATGGATCAGAGACTCTCTGTGAACCTGTGGCAGGGCGTGATGATGCATTTTTGAAATTCTAGCACTCATTAGGCAGAGGCAGGCAGACCTCTCTGTGAGTTTGAGGCCAGCCTGGCCAACCCAGTGAGTTCCAGGCTAGCTAGTTCAGACCTTGTCTCCAAAAAAGAGAAGGGGTGGGGGGGGGCGCAGAGCAGAAGAAGAAAGTTAAAGGAAAAGGAACAGGTGAGCTCACATATTTGAACACGTGGTCCCCTGTGGAGAGCCCCCTGATTTGAGCTTAAGTTCTGCTGTGTGTCTTCAAGTTAATTCACATTTGGGACAGCTGCTAAGCAAGGCTAAGTTGTAAAAAGACTAGCCCAGAGGCAGTTCGTTTTAGGGAAGTCAAAGATTACTTAAAGAGACCTTAATCTCATAAAATAGGAGGTTGGCTTTATGGCCAGCTAAAGAACAATAATGTTTTGTATATATTTTGATTTACCTTACTGATTGTAACCTAGTGATGACACATACGCCTGTTTCCCTTGTGATCTGTAACCTTGTGATCGAAAATATGCCTTCTACCTCGTGATTTTAACCCCGTGCTTGCAAGCACACCTGGTTTTGCCCCTTGTGATCGTTGCCCTGGCAACCTCATGGATGTCTCTGGTGGGAGAGGGTATAAGAGTTGGACAATAAACTACTTGGGCAGTTCGGCCCCTGTGAACTCAAGATGCAGTGTGTGCGTGTTCCCGTTTATTCAGACTACTCGCGATCCAGAACCGTCTGATCTGGTAAGCTGGTCTTAACAGTCCCCAGTTGGTGGCACGGTTTTGGGAGTTTCTGAAACCTTTAGAAGATGGAGCCTCGTTGGAGGAAGTACATCACCAGTGGTGGGTTTTAAGGGTTTATAGCTTGCTGTTTTCTCTCTCTCTCTGCTTCCTGCTTTTGCTCTTGCTGCACCTTCTCTGTCATTGTGGACCTGCCTGCCCTATAGAACTGTAACCTAAAAGCCCTTCCCTAAGTTGTTCTGAATTATGGTATTTATCACTGCAACAGCAAAGTGCTACACGGACCAGAACTAACTGCACCCAGAGACTGTAAATGGAATAAAAGTTCCAAGACAGAACAGCGATGTCACGGGCTGCACTTTATATACATACCTGTCATCCAGTCAAAAATTCTGAGAAAGCAAGGGAGCATCAGAAAATTGCTAGGGAGACATAGCCGTATTGCAAAGGGATTTTTGTGGCGGGAAAGGCACCTGGGGGATAGGGGGCCAAATGACACCACAGAGCCACTATGAAACAGAATCCTGGGAGAGATTTATTGGGGGGATGGGGATAGGAAGGGACACAAAGCAGATGTCTCAGAGAGGGGCAGAAGCTGGAGACAGCACTGGACAGACCGAGATGATGTCCTTTTAAAGAGGGGTGGATATGGAGCATGTGCAAGGAGCATGTCACCTTGGCTGCTAATGATGAAGCAGGCTGTTCACATGCCTACTCATTGAAGGGGGCTGGGGGTGGGGAATGGGCGGTTCTTAGTATGCCCAACATGATGCTGGAGAAGGAGCTGAGAATTCTACACCCAGATCTGCAAGCAGCAGAAAGAAAGAGACACTGGGTGTGCCTTGAGCATTTGAAACTGTTGGGAAGGGTTTTTTATTTTATTTAAAAAAGGTGGAATAGATAGAAAGAGATAGAAGATAGAGAAGGGACCACACAACACCAAAGGGAGAAACCTCCCTGTAGAGGTGGTGCAGTCCTGAAGGGAGGATATCCCAACAGGACTGATGAGTTGCTCAGCCCAGCAGAGCTGAGGTGAAGTGTCCAGCTCTGCTTTGCCTCTGCTTCGCCTCGCCTCCTGGAGATGGTGCAGTCCTGAAGGGAGAGTATCCCAACAGGACCGAGGAGCTTCTGGCCAGGTGTCCCCAAGGCTGCAGCCTGTAGGGAAATATCCCAGGAGAGCTGTTCTTTCTTCTGTCTGATGATCTCAGCAGACCAGTGACTGCTTCCACTCCGAGGAGAAACAGCAAAAACTGAAGGTTGCTCAGTCCTTTTTAAAGGGTTCTGGAGGGGGTGGAGCTATCAATATGGCTGGCCTGTGATTGGTAGAGTTTCTTTGGCTTGTGATTGGTGGAATTCTCAGTCCAGAAAGTGTTGGTGGGGGGGGGGCAGCTCAAGGCCATTTGTGTTAGTTGCGACCCCTTCTGTGCTGTACTGTCAGGTTGGGGAACCCTTTGGTCAGATGGGAGTGGGATCCCTGATAGTCCCAGGGGGAGCTTTCTTATGAGGGATTTCAAGTCCCAGAGCTCCCCAGCCTTGCAGAACTAGACTCCCACAAAAGGGAAATATACTGGCTCCTCAGTGGTCTTTGGCACCATTTGGGGTTCCTGGTGGGCACAAGGAATGGTGGCTGGGCCCCCAGAGTTCCCAGCAAGGTGGCAAGGGAGGCAAGCATTAGTTTTGAATAGCAGTTGGACAGTAGGAAAGGCTAGGTTTGCTGGTAAAGTCAACTTTGCTTCCTGAAAGAAACACAGATGGCTGTGAGGGTCCATCTTGGAAGGGGGGGTTATCCAGGAGCAAGCGCAGTCCTCAATCAGGTCCTCCTTCTGTTTGACAGTTAGCCAGCTGGGGGTTGGGCCTGGCAAGGGGGCGGAGCTAAGGCAGAGCTTCCTTCATAGGGCTGTGGAGGCTGATCATAGATGAATGTGGAAAGGCATGTCAGAGCTCCTCACAGAAAGTGGGAGTCCCACACCGTAGACTGGGGGGGGGGGCAGAACCCCTCAGAGGGAGCCCTGGGCTGTGGGCTATGTCTGTGGTCAGGGGGAGGGGCAGAGATCTCCAGCACAGAGCCCTGCTGTGGACTCTGCTTGTTGCAGAATCCTAACAGAATCTCCAAGGCCCACCACCAGTGACTCTTCCTCCAACAAGGCCACACCTCCTAATCCCTGTTAAGTAGCACCACTCCCTAATGACCAACCATTCAAACATATGAGCCGATGGGTGCCATTCCAATTCAAACCAACACACGCACACACACACACATACACACACACAAACACACACACACACACATACAAACACACACACACACATACACACACGCACACACACACGCACGCACACACGCACGCACATACACACACACACACATACAAACACGCACACGCACACACGCACGCACACACGCACGCACATACACACACACACACATACACACACACACCAGCCCCCCCCTCCCAAAAAAAAAACCAAACCAAACCAAACAAAAAACAGGAGAACACCAGAGAATAATGAGAAAGGGGAAAGACTGTCCAAGATCTATTTTAAAAGTTACAGCACGAAGGGCCGGGGATGTCGCTCACTGGTGGAGTACTTCCTCACCCACAGAAGGCTCTGGGAAAGAGCCCAGGCACTGTGGGGGTGGGAGGAAGGCTAGAGGCGAGGGCCGGCAGAAATCATTGGGAAAATACAGGTCTGGACTGGGTCTTATGATTGCTCGAGGATCTCGTGAAAGTAGTAGAGGAAAGCAAAGCAGACTCCGAAGGAAGCTTTCAGTAGATGTGTGAATTCTATGGGGGTAGATATTGTTTTATCTCTAAAACCATGTAATCAAGTCTAGCAGAAGCAGTCAGCAATGCCAAAGAGGAATTGATAAATCAGCTTCAAAATGCAGTAGGCTTAAGTAAGAGGGTTGTCATTTACCTGCAACCTAATGGGTCTTGGCAGTAAGCACAGAAACACAACTGCACCCCAAGAATAGTTTATTGGGAAGCAATGGACCAGCAGTTTGGTCGGGAAGATGAAGGGGCACATTCGAAAGTTGTAGACGAAACCCAGCTGATCTTCCAAACTCAAAGCTACATTTAGGGCTCCATCAAAGATCCTAAGAAATCTGAATACACACATAGGTAAATATATATGTACAATGCTTGGTGCTGTGGACGGAACCCGGGGCCTTGTTCATGCTAAACATACACTCTACTACTGGCATTTTTAATATGGAGCCCAAAATGTTTTTAAATTGTTGAATATCAATAATAGAGAGTACCCAAAAACCTAAGAAGTGGTTGGTAGCATTGAAAATACAAATGGAATGACTTTGGAACTTGAAATCCAATACAGAGCTGGGGAGGTTAAAAATCAGTACCTTTACCTTACTTAAAGCTATTTTTTTCTTGGAAAGTATAATAAATTATGGTAATTAACGAAAGATTCCATTTCTTATCTCCATGTGAGTACTAGATGAAGTCTTTTAAGTAAACCAACTCACGTAATTCTCAGAACGGATATGAATCAAGTCAACACTGCCCTTAAACCTGGGCAGGAGTTGTCCTGGACCTCTGCTTTAAGAGGAGGTGCCTGGTCACTGTTTAGATATGCATCATCAGGGGATGCTTCTCTCCTTAAACTCTCTTACACCCTCAAAAACAAAGATGGTGCACAGTAATCCTAGTACTCAGGAGGCTGAAGCAGGAGGATTGAAATTTCAAAGCAGCCTGTGTTATATGGCAAGGCTAAAAATCCCCAAGTGCTAGAGATGGAACACCATGGCAGAAGGCTTGCTTAAGGGGCAGGGCCCTGAGTTTGATTCCCACCATCAAAGCCAAACAATATTGGTCATGATGGCGCATGCCTTTAATCACTGAACTCGGGACCAGCCTGGTCTATATCGTAAGCCCCAGGCCAGCCAGGGCTATGTAGTGAGACTCTGTCCCCACGAAAAAACAAATAAAAAAGCCCCCAAAGTGACTGTACGTGAGTACCCTGCAGGTTTGGGGTTGTGGTAACGTAGGAACATTGGTTTGACTTTGCAGAGACATCTGGGGTGGAAATGTGTAGGTAAGCAAAGAAAGCCACAGCATTAAAGTTCTCCATTGCAGATAACACTGGAAAATCAAATCTTTTTGCCTAGTTGTTTCTGGTGTCTGTTTTCTCTTTTCTCTGTGTTCTAGTAAGCCATACTGGATGTACTCCTGAGTCTAACACTGTTTGCTACAAGGGCACACCTCAAATGTGGAATATTATGTATGCTGAAAAAGTTCATAGGACTGTAAAGCTGATATAAGCAGCTTTCCATGTAATATATGAGAGACAATATTGACTTGTTTCTTTAGCAATTGAATGGGTGCATACTGAATGTGGAATTGAATGTGCTTCATTTTTATACAAATAGTAAGGTTTAATTACATTAGAAACATTAAGTGGACCCATGGTCACAGGTAACTGAAACCTCAAAGGTGACAAAGGTCCTGTATGGAGAGATGCAACACAAATTTGCCAACTCAAATTTTAATGAACTCTTACACGCTGACATGTTAATCTGTGATAGCTTTCAGAAGAAGGCACTGAAAAGGGCTGGAGAGATGTCTCAGCGGTTAAAGGAGTGTGTACCATTCTCGAAGAGGACCTGAGTTCAGTTCCCAGCACCCATGGCTAATAACCATCTCTGACTTCAGCTTCAAGGGATCTGGTATCTTCTTTTGACCTCCCCAGGCATCCCTCCATGCACCATGACACACATGCACATGTACATGCACACAGAGAGAGGGGGAAAAAAAACTTTAAAAAAGAAAGTACTGAGAAAGCTGGGCCAGAGTCATGCTGGCTCACGCCTGTAATCCCAGCACTTGTGAGCAGAAGTAGGAGGCTTCCTGAGTTTGAGGTCAGCCTGGACCACAGAGTGATTTTGTCTCAAAGCAAATAAACAACAAAAGAAACCAAACCAAAAGAAAATTTTTTTTCAAACAAGAACAAAAAAGTCCACCCACACATATAGCCTACAGTGTTAATGGGTAGTCTTCCTTAGTTCTGACACAAGTTCAAAGAGGAAATGATCTCAATATTATATCAGTATCTGGGTCTGGGGAGATGGCTCAGTTGGAAAAGTGCTTGCCCTGTAAGCGTGACACCCTGGTGCGATCCCTAGTCCCCGTGTGGTGGCACAAGTCTGTGATCCCAGTGCTTAGCGGCAGACACGGGAGGAACCCTGGGGCTTGCAGCCAGCCAATCCAGCCGAATAGGCAAACCCAGGTTCAGTCAAATCTGTTCTAGTTTTCTTTCTGATGCTGTGATGAGCACCATGAACAAAAAGAACTTAGAGGAGGAAAGGGTTTATTGGCTTACACTTCCAGGTCACAGTCCATCACTGAGGGAAGTCAGGGCACTTATTGGCTTATATGCAGCTAGGTTTCTTATACAGCCCAGCTCTATCTGCCTAGGGATGGTGCTGGCCACAACGGGCTGGCTCCTCCCGCACTGATCATCAGTTAAGACAATTCCTCACAGACATGGCCATAGGCCAGTCAGCTGATCTCAGCCATTCCTTAGTTGAAGTTTCCTTTTCCCAGGTGACTCTAGGTTATGTTGAATTGACAATAAAAATAATCAGCACAGGGGCTGGAGAGATGGCTCAGTGGTTAAGAGCACTGGCTGCTCTTCCAGAGGACCCAGGTTCAACCCCCGAACACCCACATGGCAGTTCACAACTGTCTGTAACTCCTGTTTCAGGGGACCCGACACCCTCACACAGACATGGAGGCAAAACACCAATGTACATAAAAAGAAAATTAAAAAAAAAAAAATCAATACAGGCTCTATCTTAAAAAGGAAAGAAGGTGGAGAACAGTCAAAGAAAACACACAACATTGATCTCTGGTCTCCATGTGGAGGAGCATACACATGCACTCACACCTGCACACATATGAATACGATCTCCCCTCAAATATTTATAAACGCCAAACATGAAACAATATCCAGTTAAACAAAGGGCCATGAGACTAGCACTCTCACAGCCTGCTGTAGGAGTGGAAGACAAGTTTGCTATGCTATAATGATCTTTAGGAACCCAGGACCTGGAGAGAGGATGGTTCAGAGGAGGGGTCAGTGGTTAAAAGCACTTGCTTCTCTTACAGAAGACCTGGGCTCAGTTCTCAGTACTTACACAATGGTTTACAACCATCTGAAACTCTAGTTCCAGTAAACCTGATGCCTGTTTTTGACCTCTGCAGGCACTAAGTACTCACATGGTGTACATTCATGCATACAGGCAAAACACTCATATACATAAATATAATTGAATTTAAAAAATAATTAAAATATGCAGCACAATGTTTAGGTGCCTTCTGCCTTAGCCTCTCCGGTAGCTGGGATTAGCCTGGCTGGTACATTTAATACTAACAATGTTTCTTTGGAAGCCGGGCAGTGGTGGTACATGCCTTTAATCTCAACACTCAGAAGGCAGAGGCAGGTGGATCTCTGTGAGTTCGAGGCCAGCCTGGTCTACAGAGTGAGTTCCAGGGCAGCCAGAGTTACAACAGAGAAACCCTGTCTCGAAAAAACAAACAACAAAAAAAAAGTTTCTTTGGGGTTAGTGAGATTATGGATAATTTTAATATTTATAATTTTGCTTGGTGAATTTTGCTTTTCCTACAATGTATGATTAAAAAAATTAAAGTTCTTTTAAGAAAAATGAAAAAGATGGCATGATCTCAAATTATTTCTGTGAGTTAAATGTGTGCTATTCTTAACACAGATAAAGAAGATTCCTTAAAAATTTTATTAGAGGCTCATTTCATCTAGGAACATAATTACAAAATCCTTAAAATTCAGGCAAAGAATTGAGCAATAATGACTATCCTCGTGTATTTAGCTAGATGTCTGTTACTGTATAGCGTACAGTATGTGTCTGTCTGGAGTGTGCCAGAGCCTTGTTATCTATGTGTACCACATGTGGATATTTAAAATTAAATTAATTAAAATTAAATTACATTAAAAATTCCATTCACCAGTCATGCCAGCTGCACGTTGAGTGCTTAGTGGGCATCCAGTGCTGCGTGGACAGAAGAGATGTAAATGTTACTTCCTTCCTTCACTCAGTTTGTGTGGGTGAATGCTTGCAGAGGCCAGAGCAGGAGATCATTGTCTTCCGCCATAACTCTCCACTTCATCCTCGGGACAGGGGCTCCCCAGTTCAGGTAGGTAACTCCTGGCATCTGCCTGTCACTGCCTCCAACTCTGGGCTTACAGGTGTGGGCAGACATGCCCAGCTTTTTATATGGATGCTGGGGATTTGAACTCAGATCCTCATGTGTATAGAATAAGCATTCTTACTCCCTGAGCTATCTCTCAAGCCCCAGGTGACAAGAATTTATAGAGCAATGCCATCACCAGGAAAGTTCTCTGTAGCACTGGTCTGGAAATGTCTTAATTCATCCCTCGAAAGTGGAGGATGAGTTCCACACAGAGATATCTGCGGGCAAATAATTTTACCACCCAGCTTCTGACAGTTTATTCCTCAAGCCTATGACATTCAGTTTTGTCTAATGTGGAACAAGAGTCACTATTCAGGCATCTTTCATTGTTTGGGGAATGCCATTTTCTAAAGGGCAGAGTCTGTGTTCTTCCTGGAGTCTTGTCAGAGCCTTAGTCCAGTAGATTTAACAAATGCTTGTGGATGCCATCTCGTTCCGTTCCTCAGCTCTGTAGACGGCCAAGTCCACCACATTGGGTTTGAAGCCGCCTTTTATACTTTTCCAGTGATCTCAGCTGGTGTTTTGGAATACGTGGCAGAGAAACCCAGCATTTCTTCACAAACTTTGAAACTTGAGTAGTTACTCTGTCAGTACAGGGTGCACTAGTAGATGCCAAGCTACTTCCCTTCTGGGCCTGGTACCAAAGAGCTTGGCCAACCTCACGATCCTCTTAGGTTAATGCACACTCCCTCAGGGGAGCAGCGAGCGGGTGAGGCAGGGGGAGAGACTGGCTCTGAGCTTTGTTCTTGATTCCATTTGCCCATTCACCAAGCATTCATTGAACATTTAGACCCTCCATCCACTACACTGAGATCGGGAGAAGAAAGAGAAGGAACGAAGGAATGGACACAGTCTCAGGCCTTGGAGAACTCACACTGGAGGTGGGAGCCTACAGGTAAATGCCATGCAATCAGCACAGTGACAGAGGTGTCTTGGGCTACACAAGGAAGAGCAACACGCCCTACCTTGCAGAGACCAAGGACGGCCTCCTGCAGAAGTGCTTCCCACACCTCTGGAGGTTCCAGAGCAGAGCTTCTCCTGGAAAGGACATGCCTCTGGGATTTAAGAGCTAAAGGAGTCCTCTAGCGATTGAAGATACTTAGTGTGCCTCCCAGTTCTTATGTCAACTGGACACAAGCTTGGGTCATTTAGGAAGAAGGAGTCTTAATTGAGAAAACGCCTCCGTAAGATTGTCCTGTAGGCGTGCTTGTAGGATATTTTCTTGACTGAGGATTGATGAGGGAGGACCCAACTCCCTGGTGGTGCCTCCCCTTGGCAGGTGGTTCTGGATGGTTACAAGAAAGCAAACTGAGCGAGCCAGGGTAAACAAGCCAGCGAGCAGCATTCCTCCGAGGCCTCTGCTGGGGTTCCTGTCTCCAGATTCCTGCTTTGAGTTCCTCCTGTCCTGACTTCCCTCAGTGATGGAGAGTTGTAAGTTGAAATAAACCCTTTCCTATCCAAGCTGCATTTGGTCATGGCGCTTTTTCACGGCAATAGAAACCCTTACTCAGACAGATGGATATCTAGTTAGGGCAGGTTTGGCATCACTTGTACTTGATCTGAACCCTTACAAGATAGACAAGCGAAGGATAGAGCTAGACTGTGCCCATCATTCTCATTCCGAGCTTGCCAGAGTCAAGTTTCAGACACACTCATATGTGAGTTGGAGTTAGTGCAAAGCTAGAGAAGGAGGGCGATCCTAAAAATATCTTTCACCAACTGTCACCTTGATTCTGATGTGGGGATTTGGAGAGCTGCCGCCAGTTGGGGCTAAAGGACTGTGGTGAGTGTGGGCAGAGGACTGAGCTGGTGGGTTGGTAGCAGCTTGTGTGTTGGGGGTGGGAGCCTGGGGGAAAAGGAGGTGGGGGAACTGGGACCAGCAGGAAGGTGGGCCTGGAACCTCCTTCCAGAACAATCTGGCTTACCACCATTGTTAACAAACTGTGTGAGAGAGGCAGACACTGGAAAGAGACTTTGTTTTTTGTTTAGTTTTGTTTCTTTTCAAGACAGGGTTTCTCTGTTGTAACTCTGGCTGTCCTGGAACTCACTCTCTAGACCAGGCTGGCCTCGAACTCACAGAGATGTGCCTGCCTCTGCCTCCCAACTGCTGGGATTAAAGGCGTGCGCCACCACCACTGGTTGACTTGGAAAGAGACTTTGTCGTGGGTTGCAGTTGAAATGTGTGCGGGTTAGAGGTCAAACTTAAGAGAGTCAGCTTTTTCCTTATAACCGGTAGGTCTAAAGGATCAAACTCAGGTCCTCAGGTTTGGTAGCAGTTGGCCTTACCCTCTTGCTGGACCTAAGATGCTGATTTTAACCATTTTATATCAGGCCCCTAAAGATATCCTTCCCTCTACTGGTTTCTGTGTGTGTGTGTGTGTGTGTGTGTGAGAGAGAGAGAGAGAGCATTTGTACACATGTACGTGAAGATGCTTTTCCCCATGCGGGTGCCTATGGAGGCTGGAGCTTGATGATGGGATGTCCTTTTCTACCACTCTGAGACAGAGTCTCTCATTGAATCTGGAGTTCACAGTGGCTGGATTAGCTGGCCATGGAGCCCTAGAGGTCTGTCTGTCTCTACCCCACCATTCCAGTTCTGGGGGCACGGACACACCCCATCACACCTAGCTTCTTATGTGGGTGCTGGGGATTTGAACGCTGGTCTTCATGCTTGTCCAGCAAGTACGTTACCCACTGAGCCACATCCCAAGCCCTTGGCTTCCCTTTTGATAGAAAGTCCTCCTTGGTTGCTGAGATCAACTGAGATCAAGTGAGATCATGGGATATCTAGCTCTGATCTTATTTGCTCTCTTGTCCCCTAAATCAATCACATAAGGGGTCTGCCCTGTGTTGTTTGTTTTCCCCGGCTTGTCTGGTTTTCTCAGCAGTACCCTCTGCTTTCTGTTTTCCTTTAATGAATGTTACCTGTTACTTCTATTGTTCAAGACCCAGCTTAAACCCCAGCATTCTCTGTGACACCTTCCCCACCAGCTGGAGCTCACCCTGACTGACTCCTTTTTCCAGTTTTCCTATTCACAGTCTTCTAGATCTTGCCATCTGACCCTGAGACTGCATTAAAAAGGGAATAATCACATTAGAGAACATGAAGACCTCTACCTTGATTCTGCTGTCTTTTTTTCTTGTCTTTAGGAAGACATTACCTTCTAAACATTTATTTTTATTTATTTTGTTATTTGAGATAGGATTTTACTCTATAGCCTGTGGGTCACCATTTTCTGGCCCCTTCCTGGGACAGCCAAGCCAGTGTGCACAGGGATGGGGGGGTGGGTGGGTGGGTGGGGACGTTTTTCTGAGACCTAGCTGTAAGCTTGCCCTCAATTTTTAGAGAAACCGGCAACTGCTTTAAGAGCTTTCAACTGGTCTTTGTATTCCCGGTTTTCTGGAGAGAGAAGTATAGATGGTTATAGCCAACACCTATATGAGCAGTCAGGGTCCAGATAGAGGGTTGGGAGCCTTCTACCCACACCAAGGAGTTGCCCTGGCCAAAAATGTCAGTTATCTCTCAACCATATTTGGTCCCTCACAATGGCTCAAACTGAAATCAAAGAAAGAAAAAAGAGATTCTGCCAGGCCTCTGGGTAGAGAGTCAAGGTTGGGGGGCCGATGTCCCTTTGGGGGGTTGTCACCTATTCCCTGTGTGTTCTGAAGACATTCTGAAGCCCCATGTTGGGCATCAACTGTGGGTCCCTGAGTTCTGACCCCTTCTCCAGGACAGCCAAGCTGTTGTAGGGAAACACATTCAGGAACCATCAGGGATGAGAGGATCTCGGGCAGAGGCTGAGAGCAGCAAAAAACAGACTTCTAAGAAGGAAGTTTCAGTGAACAACTCAGTTTATTAAAGCAAGGGGAGTGAAGTGATATATATATACACACACACACACATACACACACACACACACACACACACACGCATATATGGCAGAGGGAGACGGAGAAATGCCTTATGTGGTGGTATGTTATTGGCTAGGGTAGTGATACTAGGAGAACTCCATTTTCATGTAGGGGCTCATAATCAGCCAGGGTGGTCGTGTGTCATTGGCTGGGGCCAGAGTCTTGAGGAGGCCTCCTTTGCATATGTGGAGCTGAGCTGAGCTGAGAGGGGAAGAGCCATTATAAGGTCATGTGGAGGAATGGGGAGGTCCAGCCTAAGGTCCTCCAGCTTCAGGGGTTAGACAAACAGCAACTAGGCCACATGTCTTGGAGAGGCGGGATCTTATCAGTGACTACCTGACGTGACGCCTGTCAGCACCCCAGGGAGCTTGGCTAGCTGTTAGTGTTAGCTGGGGTCTGTCAGAGTGAAAAAGAGGAGCAGCTGAACACCTTCTGCTCTCAGAGTGAGAAATCCAGGGTTCAAAGCAGGCTTCAACCCCCTCTCAGCTCTAGGCCAGCCCCACAGTAGCCCAGGCTGCCCCTCCGTCCTGAGAGCTGGGATAATAGGTGCCATGGCTGGCTAAGATTTTTTGATTGCAAGATAATAGAACATCATTATCAAAGAAAACGTTCTCCCAGATCGCATTATCTTAATCCGACAATCTTAAGTGTTGCGTGATCCCTTCCAGTTATGCGTATTGTCTTGTAGTAGTGCATGACATAGCAAAGATTTCATGTGTGTGTGTGTGTGTGTGTGTGTGTGTGTTAGTGCCTGCAGAGGCCAGAGGAGGACAGCAGGTCACCTAGAACTGAAGTTGAGGTGGTTGTGAGTCCATTACTGACAAGCCCAGAGGTTGTCTCCTAGGTGATTCAGGACGCTGTCAGGGATGATCGACATGTCCACTGCTCTCCTTGTCTTGTCCAAATTTCCTGTTGGCCTTTTATATTGGTTTCAGCTTTTGCACAGAGCCTTTCTCGAGTGCCTTTCCGTGGTCCCTTCCTTCCCAGGTGCAGTGATGTGCTATCACATCTGAACCTAACAGTCTGGTATAGACATTTTCATGTTTGTGTCTTCGGCTTCTTGGCTGAATTTTCATCTTCACAATAGCACATGCAAGCAGGGCTCTCTGCTGCTGGGCCAGTGCTCACAGCCGGCAGTTGAGTATTCGACTCTTCATCTTGTGTCCTCGTCCAGCCTTGCCTAGTCAAATATTTCTTAGATGTGAAACAAAAAATCATGAGCCAAAAAAGCAAGGAAGGCTGGCTCTCATCAAAGTGAGGGGGGTGGGTCTGCTCTTTGAAATATACCATTAAATGCATGAAAAGGCAAGCTATGGGCCAGGAGAAAATATTGCCAAAACACTCATCTGATGAAAGATTTGTACCAAAAAGATGTAAAAATGCTTACAAGTTGGCAATAAGAAAGGTGACCCAAATATAAGATGGGTAAAAGATCTGAAAACACACTCACCAAAGGAGACCTACTAAGTGTAAATAAACACAGGCCACGGAGCAGCTTGGCATCGTTACAACATAAGAATGAGCTATCTGCACAGCTGCTAGACCCATTCAATCAAAGCCACACTAAGGTGGTGTCCTGCTTCCTGCTTGCTCTTTCAGCTATTTGGGAGGCTGAGGCAGGAAGATAGAAAATCCGAAGCAAATAAACACACACATGAATAAAACCAAGCATAACCATGATAGAGAATAACTAGGATTTTCATACATTGCTAGTGGGAATGTAAATATATACCCACTTTGGAAGACAATTTATCAGTTTCTGAGAAAGCTAAGTACACATTTGCTACAGAATCTGTTAACTCCACTCCTAGACATTACTCAAGAAAAACAGAAGCACATGCTCACACAAACTCCAGGAAACAAGTAGACTTAATAGCGTTATTCATAATAGCTGAGAAACTGGAAACAACGTAAATGTCCATCAGTTAGTGAAATGGATAAACAAACTGTGGTATGTCTATTCAATGGAATACCACTAAGCAACACAAAGGGACAAATTGCTAATGCATGCAACAATTGATACACACTAAATAAACCAGACTCAAAAGGTTGTATATATTGTATGATTCTATTTGTATGAAATTCCTGGAAAAGCAAAACTATAGTCATGTAAATCATATCAGGGATTGTCAGAAATCTGTGTGTGTGTGTGTGTTTGTGTTTGTTTGCGTATAGATATATATGACAAGATAATATAAAGAAAATTTTAAGGCAATGGTAATGTTCTATATCCTTTAAAAAAATCTATTATTAATTAATTAATTATTTTATTTTTTTAAGACAGTGTTTCTCTGCATAGCCTTGGTTGTCCTGGAACTCCCTTTGTAGACCAGGCTGGCCTCGAATTCACAGAGACCCTCCTGCCTCTGCCTCCCGAGTGCTGGGATTAAAGGTGTGTGCCGTCGCCACATGGCAATATTCTATAGCTTGAATGTGGTGGTGGTTACAGGATTCCATAGGCAATGAAATGACAACTTAGTGAAAATTTTTAATAGGTGAATTGCCTTTGACTGAATTACGTGACCAAATTTATTTAACTAAATTAAAGATATAAAAATGAAAGAGATGGGAAGGACTGAGGGAAGGAGAGAAAGGGGGAAAGAAAAAAGGAGAGAAAAGAAAGAAGAAAAAGGAAAGGAAGAGAAAAAGAAATGACAGGAAGGAAGGAGAAAAGGTAGGTAAGAGGGAGGGAGAGGGAAATCATGTTTGAGGGGGGCTTCTGGGCTACACGGGAGCTGATTTTAAATTTTGAAAGAAAAAAAAGAATGAATAAACAGAGTGAAATAAATCATACGTGCTTCAAAATCATTTATTTTCTGTGTATGGATGGGTTGTGTGTGTGTGTGTGTGTGTGTGTGTATGTGTGTATGTGTGTGTGTGAGTGTGTGTGTGTGTATGTGTGTGTGTGAGTGTGTGTGTGTGTGTGTGTATGTGTGTGTGAGTGTGTGTGTGTGTGTGTGTGTGTGTGTGTGAAGCACATGTGCCAGCAGACGGCGCTGGGTGACCTGGGATTGGAGTTACAGATGATTATAAGCCAGCATGTGGGTTCTGGTAATGGAACCCAGGTTCCATTGGAACCTGGAACTGGCTGCTGGTTCTTAACCATTGTACAGGCCTGGCTATCCTGGAACTCCCTTTATAGACCAGGCTGGCCTCAAACTCAGAGACTCTCCTGCCTCTACCTCCTGAGTGCTGGGATTAAAGGCGTGTGCCATTGTCTTTCCAGTTTCAAGAAACCATTTGTATTTTGAGTTAGACTTTCTGGGCTACATATTAAGACAATTTAAAATTTTGATAGATAATCCCAAGGTATCCTCCAAAATGACTATATCAATTGACATTCCCGCCAGTGGGGTTTGAGAATGCCCATTTCTTGTATAAATGGATAAGATAAAAAAAATTAAGCTTGTTCTCTTTGATGGTGGGAGATGTTCAAACCTTTCATGCTCCTTGCGCACAAGGTTGCAGTTTCCCAACTGGTCTCCCTCCTCGGCCTTTCGTCTCCAAATGATCTTATACATTGTTAATGGAGTCATCTCTCCTGTGCTTCATTCTAATAATATCTCAAAAAGATCTTTACTGATACTTCATTGCCTGCAGAAAAAAAACCCAGATCCATTAGCCTCAGGGTCTAGATTTTGTTCTGTGCCAGTTTCACTCTTCTTTCTGGTCCATCTGCTCTTCTCAACACTGTGAATGGCTTTCATTCCTGACTGCACATAGAAACCTGGAAGCTTTCTAAACAGAGCTCTGCCCAAGCCTTAACTGCAGACATTTGAAATTAATTACTGGAGGTGTGGCCCAGGGATGGTATGCTTTGTTTACTGTACTCCAGTTGACTTTAATGAGTTGCTAGGGTTGGGACCCAGGGCTCCAGTTGAGCTAATGCATTAGTTAGAAAACTCTCATGTTCCTGGCATGTATTTGTATTGGTTTAGACCACCCGTTCCCTCCAGGTGAAATCCCTGCTGAGTCTTGTAGCTCTGTAATTCCTAAAGTCCATTTCATGTGATACTGAGTGCTGGGAACTGAACACTGAACCCAGGGGCTCATGCATGCTAAGCAAGTGCTCTATCACTGAGCTCATCCTCCCGCCAAACTCAAATGTCCCCTTTGAACATTTAGTGATGTCATTCTGATATGTGAAATCTTCTGCTTTACTATAGAGTATTTTGAAGCTTATTTTTCATTATAAGATTACAAGCAGTTTGGAACAAAATCATGACGTGTAACAGTTTCCTCTGAGATTAAAATATTGCATCCTGCAGGGACGCTCGTTAAGCAAGAAGTTAAAAAAAAAAAAAAAGACAACTCAAAATAGCTTCAGAAAGTCCCTGAAACTGATCAGATTCTCTAGGCCCCTCCCCTTCCCCTCCAGAGTAAGCAATAAAAGCTGAGAGTCCCTCTGAGACAAGCCAAGCTGCAAGAAGACCGAGAACAGACCAGTTGCCTAGAAGAAGCAGAAACCAGCCAAACTCCATGAAAGAGGTTTAGACCAACTGAGTCACTTGGAAAGGACAGTCTCCAGTCTGTTGAGCGGCCTGCAAGCTGTTCAGTGTGCTCCAGGTTCCTAGCTTTTGGGCACAGTCATCCATATTGGATGAGCTTTGGTAATGCAATTGAATTCGAGTCATTTCTGCTCCTGTAAGTAACCCCAATAAAACCCACAGGGCAGACGGAAACACACAGCATACAGTGACATGTCGACACAGTCTATGACGAGCAAACAAACTATGAAATAAAACACCTATCTTTGCCTTTTAGTGTACAGGCCTTCATAATAACCTGGTGGGCTGAGTTCATGGGCAGAAGTTAAGACTCCATGAGTTGTGAAAAGATTCACTCAGCTCCATGTGACCCTGTGGTTATTCTGACAGTCTCTTCCCGCCCGTGGGCCTTTGTTTCATGCTGTAGGCTTTGTGCAGATACCCACCAGTCCAAGCCCAGTGACCACCCTGCAAACAACTGCCCCTAGTTTACAGACACATCAGCTGTTGGCCCACTTTTGACCTCAGGAAGGTACCATACAGGCTCTGGAAGTGAGTTTGGTCAAAGGAGTGGAATTCTGGGGTCCTGGATACTCAGGCACGGAGACGATGGGTCCTGGTGGGTGTTCCCTTGGCTCCTCAGACTTGTAGACCTGTGGGGACCAGGTGCAGCTGGCAGAGTCCCAGATCTAAGAGTAAAATCAACTCTACTTCTCTCCTTCCCCAAACCAGGCCAGAAGCCTGATGAGGAGCCAGGCTGAGTCTCTCCTCCTCACTGTTGGTGCATCATTTGTGTCTGGGGGAAAACTTACTTCTCGCTTATTTATACGTATAATGAGAATTGAGTGAAAGAGTATCTACCAATCAATTCTTCTCATTTCTTTTATAAACCCCTCCCAGTATCTACAAGTCGTAAGTGCTAAGAAATAGTCGCTAGATCTGTTCATTGAATAAATTCGTATGAATGCTCCGAGGCTGTGTCTTGATCCCTATTCTTAGACACAATGTACATAGATGTGTGGATATGTGTGGGGCATGCATGTGCACATCTGTGCACACACACACATATACGCTCCTGCCCGTCTTGAACATTCATTCCCGCTTGGACGGCAGAGCCACGGTATCTGCCAGCTGAGCCCAAGGAACATTCTCCTAGACACTGAGGGAGAATGTGCTAATTCCCGACAGAGGTTAGTTTTATGTTTTCAGAGCAGGAAAACTAAGGGACCCTAGGGATATCCTTTTCTTTAGAGAGTTGATGCCCAGGAGTCCTTCCTGTTAGCCCAAGGTTGCATTTTTTTGTGTGTATTTCCAGCAGAGTCTGAGTTGACTCAGAATGGTGAGGGAGATTCCTTTTCCCCATTCCCTGAAGTTTAGTGCTGGTGGGAATGTTCTGGAGGCTGAGGTCAAATATAAACAATGCACAGGTTCCCAACAATACATATATATTGAAATCTTACCGGGGTGATGGGAAATCCTGTGTGGGTGATAACATATTAGAACTTCATTTTACTTTAGTTGGGGGAGGCAAAGCCCAAATGCATAAAAAAGAACACAACAGGACTAAATGTCAAGAACTGCCCGGTCGATGAGTGTCTGTGGACAAAATGAGTTGTGTATATAAAGAATTCAGAGAAAATCCAGGAGCAAGGGGCCCATACCTAGGGGGATTGTAATCAGGGCGCACACATGCTCCGACAAGCTCAACCTCCACTCAGGTATGCTGGAGACATCCGTGGTGGGTGTGGCAGGGGTGCAGGAGAGCAATTTATGGGGCCTGCTTATGATGGGTGGCATATGGAGGTACACAAATTAGGGTCATTCACCAAAGCTTTTAACCTATCTCATTTCTGAGATTTAACAGGTACCTGTCTTTTTCAGAAGAGGAACAACTATTGATTCTCTGCCTAGACGGATAGTTTGCCCTGTTGGACTGGGCAGCTCCTTCTGGCCTGGTTTATCTGCCCACTTCACTGAAGAGGAACCTGGATCCTTTGGCCAGTGTGGATGGCTCACCCTGGTGCGACCTCTGAAATAAAACTGTCCAAAATCGTGGTGTATTCCAAGGCCTTCTAACCTTACTCGTCTTCAGAGTTAACACGCTTGGCCTTTAGCAAGAGACAAATGTTAACTCTCATCCACGTCCTCCATTTCCCCTGGAAACTAAGGCCCAACGCTGTCTCTTTCATCATGCATTGGAGTTACTTTCTTTGAGAGAGGCCTGGCTCTGTGTGTGCATATTTGTCTGCGTCTGTCCACCTCGGTTCGGCTCAGCAGCCGCTTTCACTCAGCTCAGGACGGTAGGGCCCACGTCCCTTCCGAATACCCACCCTAGCAAGGTGGCAGAGCCGTGCGCACCCTTCCCGGCCCTTCCTTGAACGCGGGCTCGGGGGACAGAGCCTGACTTTCGGCTTTGTCAACTCTGCGGCCCGCGGGCCGCCCGGGACCTCGGCCGCCCGGCGCACACCTGCTGCCGGCCCCGCGTGGGCGCTTAGGAGTGGATAACGCCAGCATCCCGGGGCTCCCGCCCGCCCGCCCGGCGCCTCCGGGGTGCGGGTGCGGGGCGGCGCCCTCCCGCGCGCCCTCCCGGGAGGCGGGTCCTGGGGGAGGGCGGGGCCCGGGCCCCGCCGCGCCCTCCGCCGGGCGGCCCGCAGGCAAGCGCCGGGCCGGCCGGGAGGTGGTGCTAGCCTCCCCGCGCTGGGCCGTGCGTTGCCCGGGCAGCGGCTGCGAGGCTCGGGAGGGGGCGGAGCGGCGCGGCCGGCGTGCGGCGGCCCCTGTCCGCGGATCCGGCCCGGCCCGCCCCCGCCTCGCCGGTCTCGCCGCGCGCCGGTGCGTGGCGCCCCGTCTCCGCCGCAGCGGCCGCCCGCGTCCCGGGCCCGAGCGCGCCCACGCCGCGAGGCCAGGGTGCCGGGGGAGCCGACGCGTGGCCATGGAGCGGGAGCCCCGCGCCAGGGTCGCGCCGGTGTCGGGGCCGAGCGGCCGCGGGCCTTCCTCCCGCCACCGCCGCCCGGGGCTGCTGCTCCCCGGCCTCTGGCTGCTGCTGCTCGCCGGACCGGCCTCGTGCGCCCCAGGTAAGCCCCGCCGAGCCCCCCGGGACGCGGCCGCCACCCTGCCCGCCTTCGCTGCCGCGCTCGCCACCCCCTGCTCCCCCCGCCCGCCCATCCTCTTTTATTCTCCGCCGCTCCCTCGCCCTCCTTTCTGGAGATGCTTTCCCATTCTTCCTGGGCCCAGCAAATAAAGGCATTGGAGAAAATGAATAAAGGCAAAGGAGAAGAGCGAGCGGGTCCTCCCTGTCTAGCTGAAAGGTCTGCAACCTAGCCTTCCGTGAACCATGTTGCCCGAGGCGGGTCTGGTGATTTCTGCTCAGAAGATGCCTGTTTTCTCCCCCCCCCCCCCTTTTGCAGAATGCAGGCTCTGGGATTGTGTTTGTGCACGGCTGTGTGAATGTGGCGTAGCGAATGTTTTGGGATACTTTTATTGTTGGGGCAGAGGCATGCATCTGGTGTGTGCTGTAGAGCAGTTGTGCATTGCCGTGAGCAGCCAGTGTTTTCCCAGATGCAAGCAAGCTGGCTGTGTCCCCCAGTGCGCCAGGACACAAAGAACATTCAAAGAAAAATCTCTTGGAAAGCGCCCTGGCCGTGGATCTTTCCAGGGAACTAGCTATTGGTATTGCCTCTACAAAGGCATTACAATGGAGTGTGAAAATATTTGGAGTCTGAAGTGTCAGGGCATGAAAGGACTCATGGTTGGTTTTATAATAGATGCGATTTAGTGGCTGTTCATCAGCATGGGATTAAGAGACATGATTTATGAGGCGTGTGGGTGGGTTTTGTTTGTTGAGGAAATGATTTAATTCGTGTTGCTTCTCCGAAATGTTTATTTGTCCACCCTAAGTGTGCACTGGATGGCCTGGAGACCATCTCCGAGGTGACACACTGCAAGGCTGTAATTGCCCCAGAACACACGTGCTCGGCTACTTTGTGGGTAGGAAAGGGAAGGTGGGATGAGCAGTTTAGGGTGGAGAGCTTCTTCACACTGCACAGAAAGAACAGAAAAGCCATGGAAGCAGCTCAGAACCCTCCCTGCTTGTGGGAGCAGGGCCAGGGGACTGCCAAGTGGCAGAAGGAAGTGGAACACGTTTGAAGATGTCCCTTAGGCCTGACTGTGGATATTGTAACTGTTCCCTTGAAGGGGATGGGGGAGTAGAATCCAGGAAGGACTTCAGGGAACCTGGGATGAGATCACTCACCCAGGAGGAAAGTAAGGCCAGATCGGCTTGCTCAAGGTCACTGACTAGATGGTGAAAGGATTTCTGTTAACGTCCATCCCCTTTGCTCTTCGTGACCCACAGACTGGGTTCATAGCTGAAGCCTCCAGAGACTTCCTCTAGCTGGGTGGAACCCTGCCTCAGCGACCAAGAGCAGGTCTCTTTTAGGCTGCGTACAGTGCGTACAGTGGGCACAGAAACTTTGCCCACACTAGCACTCCTATCCCAGAAGAGAGGAGTCATCCTTTAGTGTGCTCTTGTCTTTAGTCAACTGGATTCTGCCGGATTTGTCCATCCCAGGACCTAGCTTGCTAATTGTTCCCTCTGACACACATGCCAGGTGCTGCGTTTTGTATATGTGACCCAGTCACATTGGGAGTTAGGCTCTAGGTCCCCTACTCTACAGAGGAGGACCTTAACAGGTGTCCAGGAGAGTCTAGCTCCAGCCTCTATGATGTGCGCAGCTTCTGAGCCCCAACGTTTTCCCACATGTACATTGTCACCTAAATATTCTGGAGAGGTTGTAGAAGATAGTTATTTTGCCAGAGTTAAAGTCAACAGTGGGTCTGTCTTCACTGCCCCCTAATCCAGATATCCAACAGTGAAGTGATACATCTATCCTAGAGCTGATGTCTCAGAGGCAGAGATGTCATCCTTTCACTCATTTGCTCATCGGGCTTCTCTGGTTTGCTTAGCTGCTTCTGGGCAGGATCATAGAGTGAGGACCAGTGTGAGTAGCATCCGGCCTCAAGGGCCCAGCCTCAGGAGCCCTACTGCAAACACCAAGCCATTGTGCGAGCTCGTATGGACGTTTGTACCCACTCTGAAGTGAACTGCTAGGTGGAGGGTCCTGATGGTGAACTGATCGAAGGCTCTGGGAAACCGGCTCGATGGAGGGTGGTTTGATAAGATGCCTAGGCTGCCTGTGGGGTGGCTGGGCATGATGGCCAGTAGCCATAGATCCTGGGATGAGATGGTGATTTGACCCAGGTTTCTCATCAGTGGCACCAGGACCCCTCATCTTAGTGATGTACTTTCAACAGCTGTTGAAATCTTGTTGAAGTCTGTCGCAGGGGTGCAGGGGGGTGCCTTAATCCTATTTGCAATTCCTCTGGGAGGCAGCAGTCCCCCTTCTGTGTCTGGCTGACAAGCTCCCGCCTTCAGCAGCTCTCTCTTCCGTTCAATGGGGTGGATTTCCAGGTGGTTCCCTTAGAGTCTTCTGTGTTGTATTGCTGTGTTGTTCATTTCTATTTGCTTTAGCATTTTAAATGCACGATTTTTTTCTTTTTAAGGAAAACATTTATAAATTTGGTCCTGAATATTCTCTGTTGTGGAAACGACCTGAAATGCTGGGGGATTTCTTTTGAATGTAGTGCTTTTAGGTTGCCAGCCCCTCACAATGGAAAGGGAGAGAATAGTCTGTTAGGAATTATGATCATCATGAAATTGACAGCATGCAGAATCTGGAAGTCGGTGAAAGCTGCAGAGAGCAGTCACTTGGGTAAATTGGGGTGTGACTCAGTGGTAGCATTGGGTAGTGTGCACAAGTACTGGGTTCAGTCCCCAGGACAAGGAAGGAAGGAAGGGTGGCTCACTCAGTTCCACAGCCCACAGATAGCACTGTAAATGGTTTAAGTTTTGTTTGTTTCTGAGATAGAGTTTTGCTATAGAACACAGGTCTTACTGTGTAGATCAGGCTAGTTTTTGAACTTGTGACAATCCTCCTGCCTTTGCTCCCTGTGTGCTGGGGTTACAGACGTGTGTGCCACTGTGCCAGTTCTTTTTCATTGCTGTTAATATCTAAAAAGTGAGAAATTATATGCATACTTGTATTTACTGTTTCTACTCAGTTTTCTTTTTAAGAGTAATTTTTGAGCTGCCATAAATGTTATGGTGACTAGCCATACAGACAAACCTTTGCTTCTCTTTCTCTTTTCTATGTATAGGGGTCTTTATTTTTAAGCATGTATTTGTAGAGTAAAAATGAGAATGTGACTAATCTGTCAGGTGTGACAGGCTGGCTTCCTGCGTGTTTTGCTTGGAGTGTAGGGTGCTTTGCTCAGGATGTGGCTGTTGAATGAATCAGTTTTCCAAACGTTGTAATGATGGAAAAAAACTGAAGTTTATGTAGCTGATGTCCATCATCAAATCCATTGATTATTTTTTTGTTTTTATTTTATTTTATTTTTGAGGCAGCATTTTTCTGGACCTCCCTCTGTAGTCCAGGCTGGCCTTGAACTCACAGAGATGGACCTACCTTTGCCTCCCCTGTGCTGGGCTCAAAGGCATACACCAACTCCACCCAGCTAACTAATTAACTCATAATTCAGGCTGGGCTCGAACTCGCTGAGGATGACCTTTTACTCCTGATCCTCCTGCCTTCACCTTCCCAGTGCTGGGATTGCAGGCATGCATCACCGTTCCCATTTGTACCCCATTTTATACGTGACAGTGATTAGACTCAGGGCTTTGTGCATGCTAGACAAGCACTTTACCAGCTGGGCCACATGCCCAGCCTCTTCTTTTACATTTTACATAATAAAAAAATTAGTGTGTGTGTGTGTGTGTGTGTGTGTGTGTGTGTGTGTGTGTGTGTACAGGCTATGGTAAGCATGTGGAGGTCAGAGGCAACTTTGTGGGGTTGCTTCTTGCACTTCTACATGGTTCCGAGGACCAAACTCGGGTTGCCTGGCTCCAGTGCCAAGTGCCTTTACCTGCTGAGTCATCTCACTGGCCCCACATTTTACATAATTTTGAGACACAGAAGTATGTAGTTATTATGATTATTAAAGATCTGCTTTTTCTCTGTGTAATATTTTTCATGCATTTATGCTATGGCTTGTTAAATTTTTACCTGACTTAATAAACTAATAGTCATTTCAAGGTGACTGACTGTTTGTTAGATCTTGTTTAGAATTGTAGATCAAGGACTTAGAATGTGTCCAAAGTGTGACTCCCAGACCTCCAGCACCCTGTTATTTGGATTGGGGAATGCCTGTTAAGAGTTTGAACTTCTGAGACAGGGCGTGGTTATTGCAAGCCTTTAATCTCAGCACTTGGGAGTAGCCGCTGGAGGGTGTTGAGTTTGAGGCCCACCTAGTCTACATTGTAAGACTTTGCCTCAAGTAAACAGGACTAGAACCCAAAACACCAAAAGGATTTCGGTTTCTGGAACTCCTTTTCCCCTAAATTCTAATCTTTTGGTGGTGTCTGGGGATCATAACAATTTAAAGCTCATTTGTGAGGATTTAATGCCATGGAACTGTTTTTCCAAATAGTGTAAACCTATCACACAAATGTTAATAGATGTTTTTACTTATGGTCTCTTTATTGTCGTATGGTTGTCTTTTTTATTTTAGCTTTTATTTATTTATTTTATGTGTATGTGTACCAGAGTGTATGTGTACAGGTGCCTGAGAGGCCAGAAGAGGGCATTGGATCCCTGGAACTGAAATTACAGGCAGTTGTGAGCCACCATGTGGATGCTGGATTTTGAATTCCAGTCCTCTGCGAGGGCAGCCAGAGCTCTTAATGGCTGAACCTCTCTCCAGCCCACAGCCTTTTCACTGCTAATACATTTGAACTAAATCATTCTGTTGGAGTTGGTTTTGGTTTTTCTCTTGGTGCTTTTGGTCACTGGGTCACAGGTAGAAGGGCTGAGGGAGCCATGGCTGCAGTCTTTGTCAGAAAGTGCCTCCCTCTGGCCTGAAAACAGAACCCCCACCAGGGATTGTTAAAAGTCACCAGGGACCTGGGCACAGGGGTTTTCTGTCTGCCCTGGGTGATAGCAGCAGCTAATCACTGTGGTTATAATTACACCAGGTGGCTTCTCCTAGAAAGGAAGAGGCAGTTCTGACTGGTGGCATCTGCTTGCAAGTTGTGACCACCAACCTTTCATCTGGAGCCCACAAGGATGCGATTTCCCACCTGTGTGCTTAGGTGGCAGGTTTGCTGGAAGGATTAGAAACCCAGGGTGTATACCCTCCTGCCAGAGCTTACTGTGTGGCCACAGACACATCGGCCTTGTCCACATCAGTGGCTCAGAGTTTTAAGGTTCCCTTTTGGTCTGTTTTTTCATCTGTGTGTGTATGTGTGTGTGTGTGTGTGTGTGTGTTTGCGTGTTCTCTTTCCATTAGATATGCCAGGTCAGTGATCTGCTGAAGACAGATTCCTCTTCTCATTGCATTAACACACACACACACACACACACACACACACACACACACTTTTTTCTTTTTTTGAGACAGGCTCTCTCAGGGTATCATGTATCTCAGGCTGACTGCTTACTTGACATGTGGTTGAGGATGGCCTTGAACTTTTTTCTGATCTGTTGCCTCTGCCTCCTGAAGCCTGGGATTACAAGTGCATTCGATCCCTTAGAACTGGAGTGACAGGCAGTTATGAGCCCGAATATCACCACTCCTGGTTTGTACGGTGCCGGACTTCATGCACGCAGGCTAGCTCTCTACCGATCGAGTTACAGTCCCAACCCCCAAGTCCTGTTTTTTAGAAGTCTCTGCTGGATGGCGTGTGCACTCCTGTCATCACAACTTTCTCAGAAGGCTGAGGTAGGAGAGCAGGAAATTTGAGTGACATCAGCCCGGTAAATAAAGTGTTACCCCACGTCAAATGGAAAACTGAAAAAGGCCAGAGTAGGACATCATGGCTCAGCAAGAACGGTGCTTGCTGCCAAGCATGATGACCCCGGTTTGGTCCCTGGAACCCACGTGGTGGAAGGAGAGAACTGACTCTCGAGAAAGCTGTCCTTTGATCCTCACACGCGAGCCCACACACATGCACACACATGCACAAAATGAATGAATACTAAATAAATAGATGCTACCAAAAATAGGGGGAAAAAAACAAAAGAAAGGCAGGGCTCCTGTAGGCGATCGCCAAGCATGCCCCCGTGTTTTCTATCTCTGTTGACAGTGCTGTAGGTGCTGAGCGCGGTGGTCATCTGTGAAGATTTATGTCGCTCCTGCTGTAGTTCACATCCCTGCGGGATCACTGCCTGGCAGGTTGAATTTGCAGAGTCCCAACCTAGATGCTCGGAACTGAAATCCCAGTTTGCCCAGCTCCTAGGTTGTTGTGCACTCCACAGTTCCAAGTTTGAGAGGCTATGGGTGTGCAGTTCATGCTTCCAGTTCCAGCCTCCTGGGGCTAGGGAGTGTCAGCCCCTGCACCCTCTACCCTAGTGCCCAGGGCTCCGTCCCTCAGGACTTTTTCTCTCAGCCCCTGCTCCTTCCGACCTTCCGTGGTTGGGGACTAAAGGCAACACTCAGTACAGTGGCTGCCCCTAGGACTCTGCTCTTGACAGTCACCTAACAGGTGTGTGGTGATGTCTTTGAGCAGTTTTATCTTGCATTGCCCCGATGATTACTGATGCTGAGCATTTTTTATATACCCCTTGACCATTTTGTGTCTTGAGAACTTTGCATTCAGATCTTTGGTCTGTAAACTTACTAGAACAGTACCACTTTGTTTAGGCAGGGCTCACATTCTGGCTGCTGCCAACTGTATGGTGTAGGTACAGTGGGTGATGGGCATTTAAGAGGTAGAAGGATGGATGGGAACCCGGAATTCTGTGCTCCCCATACCCGACACCCGGCATCAGAGAGGCTGTTTCTCAACACAGGGGAGGCCAATGTTGAAGAGGGCCCAGGCCTTCAGAGGGCGAATGTCTACGGCTTCAGGAGCTTGCCATGTGTGCACAAGAGATAAAGTAAGATAGTGAGAGTTTGGAGGTGAATAGACAGTCTTGGCTGGAGGAGACAGATGTTGCTGAAGGGGAGGCAGAGAGGGCGGCCATGTATTGACTCATGTTTGGGAGGGATGGGAGTCAGGGCAAGCATGAAGATGGCCATTCTACAGAGGAAGAAAACAGAAGAGGCCTGGGCAGCGAGCTCTGGAGGCAGAGACAGCGAGGAGCTCTGGAGACAGCAAGCTCTGGAGGCCTTGAGCCAGTGACTGTTTGTGGAGGGAGGGAGGTGCTGAGAGGAGGGAGTGGAGGTGGAACTGAGAAGATTCCATTGCTTTCCTAAGTAGGAGAGAGGCATGGAGGAAATGCCAGGCGGGGAGATGGAAGGATAGTCCGGTAGCAGGCCAGGTGGACACTCTGCTCATCCCACCAGGGGCTTGGTGGACAAGGAGCAGGTGGTGGTGGTCCCCAGTTGTGATGGTCAAGGCTAGTGGGAGGCAGCTTTTCTTATGCAAGTCTGGGTGTTCACAGCTCTGCCATCATTCAGAAACTCTTGCTGAGGCCTTGTTTTTCGCCTCCTGTTCAGGCCTGTGGAAAGAGCCCTTCATCGCTTAGCATTTTGGGTGTGGGATTAACTTTGGAGCCAGACAGTCTGAAGGTCTGTTTTTAAAATGCTGAGGAGTGTTCAAAGGGACGTAGGGGGGCTGAAAACACACAGAACAGATGATCTTATGGAGTCAGCTTTAGGCAAAGCCCAGGAGCCCAGGGCTCGCAACTCCAGTGTGTTCCCCCAGACAAGCAGCATCAGCATCACCTGTCGGGAACTCAGAGGCTCTTCAGGACTGATGAGTACATGCCCGAAATCCCAGCACTCAGGAGGTTGAATCAGGAGGATCAGGAGTTCAAGATTAGCCCTAAGTACATAGAGAGCTAGAGGCCAGCCAGTGTTACATGAGACAGTGTCAGAGAAATCTCCTCCACCTCCCAGTGAATGAGCTAGCTGCCTTTTAGGTAATCTGTGTGTTTCCTAAGGTTTGGAAGTTGAGCCTCAGCAGTTTCTTGATGAGCTTGGGTTCAGTTAGAAGGTTTTTAGTTGCTCCCTAATTAATGGGGAGTCCTTTAGTTGTACAAACCCAACCCAGGTTCCTGGGGAAGTGGAGGGTGGAAGTGGAGCTGATACATGGCTGGAAGTGGTCAGGTCTGCTCCTGCTCTGAGCTCTACAGGCGACCACGATGGCCAGTCCTGATTTCCTCAGCTGTGTGGACTGGAGTCAAGTGGGCTAGCCACTGGAGATTACAGAAACCCTTGGAGATAGGGGAACAAATGGCGACCAGCAGGTGGGGTGGGGCGTTCTCAGCCCCGGGGAGGGAAGAAACTGCCACACTGCAGCATGGAGGACCTCGAGGAAGTACAATGAGGGATTCAGCCGAGGGCGGAAGCACAGATGCTGGGCTCCTTAGGTGGGGTACAGGGTATAGTGCAAACTTCAGTCTGTCTGTAGGACAGACTAGTGGTTGCCAGGGCCTGGGATGCAGAGCATAGCTAGTCCTGTGATAGAGCGTCAGTTTCCCAAGGGGAGGCGTTTAGGAAATTGGTTGTTTAAAAAATAATGGTAGTGGTGGAGGCGGGGCTGGTTGTTATGGAAATAGGAATGAGCACCAAACTGAGCCTCTGTGGTCTGAGTAAGTGGAAGGTGGTCTGGGGAACCCCAGTTGGAGGCAGGTAATGGGGTGATGGGCATGGGTGGAATAGGCCAGCAGGACAGTGGTAATGTTTCCCTTGATTCTGTGGCATCAGCAAAGCTCTCCAGGCCCCTTTAATGCATGGCTTGCCTTGCCTCACTCTGCCTGGCCTCCTTTCCCTTCTCTTCCCCTTCTTGCCTTGAGATTGTGGAGCGCTCTTGCCCTGGGCATCTGTTGGCTAGGGTCTGGGTTGGGCAAGGTAGCTGGGCAGAAGGGCTGGAGTTTGCATCCTCGGCCTGCACAGATGCTGAACAGAATCGTAAAAATATATTCACACCCTCCATCTTTTTTTTGTGATAGGGTTTCGCTAAACTCTTGGACCCAGGTGATCCTCCTGCCTTAGGCTCCCAACTAGTCTTAAAGAACTTGTGTAAAATCCCACTGTTCTTTGCAACCCTTGAAATTAGGCTTTGAAGCATTTCTGTGTGTTTTGAGGGTTACAAACGCTTTATTGGTTTACCCTCCCTGATTATAAAAACAATATGCGTTGGTTACAGTAATTAGTACTTGGTGTTCCCTCTGTCTAGAACATCCTTATCTCTGGTTTTATCTACAGTTACTTCTCTTCCTACAGGTTTCTACTCAGCTCCCACATGGTCAGAGGAGGCGTTCTTTAGCAAGCGTGCCTTCATGGCTCCTCAGCTCCTGCCTGCTCTGTTTCCACCCTGACACCACTGCCAACCACCTATCTTTCTGTCTGTTTATTCTCAGTCCCCTTCACTAGACCACAGGCTCCAGCAGGCCAGGCCTGCTTTTCTCAGTGTTCTGGTTCTGTGTCCTTTGCTCATTTGTAGCAGCTCTTCTTGTGTGCTGGGCTCTCCACCTGTACCCTGTGTTATTAGGTGGTGGGTAGCATCAGTAGGTAAAGCAGGGACGTAGGCTTGCTGATTCAGTCTGGGGTGTTAGGGAGCCCTGTTGCAAGTGTGCTGTGGGGGCCAAAGTACCACTAGCAGAGGGGCTTAACCAGCAGAAGCGAGGCCCTGTGGTTGGAGACCATGGTGCTGCCCTGCCCTCTGAAGGAGCTAAGGCTAGATCTGTTCCACGCCACTCGCACAGCTTTGGCGGTTCCTGGCTTATGGCAGTATGCTCCGTCTTCCCTGTGCATTATTTAAAAATTTACCTTTTTGTAAGGACAGTCACGATACAAGTCACGATCACCTACTTGGGTCTGATCTCATATTAATCAGTTCTATTAGTGGTGACCTGTTTCTACATGAGGTTCATACTCTGAGGTTCTTGGGGTTAAGACTTTGTAGAAATGTTTTGGTTCAACCCGTAGCAGTGATGTTTGAATTAAAAGCTGGAGGAGGCGATAGGGTGAGCCCGGAAGGTCTCTCAGGGGAGAGTGTTTCAAGCAGATGACTGGCCCCGAAAAGGCCTTAAGGCAGGGACCCATCCAAGACTGGGTCTCAGAGGATGAGATCCGGTGTGAAGTACTGTGAAGTACGGAGGTGGGAGGATCAAGGATTAGGTAGGAGAGGAGTGGGGCCTGGGAGTGGAGGAGCATAAGAAGGCTGTCATCAGCCAGGCGTGGTGGCACACGCCTTTAATCCCAGCACTCAGAGAGGCAGAGGCAGGCGGATCTCTGTGAGTTCCAGGCCAGCCTGGTCTACAGAGTGAGTTCCAGGACAGCCATAGCCAGAGTTACAACAGAGAAGCCCTGTCTCAAGGGGGAAAAAAAGAAGGCTGTCATCAAATGGTGACTAGATGGGACTTACAATGTAAAAGGAGCTGCACGTTGAGTGGATTCAGAGAGTTTGAAGGAGCTTCTCCAGATAATTGCTGTGGCATTTTGGTGTCTCTCATTTTAGCTTTTCACACATACGAGCGCACATGAACACCCAGGCAGAGCTGTGGCATCGCATCCGACATGCTGTTGGCAATTTGCATTTTTCCACCTGACACTCTATTGTACGATCTTTGTGTGTCGGGAAGTACAGATCTGCACCACAGCCAGCCCACTCGGGGCTGTGGATGTTCTCTGCTTCATATAACCATTTTTCTGTGATAATTGTACCACTTTAAACTCGTGAATGTTACTGCTGCACACGTATCTTTACAAACTTTCCTAATAACTTCTGTAGGCTAAATTCCCAGAAATGGACTCATTGGTCTAGGCAGCGTGCACATATTAAATTCTGATGCGCCCTGCCAAATTGCTCTCTAGAAAAGCTGAAGCAATCCATATCATCTCTAGCAATGAATCCAAGATGCCAGTGTTGTTTCATCTTTCTGAAATACAGCCTGTTCCCCATCCGTCATCTCCACCCAGCTCGTAGATAAGGCACATCTTCATAACTTGCATTTCTTTGATTGCTAATTAGCAGTTGTGCCTTTGATCAAGTTCCCTCTGACACTCTCTCTCTGGTTTTCTGTAGAAGTCCCAGAGCTGAGGAACTGGAGAGAGGGTTCAGTAGATAAGAGCTCTTGGTGAGTAAGCATGAGGTGGCCACGGGGACCTGAGTTCCGGAACTCAGCACTCACCTAAAAAAGCCCTTTATACTAAAAACCTTAATGCTGCGGGGGCAGAGACAGGGCGATTGCTGGGGCTTGCTGGCTGCCAGACTGGCTCCAAAGTTAAGTGAGAGCCCCTGACTCAAAAGGAGTAAGATGAAGGGGAAGGGTAGGTGTCTGACACCTGTGAGCACACCCCCCCCCCCCCCCCGGGGAAGAGCAATAATAGCCAAGCTGAGCCTGGTGGGAGCCAGGATGGCTCTTCTTAGAGATAGGTATGCTTGTCATGCCCGTTACACTGGCAAAGATGGATCTTGGAGAGATTCACCAGCTTGCCCAAGGCCACAGAGCTGATGAGTGTGGGTGGGCGTGCTTACCCTAGTCAGGTTCTGAAGTCTGGGCCACATTAGTACATGGCTCTGCAGTGTCTTCCATGAAGGTGTTCATTCACAGGCTTTGCTTGCTTGGCAGAGTGAACTCTGTAGACGGGTCCATAGTCACAGCCATCTGTGAGCCCTGGTGGGCACCGTGCTGGTGGCAGGGCACAAGCCTTGGTCTATCATAGGTTCACACCAAGCCTTGGTTGAGAGAAATAGGTAACAGGCTTTCCAAAGCCACAGTTGTACCGATGGTTGTTTTATTTTGTTTTAGCAGCTGACCATCTAATAGTGCATTCTGTTTCTCCCAGCCTGGAGGCAATCTTCCGTAACGCCGCCGAGTGACATTTCCTCCCTGCATTTCCCCGCCGGGGCACCCTGGACCGTATCCTCGTGGTGTTTGATAATGTTGCTACTTTGATGATGCTGCTTCTCTGTGGTTTGTTTCTGACGGCCAAGTGTGTGGTTCTCATGTTTCTTCTTTGATCATAAATTAGCATATGCCTCTGGTTTAAAAACAATTTCTTGTTAACTTTCCAATTTGGGTGGGAGGAAGTCAGTGCCTCAGACAGGTTCAAAACCAGTCTTGATCAAAACCCAGCAGTCAGGGCGGGAGAGGTGGCTTACTGGTTAGGGGCATCTGCTGCTCTTGCAGAGGGCCTGGGTTCAGTTCTTGGCACCCACATGATGACTCCTGGTTGTCTGTGACTTCAGTCCCAGGGATCTGGTGTCCTCTTGTGGTCTCTGTGGACCAGGCATTTGCATGTGGCGCACAGATACGCATGCAGGCAAAATAACCATACACATAAAATTTAAAAAAAGGATTAAAAAACAAAACAAACAGCACAGTGAGCCACTCTTCTGTGCTTTCTCCATCCTCTGAGCTTTTTTAGTTCTAAGCAAAAAGGAAAACCAGATAGTAGTATGTTAATATCTTGCATTTGGGCCAGGACATGATGTTAAATATTAACTTTTAAATGATTCCCAGAAACACTGGTCTAGGGACTGTTATTTTCTTAGAAAAGTTATTCCTTTCGTCTGTTATTACTATTGTGTGTGCCTATTAGGTTGAGGATGCACGTGACCACAGCGCGCAGGTAAGTCAGAGGGCAACAGACGGAACATCGCCCCTTTCCTGGGGTCAGAGGGCAGCGGCTGGTACAGGTGTGGGTCCTGTGAGCAGAGAGGAGGAGGCTGCTGTTGGGGTGTGATGTCAGCAGCCTTCTTGTTTTTTCTTACGGTGACACAGCCCTCGCCTAAGCAGGACGGAGCCGGTGCAGGGTGGGGTCTGTGGGAAAAGTGGTTCACAGTTGCAGTTTTCATGGCTCACAGATGAAGGAATCAACTTGTAGTTATCTTGGTTCTTCAAGGTGGGATGGAGTTGGGAGCTCCCAAGAGGCGCGGAGGAGGCAGAGGCCTGGCCATGGGGCTGTCCCACTGTGGGTACAGCACATGGTGATCTTTCCTCTACACAGCTGCTCTGACCTTCTGTGCTATCAGATGCCCCCCTAGCCTCCGGCGTTTCTACTGTAGACTTGAAAAGAAGCTCTCCAAGAGTCCTTCTGCGTGGACCCTGGAAGCATCTTTTGACCTTTTAAATGGGCACTTACTTAGTCCCTCTCTTTGTGGAGCTTCGTTTTCCTAGTTGTCTGTGGACATAATTTGAGGTGGTTTAAAATAAAAGGTTTTAATGCTTGGTTAATTGCCACGAGGGCATGAATTAGCGTGTACCCAGGTTGTAGAATACTATTAAGGTCACTTGGTGGGACAAGGATTCGTGAGGCGAAGATGTCCAACACCAGGGCTGATGAACCGTTTGTAACTCTGGGAGTGAGCAAGGGATTGCCTACACAAAAGTACAGAGCAGCCGGAATCAGGAAGTCTAGGTCCAACAGGACAGTGGCACTTAGTAACCAGGACCGTCTTTCAGACCCGGCGTTCTCAGAGGTGGGTTTCTGGGGGTGGATTTCCAGGCAGAACTGAGACAGGCTTTGTTAGCAGAGACACCGGGAGATGGTTAAAGTCAGCGATAGAGCATCTAAGTAATTGATTTAAAGGAGAAAACAGGACTTAGCAAGGTGGCTCAGTGAACCACTAAAGACACTTGCTGCTGGTTGACGACCCGAGCTAGGTTCCCTGGGACCTCTGTGGCGGGAGGAGAGAACCAACTCCTGCAAGTTGTCCTCTGACCTCTACATGGTATATGTGTGATGCCCTTTCCCCCTCATAAATAAATAATAATTGCAATAAAAAAATCTAGAGCCCAGGTCATATATAAAAGGATGTGGGAGAAGTGCTGGCCACAGAACAGAACAGGTCTGCGGCATCTGTCCGCAGTGTCCGGTGCTCACCAATCCCCGAAGGAATGGCTGGGGCGTGGCCGGTTTGTCTGGGTCATCTGGATTGCTTCTGAGTGGTCCTGAGGAGGCTGCTTTCTGCTGTGAGGATGACCAGGCCTCTCTGGACCCTGGGGGAAGAACACTCACTGACGTGGGACTGGAGCGGTGTGACGCTGAACCAGAGCCGGAGAGGCACTGTCTCGAACCGCAAGCCCGGGCGCATGCGGCTGTCGTCACGGGAAGTATGTGAGAGGTTGTTAAGTAGCTCCTGAATCACAGAACCTCACAGCTGGCAAGGTACATAAATATTCATATATGTATCGGTCTCTGCTTCTGTGGCTCTGACAGGATGCTCCAGGGCCCACAGTTTAAGGATGCAGACCGTCAGATGCAGAGACTGAGTGTCAGGCCGTAGCTCACAGGATGTGTGTCCGCTGCTTATTATTCTGTTTGGGATTCAGATTCAGCAGAGGGAGCTGAGACTCGGGAGTGGTGCCCAAGCCTTGGCCAGGAACATGTGCATATATGCTAGGGTGTACGTTCCTACACAGAGACATGGTACCGTGTGGGTGCTTGGGAAGGGAGGCTGAGCCAAGGAGAGAACAGACCGTACAGACCGGGAAAGGTCAGCAAGTGGCCATGGGAAGTCAGCTACCCTCAGAGTCAGTGCCTTGAAGTAGTTGGTTGAGCTTTGTAAGGGAATTTTGAATCTCTGGCCATTCCCGTCGCTGGGTCTCCTGGCTGTGTTCCTTACCAGTGTGTATATAAGCTCATTTGATTAGGACGGAGTGATGTCACAGATACCAGTGTCTTCGACTGATTTCATCTTCATTTTCCTTGTTGTTCCTGGATGGATGGAATAGCCTCCCCCTGCTTCCCTGCCTTGGGTCTGATCTCTCCTCCCACACTCCGATGCACTAGGTTTCTCCATCAGAAGAACTCTGCTGAGCTGTTTCACGCTTGTGTGCTTTGCATATGCTGTTCCTTCTTCCCAAATGTCCTTCCCTTCCCTGTTCGCCTCATCCCTCTTCTCCCTCAGGCCACATACCACCCTCCTCCCCCCAAGGCATGTAGATGCAGAACGGCTCAGATGCCCTCTGTCCACGTGTAGCTCAGCTAAATCCATAACCTCCTGAGAGTTGGAGCTCTCGCCTTACTGACTGCCTCCTCAGTGAGGGAGGGTGAGTCCATGTGCAAGCCACCGAATGGGTAAATAATTATGTGCATAGCGGGGTGAGCTGGGAGAAGTAATGGCGCGGTGCGTTGGGTGCAACCGTGGCTTCTCTCTCGTTGATAAATGGCTCTTGTTAAGCTGGATGCCCTTTGTCTTTCATTACTGCCTATTACCAGCCTCTTCCTTGCACACCCAAGCTCAGATCTTCACACCCTCTCTTTTTTCCTTCATATCTCTCTCGAGGCTTTAGGAGCCACCTCCACGTGGTCAGACCCCACAACTACATCCCCAACATGAGCTCCTGTGATTGATTGACTGCCAGTCTGACCTGAAAATGGACTCGTAGATCTCCACATGCTGGGTCCCTTGTTGAGATAGAAAAGCTTACCAGGCTCTGATTGTAGATGGTGCTCATTTCCCGATGCTTCGGAATATGAGCTATACTCAGAAGAAAGTACCCATCTTTATTTTTGTTCCATAGTTTGATACACATCTTCTTAATCTTTTTGTGCGTGTTTGTTCGTGTGTGCACAGGTGCGTGTGTGTGTGTGCGCGTGTGAAGACGAAGGACAACCTTGGCTGTTAGCTTTGGGAACCACCATCTTGTCTTTTGAGATAGTCTCTCCTTGGCCTGGAGCTTTCTAGGCTGGGCAGGCCAGTGAGTCTTGGGGGTCCACTGTCTCCACCTCCTCCAGCACTGGGATTACACTGTGCACTGCTGTGCCTGGGTTTTTGACTTGGGTTTTGGGGATTACAATCAGACCCTCAAGCAAGCACTCTGCCAACTGATCCATCGCCCCAGGCATTTCTTCCTAATCTCCTAAAAACCGTGCATGCATGCATGAGCAGACCTCACTTTAAAAAAAAAAAAAGAAACAGGATTGTCCTATCCATAGGATCTTGCATCTTCCAGCTTTCATTTTATTGTAAATGTTTTTTGTATGCTTTAAAAATATTTTTAAGTGAATGCATACTACTCATTTGTAGGGCAGAATTTTCCAAGCCATCCCTGAATGACTTGTTTTGTGTTTTGGGGCCCTGCATGTGCTAGGTAAGAGCTGTACCCCTGAGCTGCGTCCCCGCCATTCCTAAACCCCTCAGTTTCTTATTGGCCTTCCTCGTGCCAACTGTACAATCCTGTGATTGACTTGTGTGCACAGACATTTGAGCTTCTGTTTATTTCCTTCAGTATCGTTTTAAAGAAGGAGTTGGGTCACAAAGGGTAGATTTGGAAAAGAAAAACAATTCCGTGAGTCAGTGTACATCAGAAAGCTTTTCAGGGTGTGTTGGAGTACGTACACAGTAGTGGGAGCTTAGATTCAGTTTGTGTGGTTCAGCAGCTTTCAAAGGAGACTTGTTGAGCAGATGGCTGTTTGTCCCCAGGAATGCTGTCTGCTTATCTTCTGCCTCATCCTTCATACGCCAGCACCTTTGGCTCCCTGTGAAGACGAAAGCCCAGGAGTCAGTGTGGGTGGCATTGGGAGCCTTAGCTGCCCCAGGGACTGGAACAGTGGAGCATGGCTGCTCTCTGGGACCAAAGACATGAGTTTGTGCAAAAGGACGG
>JAMJFZ010003145.1:3887500-3915000 GCA_026225945.1 Cricetomys ansorgei | reverse complement strand
CTCTCCTGGGTTTTTATCCTTTCTGTTTGGGATGTGGAGGATCAGGAGCTCGAGGCTCGAGGCCAGCCTGTCCGCTTACATGAGACTGTCTCCAAAACCAAAGCTTTAAACAAGCCCCCCCTCCCCACTTCTCCCAACAAGAAAAAAAATGACGGCATTCTTAAATGTGTGTAGGTGTGGGTGTGCATGCCAGGTGTGTGTGGACGGCAGAAGACAACCCGCAGGAGTTAGTGCTCTTCTGCTGTGCTGGGGGCCAAGATCCAACTGGAGTCATCATGCTTGGAGACTGCTCTCTTTATCAACTGTGCCATCTTGCCAGCCTTTATTGGGCATTTCTTACTGAGAGTTTTGGCTCACTTGTTTTGGTGGCTTTTTAGAATGTTGTAGAATTTGTGAGGATTGTCTCAGGATGATTACCAAGAAAGAGGCTGGGCATGGTGGTGCATGCTTTTAATCCCAGCACGTGGGAGGCAGAGGCAGGGGGATTTCTGTGAGTTGCAGGCTAGTCTGGTCTACACAGAGAGTTCCATAATAGCCAGGGCTATGTGGAGACCTAGCTCAACAAACAAGCAAGATGGTCAGAGTAACAAGTCATAAGAACAAGGGCTAGTCTCCGGTACCAAGTGCCAATTTCAACTTGTGAAAACACATTGTTGGATTAGTGTGTAAATGTTTTGCTAAAGGAGACCCAGTAGGCAATTCTAGCCCTTTCCCTATTTTTCACCAGCGGATTAAAGGTGTACACTACCTCATTTAATCCAGGTAATGACGTCAATGAGGTCAATGGAGATCCCAGCACAGTCTGTGTGATCACAGAGGATGTCTTTTATTTACTTATTGATTGATTTTTTTTTTTTTTTTCTTTTTTGGAAACAGGATCTCACTATGTAGCCTTGGCTTGCCTGAAACTGGCTGCATAGAACAGGCTGTTCTCAAACTCACAGAGATCCTCCTGTTACCACACCCGGTCCAACGAAGGCTGTTCTTTGATTTTTTTTTTTTAAGATTTATTTATTTTATTTTATGTGAGTTTTGCCTGCACGTATGTGTACGCAACATGTGTGTGTCTGGTGTCCATGGAGATCAGAAGAGGGCATGCGGTTCCCCTGAAAGAAATATGGGTCATCTGTAAGAGCAACAAGTGCTCTTAACAGCTGAGCCATCTCTCCAGCCCCTGAAGCTGTTCTCTGTGTGCCTGCTCTTATGTGGGGGAGCAGGCCTTTGGAGTAACACAAAACAATTCTGTAATGTTTGCAAAGGTTAGGCTTTCTCTCTGGCTCATGAAGTGCCTCTAAATTCCCGACTCCAGTGCGGACATGTATGCTGTGTGCTTTTCCTGTGTAATTTGCCCATCATTATGATAGAATTTCCACTGCTTTAGAGGTTTTTGCTGCTTAGCATTTTATGAACTCAGACTGGCTCCAGATGATCCTAAGAGAATGACTTAAGGTTTTGGTACTTTATTGAAACTGCTCATTTTGAGTCTGTAGTTTTGTGAGGGAAAGCAGATATTCTCCTCCACCTGGTGCATTGCTGAGCTGCACAGGGGACAGAAGCAGTCCCGGGCCCAGCTGTGTGTACAGATTTCTCAGTGAGGAGACACAGGGAAGGGAAGTCAACTGCTCATTCGAGGAAACAAACAGAGCAGGGAGCAGGAATAAGAACGGCTGAGGAGCACGGGCACCTACTGTTTGGGGGAAAGGGTAAGAGCTGTGGAGACTAGGCAAGAGGGAGGAGAAAGGGAGCAGGCATCCATGAATCTTCATTCTGTGATGCCTTGTTGGGATTCAGAAAACAGGAAGAGTGCAGGTTGGCGAGAGCTTGGGCATACTTGATCTTGGGGACGAACAGATGATTGGCAGATACATTGCTGGGATGATATTGGCTACAGTGAAGGGGAAGGGGCTAGCTACTCGCTGTGAGATGGTGTGGGTAACTTCAGCCAGGTAGGAGCTGGAATCTGATGGAGTGTGTGGTTTCAGCTCTGGAGAAAACTAGTGTCCAGGAGCTAGAGGGAGGGAGGAACTGCCCAGGTTGTGTCCTCTGTGGTCTAGCAGCAGAGCTGACTCTGCAGCAGTGCATGGCAGCCCCCCTACTCCCCATACATGTTCCATCCAGAGCAGACGGCTTGCCAGTTGTGTGGAACAGTTTGGAAGTAGCTGTTAATGACCAGGGTCCACTAAGAACTTTAGATATAACTTTGGCACCAGACATGAGCATAGCAGTTAGCTATTGGGTGGCTCAGCAAGGAAGACATGGAGGCATATTCATAGGTGCAAACCCTGACAGACCTCAGCAGAGGGAACCACTATCACAGGAAGTGCCGTACCAGACAGTGGAACCCTGAGCTTCTCTCCTCTCAGGTTTTTATTGATGCCTAAATTCCTCAGGTGTTTCTCTAGCTCTTCCAGAGAGCAGTGAGCACATGCAGATCGTGAGCAATCAGTCGTCTTTTTTATAAAGCCAACACCTGCAGACAATACAAATGCCAAGGCCTAGGTAGTCCTTTACCCAACAAAGCACAAAACAACCATTTAAAATTATGTATTTATTTATTTATTAAATTTTTATTTATGGTTTTTCAAGACAGAGTTTCTCTGTTGTAACTCTGGCTGTCCTGGAACTCACTCTGTAGACCAGGCTGGCCTTGAACTCACAGAGATGTGCCTGCCTCTGCCTTCAAAGTGCTGAGATTAAAGGTGTGTGTCACCACTGCTGGCTCAAAACAGCCATTTTAAACATAACTAAAAATAAACTAATGCAACCCGTGGGTTCCAGTGAAGCTTTACAGGAGTCTGTCTAGTCACCAGATTAAAACTCAGAACTGCATTTTCCTTTCTTGAAGACATTGAGGATAACAGATTCGAGTCATCTCAGCTTTTGTGGTCACTGTAGTTAAGTGTCTTTCAAACTGTGTCAGAATCTTTTAGAAGAAGTGTTTGAAGGAGGTATAGCAAATATGATAGAAATTTAGTTTTTGAAATTGTATATGTATGTTAAATAATTTCTAATGTTCGGGGCTGGGGATGTAGTTCCGCAGTAGGAAACTGGCCTAACATATAGGGAACCCTAGGTTCAGTCCCCAACATTGCATTAAAGCAAACTTTGCTCTTGCAGAAGACTTGGGCTCAGTTCCCAGCACCTACACAGTACCTTTCAGTTGTCTATAATTGCAGCTCCACGGGATCCGATACTTTCTTCTGACCTCTACAGACGCTGCATTCATGTGTGCAAATGTGTATTTACACGTGCAGATACGTGCGCATAGCTAAAGCAGAAAACACTAAAATATTCTTTACATTTTATTATGTGTATGAGTGTTCTGCTTGCATGCGTGTCTCAGGCCCCTGGAACTGGACTTGCAGACAGCCGGAAACTGTTAAATGGCTGCTGGGAATGGAACTAAGGCCCTTCAGAAGAACAACCGGTGCTCTTAACCACTGAGCTAACACTCCAGCCTCACCAAAATAATTTTTAAAAAGATTTAGTTTTGTGTACATGTATGTGTGTATGTCTGTGTTGGGTTTGTGCATGTGAGTGAAGACGCCCGTGGGGCCAGAAGAGGACGTCAGCTCTCTTGGAGCTGGATTTATAGACACATGCGAGTTGCCTCATGTCGATACTGGGAACTGAAGCTGGATTCTCTGCAAGAGCAGCGAATGCATTCTTCCTCTCTCTCTCTCTCTCTCTCTCAAATGTATGAGTACTCTATCTGCATGTACACTTGCATGCCAGAAGAGGGGATCAGATCCCGTTATAGATGGTTGTGAGCCACCGTGTGGGTGCTGGGAATTGAACTCAGGACTTTTGAGATAGCAGTCAGTGCTCTTAACCACTAAGCGATCTCTCCAGCTCCCCAGTGAGTGCTCTTAACGATTGAACCATCTCTCCAGTCCCCCCAGATGACTTCAAACTTTTAAAATTAAGTTCTAATATATGCATATGTAAAAATAGCCATAAAATTACAGCTCAGTGACTTTCCATACCAACATTAAAGAACAAAATATTATAAAACCCTATGGAGTCTTCTTCCACCCGTCCAGTGACAATGGCTGTCTTGGTCTCCGGCAGCTGATACACTGGATTAGTCTGTGCAATGAAACCATACACAGGAGCTACCATTGGTACGGGTCAGTGTCCATTGTTGGTGCAGCCTGTTCTTGTGCAGATGCTGGAGGGAAACAGTCACAGCTGTCCTTTTGAAAATGTGGGACTCATTGTGAAGGCAGTGTTTCTCGCAGTCTTGAAGTCAGATGTGGTCACCGCTCCCTTGGATCTATGCTGAGTCCTTGGAGCTCCTGAGAGCTGCATTCTGGGACATACAGGCCAATGGGAGGTGACTTTAAGAATTCTGTAATCTCGAGGCCAGCCCGTGTCTGTATTCTCCTCCTTTAGGTTTTGGATTTTTGAGACATGATCTCCCTGTGTAGCCCAGGCTGTCCTTAGACTTGTGGCGATCCTCCTGCTTCAGCCTTTATAGAGTGTAGGGCTCATAGGTGGAGCTTGCCTTTTACACTTGAGCCTGAGGAATGGCTTAGTTGGCCTGAAGACTTGTTAAAATGTTGTCAGTTGCCAGCATTTAAAAATTAAGAGTTTTTATTTAGAATAAATGAATATATGGCCTGCAGAGCCTACTTTGCAGAAGTCTGTCAGCATGTTAGCTTTGAATGTAATCCCTTTTTGATGTTAACTCCAGAGCTACCTCACTTTGACCTCTGAAGGTCTTTTGAGTCTCCTGTAAGACAGCCTGTTAATTATAATTGCATTTTTTTATTGTTTGAGACAAGGTTTCCCTGTGTAGTCCTGGCTGTCCTGGAATTTGCTCTGTAGACCAGGCTGACCTTGAACTTAGAGATCCACCTGCCTCTGCCTCCCAAGTGCTGGATTTAAAGATGTGTGCCACAATGTATGGCCTAGATCATTATAGTTTTTATATCTTGTCTTGGAGTCTTGTCAGCACTCTGACAAGCAAAGCAGAATGATTCCACACAAATCAGCAGGAGCCAGGTGTTGTATTTTCTCATTAGTTTTACTTATGAGTCCAGCTTTTACTCAAAGGTCATCCTTTCATATTTCAGAATTTATAAGACACAGTTATATAGGGAAGCATCCCTCCCACCTGTGTGTGACACTGCTCCTGGGGAGATGCGAACAGAGTCTACTCATCTCAGACAGGGAGGGACCCTGTGACAGACCAAAGTAAAGATGCCACCAAATCCATCTTGGTGAACCAGTGGGTTTTATTGGAGTTATTTACAGGTACATAGGTGAGGGAGCAGACGTAACTCAAAGACAGTTGTATCACCAATGCCCACCTCAGCGTGGGTGACATGTACAGCTCACTGCACAACTTACCGAGAATGTCTCTTCCAAGTTGGAAGAGTTGGGCTGAGCCTCTTCTAGGCAGCTCAGCTGGTCTCTGTCTCTGTCAGGTGGCATGGCTGGTCTGAGAATGTTTCTCAGCAGCCCTTATTGCTTATATATGCTTGAGGAAGGAAGGGCCTAGTGATTATGGTCAGTTTCAGGGACTTCCTGAAGCCTTTGCCTTGTTTACTTCCTGAGCTGTTTACTTCCTTTCTTAGCAAGATGGACTATTATTTCACCTTCTCTGACAGTGGTTCTCAACCTTCCTAATGCTGTGTGTGACCTTTTAATACAGTTCCTCATGTTGTAGTGACCCCCAACTATAAAATTATTTTCGTTGCTACTTCATAACTGTAATTTTGCCACTGAGAGGTGTCAGGACTATGTGTTTTCTGATGGCTGAGACTCACAGGTCTTGAACTGCTGCTTTAAAACACCCCGTGTCTTAAGGAGCTTCTTTCCAAGATGGAGATTTGTCTTTGAGGAAATCGCCACACAACACCCCATCACTCAGAGCCCCCATTCCCCTTCTCAAAAACCTCCCAGAAACCCACCGAGCTCACTGTTCTGACTCATGAGACTGTTCATGTTGATATGTAAAACTTGCTTTCCCACATTCTAGTGTGTACTTGGGACTTCTGAGAGAATTTAAGATCATTTGGATTTGGATGCCAGAGGTCAGATGCTCACTTCTGGATCATGCAAAGTCCCACCGCTGTGTAGCGCCTGCGCCTGAGCTGCTGCTGTTTGTGACATCTCTGCCTGGGCTCTAGAGATGGCTGGGGTGGCTCTGCAGGTCCTGGATCCTTCAACAGCGCTGATCTGAGACTCTTCCCGATGCGTCTTGCACTGTGTTGGAAGTTCTTTCGCCTTGCAAACACACTTCACTTTAACTCCGAGAATCTGCAAGTTCCCTGTTCCTCCCCTGCTGTGTGTCTGCTGTGTGCCATCTGCCTTGTGACCTGGTGGATGCTCAGTAAATACGATCAGACTTGGTGAGCCTCGATGGCCTGACCTTTCTGAACTCAGAGTTGGTTGGCTCCCTGAACACTGGCTAGGTTGTTAGCAAAGTCCTGCACGTTTCTCCAGAATCTTCATTCTCTCACTGTGTGAGAAGAGGACCAGTGAAGTTGGCTCTTGGTCTCCACAGTGGGGTGTGGGAAGGAAACATTAGAATTTCTCTGCACTCGTGTGTGTGCACGTGTGTGTGTGCGTGTGTGCGTGTGTGTGTGTGTGTGTGTGTGTGTGTGTGTACACGCATGCGCACGCACATTTTTGCATGTATGTGGTGCATGTTTGAGTGCATGTAGAGGTGAGAATCATTCTCAGTCTTCTTCCACCTTCTTCATTAAGACAGATTCTCTCAATCAAACCCAGAATTTGCCAATATGGCTGCTCTTGCTCCGAGATCCCCTGACTCTGCCTCACGGGCTGGGAATACAGACCGCTGCTGTGCCACCCGAGTTTGTCTCCGAGGACTTCAGTCCTTTGCATTTGTTATGCTGGACCATCTCCTTTGTTCTGGGGAAAAGAAAGAAAGAAAGAAAAGAAAAGATACCATCTTGTATCATTGTCACAGTTGGAAAGAAAGTGTCCCCAGTACAAACAATAATGCCACCGCATGGAGGAGTTTGCAGGTTGTCTGCTTGTTGTCTTTCTGTGACTTGGGATGGGTGGAGGGGACAAGGCCCCATCATGAAGAGTTTTCACATAATTAGAAGCTTCGTAAAAACAAACTTTCCCTTAGTGGACAAGTGACCTGCGCCTTTTGTTGGGGTCACAGATTGAAGGGATGGAGATACGCAGATTGAGGGGATGGAGATGCGCAGATTGAAGGGATGGAGATGCACAGATTGAAGGGATGGAGATGCTCAGATTGAAGGGATGGAGATGCTCAGATTGAAGGGATGGAGATGCTCAGATTGAAGGGATGGAGATGCTCAGATTGAAGGGATGGAGATGCACAGGTTGAAGGCTGCATTAGCAGTGTCAACGGCAGCACTCATTGACCAAGTCAGATCCTCGTCAGCTTCCTGGCTCTGTACCCTGGTTAACACTTGGGGACTGGGCAACACTGGACCACGGACTGGGCGGCTTGGAACAACAGACTCTTCTTCTTTACGGTTTCAGAGGGCTGGAGTTCTAAACTAAGGCGTTAGTTTGGCCGTGCTCCCTCGCAGGGCTCTAGGGGAAAGTCTGTCCTTGCTTCTCCCAGCTCCTGGCATTTGTTGGCAGTTCTTGACATTCCTTTGCTGCACCTCTCCAGCCATGTGGCAAGCTCCTTCTTGTGTGTCTTCCCCTCATCTTCCCTCTGTGTGCATCTTTCTCTGTGTCTTCATTCCTCTGTGCATCTTTCCTCTGCTTCCCTCTTTTCTATGAAGCCATCAGTCCTGTCAGCACACCCCCACCCACCATGAACTCACTTCAACTTGATTGTCTCTATTAAGACTCTCTTTTCAGATAAGGTTCCGTTCTGAAGTGCTGTGGGTAAAGGCTTCACCATAACTTTCGGGGCTACAGAGTTCCCTCCATCAGAGCATCTAAAGATGTGGGATTTCGGTCCTTGAGTATTGAGGTTCCTCAGGATGATTGACAGCATAGCTGACATCCACAGTTACCGTGAGGACCACTTTGATGTTTGCTTTCACACACTAGTGAGTGTAATGATGATTGTTTATTGCTTGTTGGCTTCACTGTTTTAAATTTAATCTTTTTGTGTATGATCTGTATGAGCCACGGTATGCATTGGGGATGTAGCTCAGTGTTAGGCCACTGATATGCACAGAGCCTCAGGTTCAGTCTCTGCTGCACAAACGAACATGGTTCGCAATATGAAAATGGACTGTAGTTGTTTGCTTGAGGCAGGGTCTTGCTCTGTAGCTTAGGCCCATCTTGAACGCCCTATCCTACCTCAGCCTCCCAAACAGTTGTGCCGTCACGCCCAATGGTAGCTTCTAAATGAGGTGTGTATGTGTGCTTGGGGATGGTCTTATTTTTTAAAAGTGTTTGTTTGCTTATTTATTTATCTGTGTGTGTGCTTGCATGAGTTTATGTTCACCACCTGTGTGCAGGCCCTGAGACGCCAGAAGATGGTCTTGGGTTCCCTGGAGCTGTTCCAGGGAGTTGTGAGCCAGCTGATGTGGTGCTGGGACCTGAACCTGGGCTTTGCAGGAGCAGCGAGTGCTCCTAACTGCCGAGCCATGGCTCCAGGATTTTTCTTATGAGGTGTGTGATCTGATGTATTTGGATACCTGGGTGGTCTGCGGAGTGACGTTAAGAGCGTGCCAGCCCTACCCCCGCCGTTTGCTAACTTAATTGGCCTTAGTAAGTTCTGTACACTCTCTAGGGTCATTCAGTTTCCTCGTCTGAAAAAAGTGGGTTGTTGGGGAAGATTCAGCAATTTAGTTCCAGAAAGTTCTCAGTGCAGAATGCACTTAGAGTAGGCAATCAGTAAATATAAAGCACCAAAGACATTAATGGTTGACTTTCTTTGTGTTCCCTGGCAACTTATTTATATTTCGTCCTGGGGAAATCGGTCAGCATCAGGGGCCACAGATTTCATAGGTAATTCAACCCAATGAGTACTGATTCCACATGGATGGATGTTAGAACTGTGAGGGTGGTCTGGGAAGGGGTTGGGTTTGCTTCTGTTACCTCCATCTTGGATGAGCATGGTAAATAAAATCCAAGTGAACTCACTGCTGTGCTCTCTTTCTTTACCAGCTGGCGGTGAGGTGCCAGGAGCGGCTGTTTACCCGTTGCCAGGTTTGTCTTGCAGCCGCTGTACGGAGATGCTATGTGCTCTAGTGGCTCCTCTCTGGGCCCTTCACCAGCAGGGTTGAATGCTGGGGTACTTCTTGTTCCTGGGGTGGAGTTTATAGACAATGGGTGAGGTCCGGGAAGCAAAGACTGGGGACTTCTAAATGTCACCATATAGGATTGCTAATAGGCTTAGAAAAAAAAGAAAAGTTGAAGTTTTTTTTCTTAGAAAATCTTTGGTCTGTGAGAGACTTCTCTTTCTGTTCTGTAGCCAAGCAAAAGAAAGAGTAATTGTGCCCACTGGAGACTGGTTTCACATGCTCACTGAAGATGCCTGTGTTTCTTATTTAAATAGCCTCAGTAATCAAGAGTCTTTTTTCTCTTAAAGGCCACTGATTCCTCTGGAGAAATCAAGTAAGTCTTACACACAGGCAGAGAGGCATTTCTGAAAGAACAAATCATAAGCAGTGTTTAAAAGCAGAGAACAAAAAGCCTTACTCAGTCAGTGCAACAATGAGGATGGTATTTGCTTTCATATTGTTATGATCCATTAAACCAGTGAAGGAGGAGGGGGAGCGATGAGAGGGAGTCCTCAGGGACGCAGGCGAGACTGGCTGAGCATGGGGATGATGGGAGGAGAGGCGGAGAGTCCTGGCAGAAGGAGAAGGGGGTGGAGTCAATACATGCAGGAGGAGTCCCCGCTTAAAGATGTTCTTTGCCTAGCTTACTGTTGTCTCCACGGTGGATGAATGAATCACCCTGTCATGAGGGAAGGGTCCTTTCTAATCTCATTTAAAAAGTGGTCATTGTGATTAATGATGCTGTATGTTTCAAAAGAGGATTATTTTAATATAGTTCTGCTAACATGAAAACATGTTAGCAGCCTAGTTTTAATGCTAGATTTGTTTTTCTTTTTCTTTTTCATTTTTGTTTTTTTGAGACAGGGTTTCTCTGTGTAGCCCTGGCTGTCCTGGAACTTACTCTGTAGACCAGGCTGGCCTTGAACTCACAGACATCCACCTGCCTTTGCCTCCCAAGTGCTGGGATTAAAGGCGTGTACCACTACTGCCTGGCTTAATGCTAATTTTAAAAAGTTGCATTTATTAATTTAGTGTGGGTGCATGTATGCCACAGCACCAGTGTGGAGATCAGGGCACAGCTTGGGCAGGTCAGTTCTCTCCTTCCACCATGTGAATCTAGGGGGGAGTACCTTTACCCACAGAGCCATCTTGCCAGCCCAGCAACCTGGTTTTAAAGTGGAGGTGGTCCACAGTTAATCATAGTCTTTGGGCCTGACAGCATGAGTGATTTCATGCTTCCAGCATGTAAAATTGATGGATGAAATACAAAGAATAGCCAAAAGTCTGATTAGTCTTCGAAACAAGAGGTCACTTTGTGGGCCAGAAGTAGCATAGATCCTTAGGTAGTCAGGGCAGCTTCTGCTAGGAGGGGATCAACATGAAAGTGCCCCAGGAGACAGACACAGCAGCTGCCTTCAGCTCAGAACTGCTACCCAAACAGGAGCTGTCAGCATGCACAGATTGACATTGGTGAGGACTTACTAGTACCCTCCTTCCCAGAAGCTCTGGGAATGTTCTAGAACAGTGGTTCTCAACCTCTGGGTTGTGACCCCCTTGGAGGCCAATCGACCCTTTCACAGGGGTTGCCTAAGACCATCTGCATATCAGATATTTGTGTTACCATTTGTAACATTTGCAAAATTACAGTTATGCAGTAGCAACAAAAATAATGTTATGGTTGGGGGTCACCGACATGAGGAACTGTATTAAAGGGTCGCAACAGTAGGAAGGTCCCTAGGACAAGCTTGGACTGCCTTAGACTTCAGATGTTACTAAGACACCTGGATCAAGTTTAAAATGTTCATCCCTGGCTCACAGGCTCTGAAACTGCACGCCTGCAGATTTAGAAAGCTCTCCCTTGATTCTCAGAGCGGGACCCCTCTGAGAAACTCTGGGCTGGCACGGAGCACAGCAGGCTTCAGAGAGGGAGCCGTTTAGCCCAGTTAAATGAGGATAAGGTTGCTTCCTTTTATCAAGGAGTTTTTGTATTTTAAGTTCCTCAGTTTACTGTCTGTAAATTACTCTTTTTGCAGGGGTGGAGGGAGAATGCATCTAAAATGTAGCTCTTTAAGTACTTGGTGTAGTATGCAGTTCAGTGTCACTAATTCCCATTTATAATATTGTACATTGGTCACTGCCACCTGCCGTCCCCAGTACCTGGCCACCTGGGTACGCAGCTGCTGTTGGTGTCTGTGGGTTTGCCTATACACAGAATCATACAGCATGCCTGAGCGTGTGTGTGTGTGAGAGAGAGAGAGAGAGAGAGAGAGAGAGAGAGAGAGACTGTTTGCTTTCACTTAGCGTGATGTGTTCAAGGTTCAAGGTCTGTGTTGAAGTATGCATTGCTGTTCCATTCCATTTTTTTTTTAACCATTGAACAATATTTTGCTGTGTGGATATCTCATGTTGTTTGTGTAGTTGATTGGCTTTTGGGTTGTTCTCACCCTTGGCTATTAATGCACAGCGCTACTGCAGACATTCCTGCGCATGTTCTCCTTTGAGCTTGTCTTCAGCACCAGTGTGTTGTCTCAGTCAGTAAAGAGCGGGCCAGCAAGCCTGATGACCTGAGTTCGGTCCTCATAACCCCATGGTGGAAGAAGAAAATTGACTTCTGCGAGTTGCATTCTGACCTCCATGGGTGTGGTGTAGTATATGCCTACTTTCCCCGAATATTATAAATGCCAAAAAAAATTGCAATACCTCTCTTTTCTTTTTCTTTTTTTCTTTCTTTTTTGAGACAAGGTCTTTCTACTCACATAGCCCTGGCTATCTTGGAACTCACTATGTAGCTCAGGCTGGCCTTGAACTCACAGAGATCCACCTGCCTCTGCCTCCTGTGTGCTGAGAGTAAAAGCATTGCCCACCATGCCTGGCTGCAATACCTGTTCTCAGTGTTTTGGGCTTATACTTGGGTGGAGAGATCACTGAGTTACGGTAACTGTGTCCAGCTCATTGTGAGACCATTGGATTGTCGACATTGGACAGGCCAGCATGACAAAGGTACATATCTCCCCAACCACTCACCGGTGCTCACTTTGCATAGCTGTTCTAAAATGGCCATTCTGTGACTGTGACTGGGCATTTTCTGTGGATTTTGTTTGCATTTCCCTGATGAATGATGTTGAACGTCTTTTCCTTTTGCTTTGGTAGTTATTTGGCTTTCTTGGTTTTGAGTTGAAAATTATTTAGAAGCTGGGCAATGGTGGCGCATGCCTTTAATCCAATACTGAGGAGGCAGAGGCAGGCAGATCCCTGAGTTTGAGGCCAGCCTGGTCTACAGAGGGAGTTACAAGGCAGCCAGGGCTTTGTGGAGAGACTCTGTCTCAAAAAAGCCACCATCAACAGCAACAAAAAAGAAAAGAAAAAAAGTTATTAAAGTTAGAAAAGACATAGGCTGGGGTGATGTTGGTGTTCTCATCATAAAAATGAGAACTAAGCAAGGTTAATTTAGTTCATCTACAACATCTGCAAATACCAGGAAACGTGCCAGAGGGATTGATGGGATGGCTTAATAAAGACACTTGCTGCCAAACCTGGCAACCTGAGTTCCACCTCCACACCCTACACAACGGAAGAAGAGAACCAACTCTTGCAATGTGCGTGTCTTGTTGTGCCCCCCCCCCCCGCTAAATAAATAAGTATAATAATAATAAACATGCTCATTGTAGATCTATGCAATTTTAAAGGTTGATGATAGTTCCCAACACAAGAATCGGGCTTGTGTGCCGTGTCTGAGATGGCAGGTGCTGGACCACAGCTCAGTGTGGCAGAGCCTGTGGAATGAGGCCGATGGGGACTAGCAGCCCTGAGGGGCTTAGGGTGTGTGGTGGTATGTGCGAAGTACCCAGCTACAAAGCAGGGACCGTGTTTCTCATTGCTGTTACTGTCACAAAGAAGGCAATCTGTTGTTCCCTGCCCATTCTGCGTGGGTCCAGCAGGCCACCTCAGCTTCTCACTGGTGGAGGATGGACACATATTGGTTGGCCATCTGTTGTGTGAGGCCCTAGGCAGCCATTAACAGGTTGCTGGGGATAGCAAGCAAGCGATTCGGCTCCTTACTTGAGTTTTCTTGCCCCTGGTCCAACTTCCAGCTTGTCTCTGCAAGCAAGGTAGTGAAGAATTACCAGCCTGTGCTGGGAAGGCTAGGCCCTGGGAGACCGGGTTCTGGGTCGTACTGTGGGACTGCCCGTGTGTGGTCCTATCTCTATGGCATTAGTGTAGTTTTTACTACATTGCATTTTTTTTTCCAAACATTTTTTTGTTTTTGTTTTTGTTTTTGTTTTTAGACAGGGTTTCTCTGTTGTAACTCTGGCTGTCCTGGAACTCACTCTGTAGACCAGGCTGGCCTCGAACTCACAGAGATCCACCTGCCTCTGCTTCCCGAGTGCTTGGCTTATAGGTGTGCGCCACCACCACCCAGCTACATTACATTTTTTTGTTCTTAAAGATTTATTTATTTTTATTTTGTGTGTGAGTGTTTTGCCTGCCTATAATAATTTGTACCACATGTATGCCTGGTGCCTATAGAGACCAGGAGAGGTCTTAGATCTCCCGGAACCAGAGCTGCAGTGGGGTGCAAGCTGCCATATGGGTGCTGGGAACGGGACGTGGGTCCTCTGCAAGAGCGAGTGCTCTCGACTGCTGAGCCCTCTCTCTAGCCCTGCATCGCTCTTAAATGCTAAAGGGCTTGTGCTGGACACAGCGTGGCATTTTAAAACACAAAGATGTTTTCAATTCTTAAAATCATCTCCTTGTAACTTATGAAGTTTTTTTTGCGTAGTGTTTAAGAACTGTAATCTGGGAATTTCTCTTGAAAACTCTCAGGACACCTCTCCTATGTTAGGTTCTCCAGGTAGCATGGTGGTGAGAAAGGGGGACTTGGATAGTAGATGAATTTGGCTTCAGATTGATTTATCTGTCATTTGTGGCCTTACAGATTTATACACTCTTTTGGATCCTCAGTTTCTCCACTAACACAGTGAAAGATACCGGAGTCTAGTTCCCAGTGGAGTGGTCGTTATTGTCCACATGAGCCTCACACATGGCTGACATAGCATTGCTTAATTATATTTTATTATGTGTGTGCGCGCGCATCATGCACATATGCACATACCACGGCACATGTGTGGAAGTTAGAGGACAATGTTGGGAGTCAGTTCTCTCCGTCTACCATGTGGGACCTGGAGGATCAAACCCAGGTCATCAGGCTTGGTGGCCAGTGCCTTTGCTGGCTGAGCCATCTTGCCAGCCCCAACATTTCTTTAAAGATTTCTTTTAAAGTGGTAAAATATACATAACAAATTTACCAGTTGCTCTTTCTTTGCAGGGGAGGTTCAAGGCAGGGTTTCTCTGTTGTAACTCTAGCTGTTCTGGAACTCACTCTATAGACCAGGCTGGCCTTGAACTCACAGAGATCCTCCTGCCTCTGCTTCCTGAGTGCCGGGAGTAAAGGTGTGCGCCATCACCACCTGGCTTAAAATTAAAATTTAAGAAAACAAATAAAAGAACATGGCAACAAATGCCCCGTAATCATACATGCTTAAAAAATGAGCAACTGGTGCTGGGCAGTGGTGGCGCATGCCTTTGACTACAGCACTCAGGAGGCAGAGGCAGGCAGATCTCTATGAGTTCAAGGCCAGCCTGGTCTACAGAGTGAGTTCCAGGACAGCCAGGGCTACACAGAGAAACCCTGTCTCGAAACCCCCCAAAAAATTCTTTAAAAATTTAAATTAGTATATAACTGACTATTTCCTTAATGTATATAAAACCAAAACATCCCATTGTATCCTGATTTTTTTTTTTTGAAGGGGTACTGACCCCTAAAGATGACCCTGTCATCCATCTCTTTCCTCCCTTCCCCAGTCCTCCGGTACCCATGGGGGTGGGGGAGCTCTCTAATGGGGGCGGGTGGGCACCTGCTGAGGCTGGCTATTAATAGAGGCTCTCAGGTCATTATCTGATTATGTGGAAGGTATTAACTGGTCTCCGATTGGGGGAGGGGGTTCTTACCTCTGTCACACAGGCATTTTACATGCTGCTTATTTTCATAAGACTTGGAACTTGGAACTCCTTGAAAAGCTTTTTAATGAACACGCATAATAACTGTTTCATTATGTCATTTCCATACACTTGGATTCTTGTGTTTTGCTCATCTTTACCCCTTCCCACCTCCCAAGGACTTCCTCCCTTCTTCCCTCTCACTGATATCCTTCCTCTCCCCAAATAGACGTCACATATGCATTGTGTAGACACACACACACACACACACACTCACATTAGCTGTAGGTTTTGTATATGAGAGAGAACATGTGGTATTTGCCTCTCTCTTGTCACTCTGCTCCTTTCAGATCTATTCTTCCCCATCCTAGCTTCTCCTCTATTTCGATGTCATATATATACCTGTATAAATTGTATAATTGTGTGTGTTTGTGTCACATGTAGATTCTACATAGAAGGAACACACAGTGTTTGTCTTTTTTTGTATGACTTTTTCTGCATAACATAATCGCCTCCTCTTGCATCCATTTTTATTTATTTATTTATTTATTTTTGCAAACGGCCTGATTTCATTCTGCTTTATAACAGAGGAAGACTTTGTGTGTACACCCTACGTTCTCTTTGTCCATTCATCTGTTGGTAATTGAGGCTCTTGTGAGGAATGCCCGGATAAACGTGGATGCGCGAGTCTCCGTGGAGCGTGCTTCCTGTCTACGAGTGTGGGGTGAAGAAGATTCGGATTCTTTTGCCATGCTTTAGAGCAGCTGCTCTCGACCTGTGGGTCAGATCCTTTTACAGGGGGCGCCTCGGACCATCTGCGCATCAGAGATATGATGGTTCACAGCAGTAGCACAATCACAGTTTTGAGGTAGCGATGAAAATAGTTTTACGGTTGGGAGTCACCACAACGCGAGGGACTGTGCTGAAGGAAGCTTTGAGGTTACTGTGGTTCTTCATCAATCTGGATCTAAAGTAAGCGTACCGCCTCGGAAATATTCTAACATTCCCATTTCCTCCTCTGCTTCAGAAGTGTCATCATTTCCAAGGTCTGGTTGATTCTTTATTTGCTGTCTTTCTGAACTCTGAAATAAAGAGAGAAGGAAGGCTTTACCCTAGCATTTATAGAGCCAGGGATTCATCTTGAGAATTTCTAAGGAACAGCAAGACGCCGGCAACTTTGTATTGAATTCCTAATCAGATGACTTAGGGGTGTTCTAAACGTAAACATGATAGCGCTTCAGACACCAAATAATGATCATCCTTTCTTTAATTATATCTTTGAGCATTGGAATATCTTTAATTAATGCAGGCACACAAATGCGACCTCCCTAATGAAGTAATGAGTGTCAGCAGCAGTCGATTCATCAGTGGGTGAAAAGTCGGCCAGGAGCCTCCCACTGCTGGAGCAGGCCTTCTCCACTACGCCCATGAGACGTTTCAGCCACTCAGAGTGGCACAGCCAGAAAGCAAGTTCCTTTTAGAAACCCTCAGACCCCCTGGAAAGTGTCATTGGCCGGGGCATCGACCCTGAACCCCAGGAAGCTTCTTGATCTATCCAGCAGTTCAGGAAGCGTGGGGTAGAACTTTAAATGAAACCAGGACAATATAGCGAGCCAGACACAGAGTGTGGCTGTCTGCAGGGACAGATGGCCTGCTTTCTTTACTAATGAAGTAGTGAGAGCTTCAAGGGGAAAGGAGAGGGAAACTTATGTATAAGAGACTTAGGAGGCATAAGAACCGAAGCAGAGGGTTTCTTGTTCTAGGCTTGACTTGAAAAAGGCAACTATGCAAAAGTATCTCAAGGCCATCAAGAAATACCAAATAGAAAGTGACTAACTCGGGGACATTAAGAATTATTTTTAACTTTGTCACATGTGATGGGTGTATTGTGGTTATTATTTTAGAAAGCCTTACTAGAGATATGGGCATGTCTATTGATGTTAATAATGATGCTTGAATTTGTGTGTGTCCTCAGAGGCTGCGCGCCGTGTTTCTTGAGATGTGCCCGTCACTGGCCTGGGGCTCACCAAGTAGGCTAGGGTGACAGGTCAGTGAGCTTCACAGAGCCCCTGTCTCTGCCTCTCTGGCACTGGGATTACGAGTGTGTGCAGCCATGTTTAGCTTTTCCTGTGGGTTCTGGGGATTGAACTCAGTCTTCATGCTTGCCTGGCAAGGACTTTGCCTACTAAAGCTAGTGCCGCACCCCTAAAATTGACTTTTTCTCTCCATAGCGGTGGCATTGGTAGTATTAAAGCTTTGCAATACATTCTAGGTTTTGGGTGTTTTTTTTTTTATAGTTTTTTAGTTTTTGTTTGTTTTCTTGAAATTTAAAAATCTAAATGCCAAAAATGGATGGATTGACAGCGTTTAAGCATTTTACTGTAAATGGCAAACACATACCTAACTCCACATCATACTTCAATTTTAGAAGATTGTTTTTTTTTGGCTTATTTATACTTTTCGATCTGGCTAGTTTCTTGGCAAATTAGTATTTATATTAACTTTGATCCTCATTCTGCAGTCCCAAAGAGCCCTCCAATAAACCATATTGTCCATGCTTAGAGAGTTAATGTTATGGATAATTGCTCATCAGTAGGCTCTTCATACCAATAAGCGAGCAGAAAGAGGGGATTTGGGAAAGATTGTAGTGACTAGAAATAAATTAAGTAAGGATCTGAATAATTTGTGTGTTTGGCTACGTTAAGCCCAGAAGTATGTGCGAATAGCACTTGGTTTGGGGTGGCGCTTAGTCTGTTTGTGCTGCTGTAACCAAATACCTTAGGCTGGTACTTAATAAACAGTAGAAATTTATTGTTCACCATTCTGGTTGCTGGCGAGTCCAAGGTTGGGTGTCTGCTGAGGGCACCTTTCATATGTGTGGTCACATGGGGGAAGAAGTAAATATGCCCCTTCATATGAGGACACTAATCGTTATGGATTCCACCCTAATGACCACAGACCTGAGCTCCTTAACTTCAGCCACTTTGGGGGAAGGATTTCAACAAGGGACATTTGAGGGGAACGTAAACTCGTACACCACAGTAATATGACTTACAGCAGAACACCCTCAAGTAAGTACTTTTAAGAAGTTACACCTTTTACCCTCTCTGTGCGATGGTAAACCTTGACTACCAGAGTTGATGGGCTCCACGTGTTTCAGTTACTTTTCTGTTGCTGGGATAGACCACGGGAACTTACAAAAGAAGGAGTTACATTGAGCTCACAGTTCTGGAGGGTTAAAGTCTCTGATGGAGGCGTGAAGGCATGGCTGGAGCTCACCTCTCAACCACAAACAGGAAGCTGAGACCACACTGGGAATGGCACTCGTTTTTTGAAACCTCAAATCTCATCCCCAGTGACACACCTCTTCCATCAAGGCCGCACCTCCTGATCCTTCCCAAACAGTTCTACTGAGTGGGGACCAAGGATTCAAGCATATGAACTCGTTGGGAGCCATTCTCCGTCAAACCACCACACCATGGAATTAAATTTCTGGATAGGTCTGTGAGAGGGGGTTTAAAGTGGGTTGATTGAGGTGTGTCACACTGTTCCATGGGCTGGGATCCCAGACTGAATAAAAAGGGGGAAGAGAGATGAGCACCCACATTCATCTCTCCCTGCTTCCTGACTGGGGTAACCATGCCTTCCTGGCCAGGCAGACCAGAACCTGGAGCTGTGGGCTAAAGTACACTCTTATTTCTTAAGTTGTCAGGTATTTTGTCTCAGCAGTGAGAAAAGTAATGTTTCATTGTCCCAAATTGCTCTCTTAAGGACACATTTCCAGCTACATGCCACAGGCCTTGCTGTGGCGGCTCCCCGTGGCAGTCTCTCCTCTGGCCACGTGTCCTTCCTGCCAGCCATTTCCACGTCTGCGAGGAGCTTTCCCACCCCAGGCTCTGATTCATCACTTCTCTGATTCAGTGCCGTCAAGTACACAGATTATTCTCATCTTTACTTAATTTACTTACGTTCACACGCACACGCCATCCGGTCTTGCGGGAGCAGCCTCCCACTGTCTTCCTGGCTCCCCATCCTTTGCTGACTGCCTTGTCCGTCACTCTCTCTTACAGCACCCTCCTTGTCTGCTTGGCAGTCTCCCCCACTCTGTTGCTTACCTGTCTCTTCTGTGTCGTAACGTCCACAAGCAGGGGACCTTTCAGTCTGGGTTAATCTTCGGCTTCTGCTCTTAGCTTCCATGGTCAGAAGGGTCTTGCTGGACTGAGGGAGAGACATGTTAAGCTTTGGACTTCATAAGTCATATGAAGATAAGACCCAGGAAAGATGTAGCCTTTCCCTTCAGATTGCTCAGGGTCTCCTAAGGCAGGCGAGGAGTAAATCAAGGATCCTTTCTCAAACACCAAACTTACATTGTATGTATATACACACTGTATACTGGACAATATAAGTTTGGTGTTTGAGAAAGGATTCCACCGTGTATAGCCCTTGGCCGGGAACTCACCGTATAGACCGGACTGGCCTTGAACTTGCATATAGATATATCCTCTTCTGCCTCTCCAATGCTGGGATTTAAGTCTTACACCTTGAGTTTGATGAGTAGAACACAAGCACAAGGGTCCAGGGAAAACAGAAGCGGGGGGCTGGGTATGACAGGAATGGGAGGAGGGAAGGATCTGGCCTTGAAAACAGCTTCCCAGGATCATGGGCCACCTGTCTGAGGGTGTCCCCAACAGGAGCGTGATGCAGATGGAGCCTCTGGTGTGTTGTAGAGGCTATGGGTTTTCATTTTGTATTTTTGGGGGAGGATTTGGGGAATTAAGACAAGAATTTCATGTAGCCCAGTGTGGCCTTGAACTTCTGATCCTCCTGCCTCCACCACCTCCCCGGTGCTGTGATGACAGCTGTGTACCACCATGTACGGTGCCATGGCCTTGAGATTTTTGAAGGCTGATAACCAGTGAAAGACTTTAAGAATGGGATAACCTGAGACATTTTTACTTCTTTTAGACAAACCAAAGATGTACAGAAGTATATCAGTCAGATCTGCAGATTAGAAAATGGATATGTATTGGAGTGGAGAGGAGAGAGTACAGAGTTTAGCATGAGGGTGGCTTATGGGGGCTGGGGGATGGACATGGATGGGAGATGGGGACAGACCGACAGACTACGGCCTCAGCCGACATCCGTGGCCTGGAGTTTATACCTCTAACTGAGGGTTGGGCAGCACAGTTCAGCATCCCTTCACCTCCAGCTCCAGAGCTTATAGTGCTGGGGAGGGCCTCACATACCTCTAGTGCCTCTCTGAACAAGGTGTGACGACATCATGCCTCCGCTGTTTGCACTTGACCTCTGTGACCCCACAGAACACCTGAACACCCGGTACGCGCACTGAGGGTTTTCTTGAGTCGTCAACAACCTTGCTTCAGGAGACACAGCCCAGAACCGCTGCCAGCATCTGGAGGGGACGCCTTCGACTTGAGGGGCCTCCACTCAGGTGAAGCCGGATCCACTAAGAGGCAGTACGAGGTGCAGCTGGAATTTACCAAAAAGATTTTTAGCACAGATTTTAGCAGAGGTGAGTATGGAAGTAGAAGAAAGGCAGACCCACCCAAGAGCTTGGGTGCGGACTTCTCCGCGGGATGCTGCTTCACCGGCCTGGTGGTGATTGTGTGGAGGACTTTTTGTTTTTAAACGTAAGAAAAAAAAATTGATTTATTTTTTTTTATAGGTATGGATGTTTTGCCTGCATGTGTGTCTCTGTACCATGTGTGTGCAGTGCCTGTACAGGTCAAAAGAGGGTGTTAGATTCTCTGGGACTAGAGTTACAGATGTTATGAGCCCCCATGTGGGTGCTGGGAATCAAACCTGAGTGCTCTTACTGCTAAGCCTGTTTTGTTTTTTTTTTAAAGATCTCACTGTGTAGCCATGGCTGACTGGCCCAAATCTGACTGTGTAGACAGGCTAGCCTTGAATTTACAGAGATCAGCCTGCCTCTGCCTCTCTAGTACTGGGCTCAAAGGTGACACCATGCCTGCTATGTGTAGGACCTTTGAAATTTCTTGTGTCTTAGTTGCTGTTCTATTGCTATGAAGAGACACCATGACCAAGGCAGCTGTTACGAGAAAAAGCGTTTAATCGGCTTGCCTACAGTTTCAGGATTTAGTCTTTTTTCATAATGGCAGGAAGCATGGCGGCACGCATGGCACTAGAGAAGTAGCTAAGAGATCATCCTAATCCGTGGGCTGAGAGAGACTCTGGGCATGGCGTGGGCTTTTGAACCTCGGAGCCCATCAGTCAGTGACACGCTTCGTCCAACAGTTCTTCATCCTTCTAATTCTTTCAATAGTGCGACTTCCCAGTGACCGAGCATTCAAATGTATGAGCCTGTAGGGGCCGTTCTTACAGCACACATTGTTCACCAGATTTCCAAGAGATCCTCCCCTTTTCTATGTTTATTCCCCTTTTTGATAATCAATATTAAAGGGGGCTCTGGAGGTACCTTGAATAGCATCTTAATTGGATAAAATACAACCATGAGCCACAAGAGTGACAGAAGGGGCTTAAAATGTGCCTTTCATTGTAAATAAGATTTCTTATGAGAGTCCTAAAAGTTCGCAGGTTTACGCTGGGATAAGCAAAAGGCAGGTATGGGCAGGCTTCATCATGGTTCATCGCTATTTAAGCTTAATTTCTCTCTTTCTCTTGTTTTTTATCTTGTTTTTTGAAATGGGCTCTCTCTCCAGCCCTGTTGGTCCTAGAACTCACTATGAAGACCAGGCTGGCCTCTGACTCACAGAGCTCTGCCTGCCTCTGCTTCCCGAATGCTGGGATTAAAAGCGTGCCCCACCATGCCTGGGTATTTAAACATTCTTAGAAAATATCTCTCCTTAAAAGAAATATAGCTCGGTGTAGACAGCCTTCATAACAAATTAACTGTGCTGGAGCTCCTTACTCTCCTGACAGGGTTTCAACCAGTCCCTCTCTCTTCCCGTGTTCCCACAGACGTCTCCATCTTCTACCTTGCTTTAGAGCCACATTTAGAATGAGGGAAGAAGCAGGGTTATAGCTGGGAAACCTCTACCTGGTTAGCTCAGTGTCCACGATGCCCCTCTATGGACTCTGTAAGGCTGAGTTCTGAGCAGGTCACCCTCAGGACACTGGCACATTGTGGTAGGAAGGAGAGGATGGAAGTTAACGTGGTGAAAAGATCTGGCTGTGAGAATGAGTCAGTGAGCATGTGTCGGTTGGAGGAGGACTGGGGCTTTTTAGACACTCAGGAGTTGTCTCGTGGGCAGCTGGCAAGTGTGAGCTCCCTGCTGGGTGTTGGGGGTGCACGCCTTTAATCCCAGCGCTTGAGAGGTAGAGGCAGGCAGATCTCTGTGAGTTCAAGGCCAGCCTGGTCTACAGAGTTACAACAGAGAAACCCTGTCTTGAAAAACAAAAAAACAAAAACAAAACAAACAAAAACGTGAGCTCCCTGTGTCGCCCCGGATGGCCTTGAACTCCTGTTCTTGTCTGAGCCTCCTGAGGAGTAGAGACTGAGTGTGCCCTGCCTCAGATCACCTCAGATCGCCCTCACCTGTTCTCCCATGCACCACAGACTTCATCCGTCGCTAAACCTTTCCGTTCTGTTTAACTTTGCTTTCTCTGATTCGGAACTTCCCCGTCATTCTCTTCTCTGTCTCGATTGCACCCCTTGCCCGGTGGCCGGTGTATCTGTGTGGAGGATGGAGCCTGCCTCCTCCTCCTAGCTCTGCCGGGGTGATTTTACTGCAGGACACTGATGTTAAAAATGCTGCGCTGCTCAAAAATACCCAGTGGCTCCCCATTGTCTGCTGACGTTCTCACCTCCTGAGCCAGCTTTTCCAGCATCCTTCCAAACTGAATGGAGCCACTGCTCCTAGTCACAAAAAACACATCCGACATTGTGCATACTCTCTTTTGTCCCTGCTGGTGCCTCCAGCCAGACTGACCCCCCCTCTCTTCTAAGCCTCTAGCTCCCTTGATATCAAAGAAAAGCTTAACTTGGACCTGAATTAGGGTATTAAACCTGCAGCATAAGCTGCTTGCTGTTTGGTGGGATTAAACCCACCCAGGGAGGCAGGGAGGCAGGGAGGCAGGGAGGCAGGGATGACTCCGGCTCGCCCTGCTGTAGGCAGTGTGGACTCGGGTGCTGCTGTCCCTGGTCCGGGAGAGAAAGTGCCTCTTCATGCTTAGTCATGGGATGTCGAGTGCCATCTAGCTCTGATGTAATCGGAGACAGGATTATCTTGAAGCGGGTGGTGTCTTTTTCCATGTTACAGGAGTGTGTTTTGAATTAAATTATTTTAGAAGCAGATGGCTGGCAGAGGGACGTTTTCGCCTTTGTTCCTGGTGAATTGAGTATATAGCTTGTTTGGTTGTTTGCTCCAAGTGCTGATGATGGTCTTGCTCTCCGGGTTGGTAAGGGAGGATCACATCTTATTTAGGAAAAGACAGCAGTGACATCGTCCAATAAACACACCTTGAATTAAGCCAGTGTTTTAATATCCTTATCTCTTCAAAATGGATCTCGCACAGGAGGAGTCCCCAGCTCCCAAGTCCCCTGTTGCTGTTTTGACTGTAATCTGTGTGTTTTTGAGAAGCTTTACCATGCCATTTATTGTAACATTGTTGGCTTGTAGTTGTAGTTTTCTGAGTTTGTCTCAAGTCCTCTTCCTGTTCCAGGGATGCCACTGGTAGTTTATCTGGGCCCCTGTGTCCAGAGGAGGAAGTGGGACGTGTGACCAGTAGAACCAGAGAGCTGGAGATGATGCGGTGCCTTTTGTTCTGGGGGGGGGGGGGGGAGGTGTGCTGTGACTGGCCTGCAGCTCCCTGCTTGGGTTGGTTGTAGTGTATCAGGGCGGAAGAGCTTTTCAATGGCTGGGATTTCTTCCAGCTACAACTGAAGTCTCACTGACTAACAGAGAGGCCACTTGTCATTTCGCTGGGAGCTCTTCTTTTTTAATTTGGAGAATGCTTACGACAGTCTAGAGGGTCAGGGGATTGATGGGGCAGCGTGGCATGTGATCTAGGCTCGGCCAGTTGGGCCTTCTCCCACCCCGAACTCTGGTCTCATGGGAGGAGTGGAGCCGTGGCCTGAGCAGTGGAGAGAGGGCCGAGGCAGCCTTAAAGACAAATCTAGCTAAGGCCTCACCAAGGACACTCTCTGCTCAAGACCCTGGCTGTCTGCTCAGCTATCCGGCCTCTGCAGACTTGGGATTGCTATTTGAACTTCAGTCTTCTAGTAAGTTCTGGGGCTCCTCGGAGGCCCTTCTGTGGAGTTCCTTTCTGCTTATGTACTCAGTCTTTTCCATTGCAAACACTCAAACACTCAATAACCTTACGTATACGTAGGGCCACATTTCAGTCCTGTGCGCAAAGGCAAGCTACAACACTCATTTTTCAGGTGGCCATTTCCAGGAACTTCTCATTGTATCGACAGACAGGGGAACTGAGATCCTGGAAAGCAAATTGAGCTTCTTAAGTTCAGAGTTCGAGGAGCTGGATGTGGACCCAAATGAGCCTCAAGGTAGAAGGCCCTGGTCTCCAGCAATTTCTTCCTGTGCAAGTCAGGGCTCAGACATGAACCAGGGCAGTCCAGACATTTTAATGAAGAGTATGACTTAGTAAAGTAAGAAAGGATGATGTCAAAGGAGGATTTCAAAAGAAGTGTTTCAGTAGATGTAAGTGTAGAGTCCTGGGGATGTACACTGTGACCAAGGCAGAGTCTCACCCGTGGAGCATGCTCATATAGTCTCCACACCAGCTGTGGCCTGGAACATGGACTTGGGAGTGGGAGGGTTTCCTTTCTTGAAAACCTACCTTCTGGGTGTTGGCGGAGCTCCTGCTGGGTTATTGATTCTGTGGCCGATGCTGTCCCCTGCCCTCCAGGTCTCTCTGCCCCTTCCCCCTTCTCCACGTATTCTTCACAGCTGGGCCTGAACACATAAGCAGAGAAGATGCAGACCTCTGCCTCCAGACGCTCACCAGTCGCCCTCCGCACGTTGCTGGTCTCTGCCGCTCATTCTCGCTTCCCCTCTGGCTTCCATTTGCTTCTTCTGCTCATCTGTGTTGGTTTCTTTCATCTTCCATGCCTTCTTTCTGAGTTGCAGTAATGCTGTTGCCATCTTACTTTCTTTTCCCCCCAAGGAAAGTCCCTGCAGTTGCCTTTGAATTATCCACGGTTTTGATCCAAAAGATGGGCTCTGAGACATCACATACAGACTCACCCCCTACCCACACTTCCTGAGCCTACGCGCCACCTGCCAAACAGGAGCTTGAGTTATTCTAGTTCTCATTTTAAAAGAATTTTATGGGTCTGGGGAGATGACTCAGCGGTTGAAAGTGCTTGCGCATCAGAGGACCTGAGTTTTGTTCCCAGCACCCATGTGGGGAACTCAGAATTGCCTGTAACAACAGTTCCAGGGGCTCTGATGCCCTCTTCTGGCCTTTGTGGGCCGCCACGCCTGTGGCACGCATGCGTGCACAAACACACAGACATATACATGCACACTGTTTTTTAAATCTTAAAGTTTTCAGAAATACGCAGAAGTATATTAGTACGCAGTTCCTGCACCATTTATTCAGGTTCCCCTAGGATTAGCATCGTACACGATCCTAAAAGAGTAATGGAAACTGAGAAATCACCCTTGGGATGGCACCATGAACTCAACCACAGATTTCATGGGTTCGCCAGTCTCTCACTTCTGGAATCCAACCCAGAATCCTACCTTATAAGACAGTGCCACACCTTCTTAGTCTCCTCAAGTCTGTTGTGGGCCTTTGGTCCTTGCCTTAAAAAAAAAAGTTAATTTTGTGTCCGTGTGTGGGCACGCGCATGCCGGGGCATCGGTGCGGAGGCTAGAGGACAGCTCCTGGGAGTCGGTTCTCTCCTCCCGCCGCACTGACTCTGGTTCCTCTTGTTTCTGCTACACTGACTGCCCCAGGCTTGCCGCTTCTGGCTGCTTCTGCTGTCTCTTCCTCCGATCCCACAGTAGGACTGCTGTCATTACAAATGCAAGTTGCCGAATCCGGCTCTTTTTACTCTGGTTCCGGGATCAAACTCAGGCCGTCAGTGTTGTGCAGCGCGTGCTTGCGCCTGCTGCGCCCTCTCCCTGGACTCGTTCCTTGCCTTTTATGGCCTTGACGTTTTTGAGGAGTTGGGTCTTTTATGGAACATCTCTAATTTTTAGCTGATGTTTTCTTATGATAAGCTTTTACAACGGTAAGAACCAAACAGCCTCGTGGGGGCCCTCCAGATGTGTCTTGTCTCTTCCTGCTCCACGTGGTTAAACTCTCAGAAAGGCTGTCTGCTCAGAGTTCCTCCCTTTGTTAATGGAAACCGGCCGCAGCATCCTACGGTGTCTCCAGCCTTCTGTCTTGCTCTCATGGGTCCTTCATATAGGTGTTGATTGAGTGTCGATTCTGCTTTTCTATTATTTTAAGTGATTATCTCACTTTCTGGTATCCCGACCTCTCTGGCTTCTCCTCACTTTGGCAGATTTATCCCAGGGCCCTTGTGTCCATTTGCATACTAGATGTCACCACAGTGGTTTCCCTAGCATAAGCCTCAGGCTCATGTTCCTTTAATGGGCACTAGAATCCCCGTGGGAACCTTATGAGTGGCAGTGCCCGATCGAGTGGGTTCCACGTGGCCTGAGTAGTTAGCTGCATTTCTGAAGCATGGACAGGCACGGCTATTGGCCCCCAGATGGAGTGGTTACTGAAGTTCCGTGTGCATCTTTCTAAGTCACTGTCTACCAAGCTCAACCACCGTGGCCACATGGGGGATCTCTATCTTCTTTGGCTCCTGTTTATCTGGTCTTCATAGGGCAGCAAGGGAAACGAACTCTAAAAACCTACGATTCTGCTCGTGTTCTTTAGTGGTTTCTTGTTGCTGCTTTATGGCGTTGCTTGCTACTCATGCTTTCAGGTGCCTCCGGTGTTGTCTCAGCCACTGTCCACTCCGTTTTGTTTTTTGTTTTGTTTTGTTTTTTTGAGACAAAGTTCCTCACTGGCCTGGGGCGCTCTGAGTAGTCTTAAGTGGATGGCCAGTGAACCCGTGTCTAGATCTACCCCCCAGTGGTGGGATTACAAATGTATACCAGCATACCTGACTTTTTTGTGTGGGTTCTGGTGATGGAGCTCAGGTGCACATGCTTGCAGGGCAAGTGCTTTACTTACAGAACTACCCCACTAACTCTGAGGATTTTTCTGTGGGGGGAGGGCCTTGTTTTCTCCTTCTGTTCAGACACACTGGTCTCCTCTGTCCCTCAGTGGACTGTATTTCCAGTCCTATCCCTACTCCATACAGGGTCCTCC